>JAVGWX010000016.1:7476553-7976553 GCA_036924085.1 Ariolimax columbianus | reverse complement strand
CTCTCTCCCACTCTCTCCCACTCTCTCACACACTCTCCCTCACATTCTCTCTCCCACTCTCTCTCTCACACTCTCACATACTCTCTCACACACTCTCCCACACATTCTCTCCCCCACTCTCTCTCACACACACACTCTCTCACACACACTCTCTCACACACTCTCTCACACACACACTCTCTCACACACACACTCTCTCACACACACTCTCTCACACACTCTCTCACACACACACTCTCTCACACACTCTCTCACACACTCTCTCACACACACACTCTCTCACACACTCTCTCTCACACACTCTCTCATACACACACTCTCTCAATCTCTCTTAGTCTCTCTCATGGTCTCTCTGCCACTCTCTCTCACTCTCTCACACTCTCTCTCACACTCTCTCCCACACTCTCTCTCCCTCTCTCTCACTCTCTCACACTCTCTCTCACACTCTCTCACACTCTCTCACACACTCTCTCTCACACTCCCTCACACACTCTCTCTCACACTCTCTCACACACTCTCTCACACACTCTCTCACACACTCTCTCTCACACTCTCTCACACACTCTCTCTCACTCTCTCACACACTCTCTCTCACACTCTCTCACACACTCTCTCTCACACTCCCTCACACACTCTCTCTCACACCCTCTCACACACTCTCTCTCACCCTCTCTCACACTCTCTCTCACACTCTCTCTCACACACTCTCTCTCACACTCTCTCTCCCACTCTCTCCCACTCTCTCACACACTCTCCCTCACATTCTCTCTCCCACTCTCTCTCTCACACTCTCACATACTCTCTCACACACTCTCCCTCACATTCTCTCTCCCACTCTCTCTCACACACACACTCTCTCACACACACTCTCTCACACACTCTCTCACACACACACTCTCTCACACACACACTCTCTCACACACTCTCTCACACATACACTTTCTCACACACACTCTCTCACACACTCTCTCACACACACACTCTCTCATACACTCTCTCACACACTCTCTCACACACACACTCTCTCACACTCTCTCTCACACTCTCTCTCACTCTCTCACACTCTTTCTCACACTCTCTCTCCCACTCTCTCTCACACTCTCTCTCACACTCTCTCACACACTCTCTCTCACACTCTCTCTCACACCCTCTCAGACACTCTCTCTCACACTCTCTCTCACACTCTCTCTCACACTCTCTCTCACACACTCTCTCTCACACTCTCTCTCCCACTCTCTCCCACTCTCTCACACACTCTCCCTCACATTCTCTCTCCCACTCTCTCTCTCACACTCTCACATACTCTCTCACACACTCTCCCTCACATTCTCTCCCCCACTCTCTCTCACACACACACTCTCTCACACACACTCTCTCACACACTCTCTCACACACACACTCTCTCACACACACACTCTCTCACACACTCTCTCACACACACACTCTCTCACACACACTCTCTCACACACTCTCTCACACACACACTCTCTCACACACTCTCTCACATACTCTCTCACACACACTCACTCTCACACTCTCTCTCACACTCTCTCTCACTCTCTCACACTCTTTCTCACACTCTCTCTCACACTCTCTCTCACACTCTCTCACACACTCTATCTCACATTCTCTCACACCCTCTCACACACTCTCTCTCACACTCTTTCTCACACTCTCTCTCACACACTCTCTCTCACACTCTCTCTCCCACTCTCTCCCACTCTCTCACACACTCTCCCTCACATTCTCTCTCCCACTCTCTCTCTCACACTCTCACATACTCTCTCACACACTCTCCCTCACATTCTCTCCCCCACTCTCTCTCACACACACACTCTCTCACACACACTCTCTCACACACTCTCTCACACACACACTCTCTCACACACACACTCTCTCACACACACTCTCTCACACACTCTCTCACACACACACTCTCTCACACACTCTCTCACACACTCTCTCACACACACACTCTCTCACACACTCTCTCTCACACACTCTCTCATACACACACTCTCTCAATCTCTCTTAGTCTCTCTCATGGTCTCTCTGCCACTCTCTCTCACTCTCTCACACTCTCTCTCACACTCTCTCCCACACTCTCTCTCCCTCTCTCTCACTCTCTCACACTCTCTCTCACACTCTCTCTCACACTCTCTCACACACTCTCTCTCACACTCCCTCACACACTCTCTCTCACACTCTCTCACACACTCTCTCACACACTCTCTCACACACTCTCTCTCACACTCTCTCACACACTCTCTCTCACTCTCTCTCTCACTCTCTCTCACACTCTCTCACACACTCTCTCTCACACTCCCTCACACACTCTCTCTCACACCCTCTCACACACTCTCTCTCACCCTCTCTCACACTCTCTCTCACACTCTCTCTCACACACTCTCTCTCACACTCTCTCTCCCACTCTCTCCCACTCTCTCACACACTCTCCCTCACATTCTCTCTCCCACTCTCTCTCTCACACTCTCACATACTCTCTCACACACTCTCCCTCACATTCTCTCTCCCACTCTCTCTCACACACACACTCTCTCACACACACTCTCTCACACACTCTCTCACACACACACTCTCTCACACACACACTCTCTCACACACTCTCTCACACATACACTTTCTCACACACACTCTCTCACACACTCTCTCACACACACACTCTCTCATACACTCTCTCACACACTCTCTCACACACACACTCTCTCACACTCTCTCTCACACTCTCTCTCACTCTCTCACACTCTTTCTCACACTCTCTCTCCCACTCTCTCTCACACTCTCTCTCTCACACTCTCTCACACACTCTCTCTCACACTCTCTCTCACACCCTCTCAGACACTCTCTCTCACACTCTCTCTCACACTCTCTCTCACACTCTCTCTCACACACTCTCTCTCACACTCTCTCTCCCACTCTCTCCCACTCTCTCACACACTCTCCCTCACATTCTCTCTCCCACTCTCTCTCTCACACTCTCACATACTCTCTCACACACTCTCCCTCACATTCTCTCCCCCACTCTCTCTCACACACACACTCTCTCACACACACTCTCTCACACACTCTCTCACACACACACTCTCTCACACACACACTCTCTCACACACACTCTCTCACACACTCTCTCACACACACACTCTCTCACACACTCTCTCACACACTCTCTCACACACACACTCTCTCACACACTCTCTCTCACACACTCTCTCATACACACTCTCTCAATCTCTCTTAGTCTCTCTCATGGTCTCTCTGCCACTCTCTCTCCCACTCTCTCAATCTCTCTCACACTCTCTCACTCTCTCTCACACTCTCTCTCCCACTCTCTCAATCTCTCTCCCACTCTCTCAATCTCTCTAACACACTCTCACACTCTCTCTCTCTCTCTATATATATATATATATATATATATACAAATTAAAATGATGTTGCTAGTTTATGACTAATGACATATTTAGCTACGATCAGAAAGTCAGTCAGAGAATGATCACTACCTATTTCAGCTCCTCTGTTAGCTACGATCAGAAAGTCAGTCAGAGAATGATCACTACCTATTTCAGCTCCTCTGTTAGCTACGATCAGAAAGTCAGTCAGAGAATGATCACTACCTATTTCAGCTCCTCTGTTAGCTACGATCAGAAAGTCAGTCAGAGAATGATCACTACTATTTCAGCTCCTCTGTTAGTGTTCGATCATTCCAGCGGTATCATAGTGTTAGTGCAAATATCTACTGCATGCATTAGTTCATTGAAATTATTTTAGTTACGGGCTCATAATGCTTTTAATTGTACCTAATGATCTGATTCGCTAAAGGTAATTCCATATGATATACTGTTATTGGGGATGAAGTGTTAGATATTTTGGCAATATATTTTGGCATACAAGATACTTTGGCAACAAAGTATCAGCTGATAAACATTATATTTATACCGACTTTGTGCTACCAGTGCCAAACATGGTCTTTGTCTAGGGCGCGTGAGAGCAGAATTCGACTTGTCAAATAAAGTGTTTGAGGAAAGCTATCGGTGTTACCAGAAGAGACAGAATGCGGAATGACGATATTCGAAGTATGGTCGGCACTACGGCTTGTGTCGAATACATTTCCAGGCAGAAAATAAGTTGGTTTGGTCATCTCATGAGAATGCACCCTCATCAACTTTCACTGATGGCTTACAATGCTGGTAGATCTGGCTACAGGGCAAGGGGGTGGCCGCGAGGTAGGTGGATAGGTAACATTATAGTGATTGTGCAGCGATAAGGACTCACTTTGACCGACGCAACGCACTTAGCGCAGGATAGACGACTTAAGCTCTCCACGCGGCTTATCGGCAGAAGTACAAAGAAAACTAACTAACTAGTGTTATATATTATTTAAACTAGGCCTCAGTCTTTTGTGAGGTAGTATAGTCATGTTTCCTTTCATTCCCTAACAGTAAGACAGGTAGACATTGATAGATGGGTTGACTGGATAGTGTTGATGAGAGATTGAACCCTGCACCTTTGCTGTAGAAGAGTGTACTCTACCACCCTGCTACTCATTATTCAGATATAAAATATAAATGAGTTAATGATCACTGTTTATCGACTTTGGTTAATGGTCACTGTTTATCGACTTTGGTTAATGGCCACTGTTTATCGACTTTGGTTAATGACCACTGTTTATCGACTTTGGTTAATGGTCACTGTTTATCGACTTTGGTTAATGGTCACTGTTTATCCACTTTGGTTAATGATCACTGTTTATCGATATTTGTTAATGGTCACTGTTTATTGTCTTTGGTTAATGGTCACTGTTTATCGACTTTGATTAATGGTCACTGTTTATCGACTTTGGTTAATGATCACTGTTTATCGACATTGGTTAATGGTCACTGTTTATCGTCTTTGGTTAATGGTCACTGTTTATCGACTTTGGTTAATGATCGGATTTGACAGTTGTATTAAAGTAGTATAACACCAGCCATGGTTAGGTAGTTTGTTTAGAGCAGCATAGATGGCGCCTAACATGCTGCATGTCTACTTTGCTCTAGTGTTTGAGTCTATTAAGATGGACTCGCACATCGGTTAACTACCCTCCGTAAGCGCTTGTTCCAACGCTGCAGAGTATTAAACTTCTCGAGCCTAGCCCGCTAAGACGGAAACCTTTTTTCCTGCTACATCTAGCTCATACGAGAGCTGAGACCTGCACCCTTGTAGAAGTACAGGTCGAATAAGAACTAAGAACTTTATATATATATATATATATATATATATATATATATATATATATATATCACAATACCAACGCACCGGACTCGAAACCAGCCGTGTCCAGTTTGGCAGACACGGAGTTTTTTCTCTGATCGATCATTCCAGCACGTACGGAAAGTAATGACAACATACTGCACTGCACACTTGCCAAGAAACTTTTAGCAGTCACATAGATTAGCGGTTGTAAGAAGCGACAGATGGTTCAGACTTGGGAACAATAAGTCAAGTGAATCACACAATTAAAATACTGTTAAAGATAATGCAAGAGAGAATAAGAGATAAAGTAGATAAGGAAGTTTCAGAAGAACAATTTGGGATTCGAAAGTATAATGCAACAACGGAAGCAATTTTCTGTTTGGGAACTGACGAGAAATATATAGAAATACACAATGACATTTATATTTGCTTCATAGACTTTTGGTAGTCCAGCATAGGAAAGTATTTTAATGTCTGCAATAAATGGTATTAAAAAATGGTAGTTAATTCTTAAATGTACACTGTTAACGCTTGTTATTACTTTACAAATGTCTATGCGGTAATCTAACTTCTTCCAGGCGCGTTGGAGCATATTCTCATCAATGGTTTGCACTGCAGTAGTACCGCTGCATTTGTGAGGAAACTTCTGGATAACCATTGGCAATAGAGCTTGGACAGCTACATTATATATGTGTGGCATTACATCTTCATTTGACAATTTATGAATACAAGCTGAAACCGTTCCAATCATTTTAAAATGCCCCGTATTTCATAATATCGTAACGCTGTTTCACCGGCTAGGTTGTTGACCACTATCGTCCATGTCCCTTTGCTAAGATGGCCATTCTCGTCCCTTCCTATCGACCTCTGTCAATGTTTTCACTTTTCCCTAACAAGCCTACAAATTGTTACTATTTCAATAAATCAAAATCTATCAGCTCACTACGGAGCATAGGTCAACAATCAAACACTCCCAAGTCAGTGCATCCCATGTCCTCTTCATCAACATAGAGTCAAGGTCTCATGCCCATGTGTGCGTTTTGGTCTTTCTCTACTCCTCTTTCCCCGTGGGTTACAACTTAACTTAACTGAACGTCTTTATAATGGTTTAGAAGACTCTGCAGGTCTGTATACAACCAGTTTCATTTACATCTCCATTTTCTAAAGGTTAAGCACATCCAATGTATTCTTAAATGCTTTAACTGCCCTTGCCTCCACTATTTCATGTGGCAATGCATTCCAAACACGCTGACTACAACAAATTTCCTAATATCTAATAAGGACCATTCTTTAGTTAATTGGTAACTAATGTAAACAGAACGATGACTATCTTGCAATGGCGATGTTGTCTAACCCTTTTCGTAAAGTGTGCCATATCCAACGCCAGCGTGTTCCCTTAATGTCCCGTCCACTGAGGCCTGACTAGGTCCTTCACCTAGGTCGATCGTGATGACGGTATTGTATAATTCCAAACCAAATTTTTTGCTCAAACAACTGTTTATAAATGTCTGTATCTGTATTGTTTACGACCTCCTTGTTTACTAAACTCCAGAGCCATATAACTTTACCGACTTTACATTCCAGTTATACATTTCTACAAGTTATCTTTGTGTGATGGATTACATTTTGAAAAGTTTCCCAATTTTCCCAATGAAATGAAAGTCCCTCTCGGTTTCTGTATCTTTAACCGGATATCATGTCTGTGCACACCCCCCCCCCCCCTATTTCTCCTCTCATGTTGTGTATGTACTTGCATACGTATATAAATGAGCCCATCTCTTGGAGTGAAGTTTCCCAAACATAATGTGAATGTTGTCAGTTGTATTTATTCCGAAAATCTAAAGTTTTCTCTATATGGATTCAAAGTCCCAATTTATGTGATCGTGCCTTGAAAGTGTCTCTAAAATATTTCAATATTGATGTCACCTCCTAGAAGATGCTTGCACAAGACCATGCCACCTGACGCGCTAGTATCACCGAAGGTGCTCAGAAGGCAGAGAGTATAACTACCGCGGAGGCTCAGTGAAAGCGTGCTGCCCGAAAAAACAATCCTGACAAAGGTTCCATAACCAACTCCCTGCATGTGTGCCCTGACTGTGGCAAGGCGTGCCAGGATTGGTCTTAACAGCCATCAGAGAACACATTTTGCAACAATGGTCTGATCCTGGACAATTATTATTAATATTACTATTATTATTATTATTGTTATTATTATTTTTATTAGTATTATTATTATTATTATACTTCAGAAATGAGGTACCTAAGAAAGGTGGTTCAGGTGACGAAAAGGGACACGATCCGTAACCAGACAATACGTAGCAATCTTGAAGTTCAACCCCTGCAGACACGAGTGGAGCAGTCCCAGCTACAGTGGTTTGGCCATGTCTGTAGAATGGAAGAAGATCGGATACCAAAGCGGTCATGGGAGATCAAAAGTCAAGGACGCAGACCCCGAGGACGTCCCAAAGTACGTTGGGAAGACAATATACGACCGTCCCTAAGTGATAGAAGGCTGGATTGGAAAGAGGCCAGGAAAAAGACGGCGGATAGAGCAGTGTGGCGTTCTCTTTGGCAAACCTCTACACCTCACGGTAGAAAAGGAGCGACTAAGTAAGTAAGTATTTTTATTATACGTTTTAATGGCCTAGGGTTTAAGTAGGATGTGGGGGCCTGTCCATGTTCATCCTTGTCTGTCGTCCACCACAATATTGTTGGTAGGTGCACAATTGTACCTATCCTACTTCTCCTCTCGAGCTATGAAGCTCGAGCTGTCATCAGCATCTTCAGCAATAGACGGACACGTGGGTTTCCTAAGGCACATAGAAGTTGGTTCTACCAGCACTTATTACGTATTTAACTACTACCACTGCCAACACTACCACCACATCAATTATTATTGCAATTACTACCACGGCCATGAATACTACTACTACAACCACTGCAACTAATGCCCCCGTTATCACTGCTAGTACTACTACCTCCACCACTATCACTACTACTACCACTATCACTACTACTACCACTATCACCATCACTGAAGCTACTACCAACATATTCACTATTACTGTTATCGTTAAAGTTACAACTACTTTCATCACCACTGCTACTACCACCCCCATAACTAAAACTACCACTACCCCAATAACAGAAAGATCCGCAGAATACCCTGGACAGAGAAAAGAACAAATGTAGACATTCGGCAAGAGCTGAGCATAGAGGAGAACTGGTTTATCAATTCCATTTTGGCTAGAAAATGCAAATACTTTGGTCACATCAAGAGACACAACGGTCTTGAGAGGACGGTGATGGAAGGGATAGTGCCAGGCAAAAGAGGAAGGGGTAGACCAAGAAGATGATGGCACCAAGATATCCAGGAATGCCTGGGTATGACTATGGCGGAAGCTGGTGTTTTGGCAAGGGAACGAGTTTCTTTCAGACAGACTGTGATGGGAGCGACGTTCTACAAAGGACATGCTACATGATGATGACCCCAATAACTACAACCATCACCATCATTGTTTTTGCCACCCACACTAACATAAATACAACTACTTCTCCCAAGCGCTACTACAACCGCCACAGTCACCGCAAGTATTACTACCATCATCACCACTACTACCCACACTATTACCACTACCACCATCAACGCTTCTAATACCATCACCAGTACTGCTACTGCCACCAACACTATCACCACATCATAGCTTCTACAACCACCACCCATCACCACTACCACCACCACCACAACTACCATCACCGTAAACCAAAAGTATGAGAAAAAGACATTTAAAAAAACTTGTAAAAGTTTATTAAGGTTGAGTTTAATCAAATGGAGATACCGCACCGAAACGAGAACACAAACAAAACCTACGTTATGACCAATATGCCTTCATCAGGGACAACAATAATGAACTAACAAATTAACATATAAGAAAAAAATGGTCAACTTATCTGCATCTGATAGTAGACCCAGTCTGTCTAAGCGACCGGTTGGGCCAGATGCTGACTGAAAAAGGTAATCAAAACTACCACCACTAGCACCATCACTACAATTACCGTCATCACCACTATCACCACCACCACCACTATTATCACCGCCATCACCACTACCACCACTACCATTACCGCCATCACCACTACCACAACCACCACCACCATGACTACTGTCACCGCCATCACCACTATCCTCACCAAGGGATAAGGAAGAAAAAGACAGCTAGGAAAAGAACTAGCCACCATACCTCACAAAACTGTGGCTTAGAACATTAAAGCCTCAAACACTTCATCCCCGACGACAGTGTCTGCTATGGGAGTATATTTATGGGTTACCCTCACTGTAGCTACTACCAACAGCCATCACTACTACAACCACCAACAATATTACCCCATCTTTCACTTTCATTACTACTACAACGCGCGAGGGACGCGAAAGGAGATTACAAGTAATTAAGACAGCAATCAAGCATCCTCGGTGAACGACTGTTCAGTTGGTCAATCATTTCACTACCGTAGTGTCACGGATCATAAAACAGTCCCCCTGCTAATTTCAATCAACATCGAATGACTCTCAACACAAGGGCCAGGCGACCTGATGATGTGCCCCAGCCTTCCTGAAACATGCAATATGGAGGACACGTCGAGTCGAGAATGGCAGGGTAATTCACGCGGCTGATCATTGAAAACATTATGGCTGATGTCGTTACCAAGACACGGAAAGGGAGTAAGTACTACTACCCACACGATCATTATAACAACTTCAAACAGCATCATCACTCGAACTACTACAACCATCACTACAACTACTATCACTACCGTAGACAACGCTCCTATTACTAAATCATCCAATACCATAACGAATAGTACTACTCGTAATACTATCATGTGTATTTCACTACACAGCCGCGATACGCTTTTTTTTTTCTTTGTAGAACTAAATCAACTATTAGAATTTACAGTAATACTCCTCTTGTACGAAAAAGAAAATGCCAGTATCTGGTCGTAAAGTGGATTTGTTTGTTAGGGGAATTTCACGTATTTTTTTTAAATATGCCAAAGCATTTTCGCAACCGAAAAAAATAAATAACATTCTGCTTGTAATTTGGAAATGCGCGAAAAATCTGAATAAACAGAAAGTGAACATACAGAAAATAACGTAACATTTTTAAAATAAGCATAAATAAACAAAGTTTTACTTTTTAAATATTTTGATCTTGACAAAACGGAAATTAGATGCAGTGTCGACAGCCTCAGGATGACCGCCGCTTTTTTCGAAAAAATAATGGTTACTGTCTGACTGCGTACGAAGAAGAAGAAGAGGAAGAAGAAGAAGAAGAAGAAGAAGAAGAAGAAGAAGAAGAAGAAGAAGAAGAAGAAGAAGAAGAAGAAGAAGATGCAAAGAATGATGGCGGTGCAATTATTTGTATAAAATTAAATTTGGCCTCAGTCTCAGATGGGAGATGTGCTGGAGACCCAGGTCTCACCCTGGGGGCCACTCTTCCCCTTCTCTCTCTTCTCTGTTTCATTTGACTCTATCCCACAGTCACACCCTTGCACAACTTTCACACGCGCCCTCGTGGTAAAGCCCTTCCATTGCACTTTGGTTGGGCTAGCTTCTGAGGGCGCACAAACCTAGCATAGGTACATACAGATGCACACATGCATCCAAGCACTGGCTTATGCGTCCTGATATCGCCCAATGGACTACGGTCTGTGGTGGAAAATGGCGCGTCTCCGCCAGTAGAAACTAGTGAGGCAAACATCTAAGCAAAAAAAAAAAAAAACTCAGTCTCAGATGACAATTTTGTGAATGTCCATTTTTGTTATTTTGTAGAAGGAAAATGTGATGGTGATATTGCAGGGATTGATGATGCCGGTTCTAGAAGTGAAGTGTTAAGGGTGACTTGTGACGGATCTGAAGGGTTAAAGGTGATTTGCGATGGATGTAAAGGGTTATGGGTGACTTGCGACGGATCTGAAGGGTTAAAGGTGACTTACGACGGAACAGAAGAATCAATGGTGATTTGCGACGGATCTCAAGAATTAAGGGTGATTTGCGACGGATATCAAGAATTAAGGATGATTTGCGACGGATCTCAAGAATTAAGGGTGATTTGCGATGGATCTCAAGAATTAAGGATGATTTGCGATGGATCTCAAGAATTAAGGGTGATTTGCGATGGATCTCAAGAATTAAGGGTGATTTGCGATGGATCTCAAGAATTAAGGGTGATTTGCGATGGATCTCAAGAATTAAGGATGATTTGCGATGGATCTCAAGAATTAAGGATGATTTGCGATGGATCTCAAGAATTAAGGGTGATTTGCGATGGATCTCAAGAATTAAGGGTGATTTGCGATGGATCTCAAGAATTAAGGGTGATTTGCGATGGATCTCAAGAATTAAGGGTGATTTGCGATGGATCTCAAGAATTAAGGGTGATTTGCGATGGATCTCAAGAATTAAGGGTGATTTGCGATGGATCTTAAGAATTAAGGGTGATTTGCGATGGATCTCAAGAATTGAGGGTGATTTGCGATGGATCTCAAGAATTAAGGGTGATTTGCGATGGATCTCAAGAATTAAGGGTGATTTGCGATGGATCTCAAGAATTAAGGGTGATTTGCGATGGATCTCAAGAATTAAGGGTGATTTGCGATGGATCTCAAGAATTAAGGGTGATTTGCGACGGATCTGACAAACGCTTTTTGAAAAAAGAATGCTATTTAGTTTGTCACCTTCAGATTTATCTCCCCATCTCGAAGAATTTCACCAAAACAGTCTATTGAGTTTTGTAGGGTTGAAGTGATTTTTGCATTTATTTCTAAATTGAGATCGGTGCTTTCTCAATGGGCAGTTTTTTTTTTATATCATTGGTATTCCTTCCTCTATTCCCTTAGTACTCATCCGTCTAGATTAGGATTGGACTCTTATTCAATGAGAAATTTTTTTAATGATTCAATCAGAAGATGATCTTCGTCTGCTAGGTGTCTTCACGGAAGCCAAGCTATTCTCTAACATTTTCAGGCGCAACTCTTATGCTCTGAAAATATTCGAAAGATCGAACTTGCGTTCTGCAAGGGTTCTGATTATAATTGAAGACGCATGTACGTGCGGGTGTACGTAAAACGGGTATTCGTATAGCGGCGCACTACTTTTTTGTGTTGTGTGAACAAAAGTAAATGTTGAAAGAAATCACTCAAACGATGTTGACCACGAAAAGATACGCAATACAAACTGAACAGAAGATAACAGCTTGTAATATTGAGAAACCAAATAGGCCACACCAGACTGAAACAGTGTCTATTCGGTAAGCTACCAATGTGGTACTGGTAGAATAACTGCCTTCTGTCTTTTTCTGCTCGTTCGACATGCTTTTTGTTACGTTTACAAGTGAAGTCCATTTCTCTGGATAAAGGTTGCCGTAGCAGAGAGTTCTTTATGGCTTCCGACCAGCTTTATGTATAGATTCGTGCACAACTGATGAAGCATATAATTCCAGCCTTGCAGGATCAGGCAGCACAGACACATTGACGATGGAGCCAATTTTAGCCGGTGTAAGTGGCTATTCAATCTGTTATGTTCATTTCTCATTCGGACCAGGATCACTGTTACCGCTCCTTCGTCTTTTCGTTCGCCATTCGGTGGGTTGCACGGTACTTTGGTTGCTAGTGCGCCTCCTGATCTCAGCACCTGTTCTGTGGTAGAGTGAACTCCACCTCTCCCATCTGACTGGAGGCTCTGACTTCGTCTCAACCTTGGCTGCTAGTACACCTCCTGTCTTCAGCACCTGTTCTGTGGAAAATTGTGCTCCAACTTCCCCCATCTGACTGGAGGCTCTGACTTCGTCTTAACCTTGGCTGCTAGTACACCTCCTGTCTTCAGCACCTGTTCTGTGGTAGAGTGTACTCCACCTCTCCCATCTGACTGTGGGCTCTGACTTCATCTTAACCTCGTTTGCTGTCCCATGTTACCTCCCGCTGGGGTTAACACCCAACCTTTGCCAAGATTACCCGGTATAACAGGATCCACCAACGAACGCGCATGTGATGTTGACTTGGGCAGGGGGTGCTATGAGACAAATGAGTCTTATTCTCCGTGACCACTGCCCCATTTTTATCCCATATTAAGGCTGTGACAGTTGTCTATCGTTAGGTCGATTTTCATTATGGATTGAATAATGGTCTTCTTTTCTTTGAAAGTGATTGGTGGTTCGTTTTGTTCTTCATGTTGCTCCCTCCTTTGTCAACCTCTCTGCTGTCTCATTTCCTGTCACGCCACAGTGTGATGGTATCCACTGTAGCACTACACTTCTCTTGACTTTTGGTTCACCCAAGACTTTCTTAATCTCTTGCGGTTTATCGCCCTTGAAGGCTTGCAGAACTGACATTCCATCTGTAAGGACATATTTGACAATATTTTCCAACATTTGTGGAAAATATGGCCTTCGCCAGTACCTTTTTTCTGGACAAACTCAATAGAGATATCTATCACATAATGCTTCTCCTTCTTCTTCTGCTTCTTCATCTTGTGTTGGCTCGTAAGACTTTTTCTTCGTTCGCTTTCAACCTTCTGATTCAAAGCCCTGAAAAACAGCTTTGCAAGCAGCAGGATGTAGTCCAAAGAACGGAATGCGTTGTGTCGTAGTTTACGGCTTACTGCAAGATTTGCACCTTTCGGTCCGACTTCAGAATATCATTTTTGGGTATCGGGTATTCCCTCCCTCTTCGAAGCCCTGTTGCAGCTTGTTGTCAGTGATCACTACGTGGAGGTGAAGAAGAGTCATGGCGGCTCTGGTACGTGGTCCCTGACTATAGCAGTCAGCCTTTGGTTGCTGACAGCTACAGCTCATGTACTGCTCAGCATCTTTGCTCGTGAAAGGAGTTCTTGTGATGAACTATACTGTTGTCTGAAATTCCTCTTCTGTTTTGCCTTCGCTGTCTTCTAACTACTCGAGACTCTACAGAGGGTTCTCCAGTAGCAGAAGATGGGCTCTATCGAGGCTGAGAGCGCGGCACTGCCCTTGGATCTCCAAAGGGCGAGCTCAATCACAAGAGCTTGTAAGAGTGTACTCGTTCATATAGAGCGGCAATTGTCTGACCGTGGTTTCGCCTTCTGGTCCAGTGATGCCGTCTTTAACCACTCTTTGATGGGAGAGTTGGGCTTATCCCTGTCCTAACTGGAAGTGGAAAAAGTATTTCACTTGAACTTCGTCTGCTGTCCCATCCAGCTTCCTGTTAGGAATTGAAACCCTAACCTTCAGCTGGTTCACTGAGAAGAAAAGTGCTCGGCACTTTAGTAGGTGAGGAAGGCTTGGGTATGAAAGACTAAGTGACATGTGCCCCCAGTGTTGAGCATCGTGTCACATTATGACTCCTACTTAATTTGAACACTATTTCTTTTTGTAAATCAGATCGATATCTTGACTTGGCTCCATGCGTTCTCAATCTCCCGCTACCAAACCCTAACACGGACCTTAGTAGTAGAATATAATCCAGAGAACGGAATGAGTTGTGTCGTAGTTTACAGCTTGACTGCGATATTTGCACCTTTCGGTCCAACACATCCGACTTCAGCAAACATTTTTGTAGTACCGGGTTAGCATTCCCTCTTCAATCCCTTCTTCTTAGCCAGTCTGCTCTGCTGCAGCCTGTTATCCAGGATCACCGCGTGGAGGTGTAGAAGGGTCTTGACAGCTCTGGTTCGCTGGCCCTGACACTAGCAGTCAGATATGGGTCGCTAACTGCTGCAGCTTATGCGGTGGAGGAGATGACCACTGCAGCTCATGCGCTGCTCAGCATCTTGATCCCAGATCGATATCTAAAAGCGTAAGAAGATGAAAACTCCCACATATTGAAACCATAGGAACCGCAAATGGCAGTGCCTTTCCCGGGCGAGTTCTAGAGAGAAATCAACAAACTCAGGATGACCCCTTTTTCTTGGGGAAAATTGAAGTGGAGAAATGAAGGCGTGAACGATTGAGCAACAGAGTGGTAGAGAACTCGCTTCTCTTCCAAAAGGTACTGGGTTCTATCCCCGTTATCGGTACACTCTTGTAGACACAACTGTAAACTGGGACTTGATTTACTGTTAGTAAAGAAAAGGCAGCGAGGAAGACAACTGTCTATCCCACTTCATAAATAACAACTACAACCTTGCACAATACAATCTCTAGAACTTCATCCCCGACAGCAGTGTCTTTTATGAAACTGCTTTAACCTTTTTACAAGCTTTTATTGAACATGACTTGACCGTTGTACGTTTGCGTGAACTTCTATTTCTCCTATTTTAACCAACTTCCCCTTATTATAGAGAACTGAAATCGTGTGCACATGCACTACTAGTGCCACCTATTAATCTATCGAAATTACACTCATATATCACCAAACGTAAAAAAAACAGGTATTAGTAACAATAAAAGATTGTACCGATCAAGTTGTCCTGCTAAAATAATAATTCGGCCAAACTCAATGCACATTTTTAGGACCGAGCCATCTCAGATACGGAACGTGCTTTCTCTAACCCAGAATTCCGTACGGCAGCCAAATAAATAGCCTTTCTGTTACAAGGTGCAATCGATATCTAGTGCCAGTGTCAGTATCTGAGCTGTGGGAGTGTAACATGTCACGTCAGCTCGATTAATTCTTTATCAACAACCTAGCCTGCGCCGAATTGTTAGCATGAAATGGAGTCCAATATACTGCGTGCATGTGCCGGTGTGTGGGAACGGTGTTATACTACGGGTGTCAAAATTTTACCTACGTCAGATATAATTGTGTAAGTATCTGTACCGTGTGTAGTGAAGGCTCCCCATACCGTGGGAGGACCGGACTGTAGACTGAAACTGTTTCACATTTTTAAAATTGTGGTACGACTTTTTTTTCATTGCTGTGGTAGACGAGGGTTTTTTAGGCTGAGGACTATAGGCCGCTTCTTTACTTCTGTCGTCATGTCGTGTGCTGGTTGTTTTTTTTATCAGAAAAACAACATCCGCCGTACCGGGGGTTCGATTCACTGCCCTTTTTATCAGCAAGCAGGCATCGAAACCATTTAGTCACTACTTCGGGTATATTGTGCATACATTTTTACCGGTGTGTTTTGGTAGGAGGACTAACGTATGGTCAGTCAAAAAAAACTAAATCAGACATGTTAGGCAGGGTCAGGCAAAATATACCTCACCTCGACTTCCACGAAGTCTTTCCGGGAAACGGGCTGTTTTCATGTCAGCCTTGCTAACCAGGTGAGGGATCGACGTTATCCCCGTAGTAGTAAGCGACACGTAGATGAAGCCAAGCATAGTACAACTGCCTGGAGAACCCACGCCCACCTTCTTCAGCACGCTCAGGATGTGAGGAAAGCTACAACTAACTGCAACAACGTCCTTTTCAGGGTGCACAAAAGAGCAAATCTATTTATTTGGAGCATTTAAGAATAAGGACAACTGACATGTTTGTGTGTGTGTGGGGGGTGGGGGGGGGGGAAGAAGGGTGTCTTTTTATAGTTGTGCCAAGAACTGAAATTATTTTAGGTACATTTTGTGAACTGGACTGTACCTGTGTAGCGGAAGGGGGCCCTATTATGGTTATGTCCTGAACGAGATCTGTACTGGTGTAGCGGAAGGGGACCCTTTTATGGTTATGTCCTGGGCTACATCTATACTGGTGTAGCGGAAGGGGGCCCTATTATGGTTATGTCCTGGGCTACGTCTATACTGGTGTAGCGGAGGGGGCCCTATTATGGTTATGTTCTGGGCTACATCTATACTGGTGTAGCAGAAGGGGGTCCTATTATGGTTATGTCCTGGATGAGATCTGTACTGGTGTAGCAGAAGCGGGCCATATTATGGTTGTGTCCTGGGCGACATCTATACTGGTGTAATGGAAGAGGGCTCTCTTGGGGCTATGTCCTGGGCCACCAGTTTACCAGTTTTACCAGTTTGTGGTCATGGTGTCATAGTATGGCTGTCAGGAGCTTAAATTCCTTCAGATATCTTATCTTGTGGGGACCGAACATGTGTATTGAGGTCGGGCACGATGCAAAATTACGGATGTGTCCGGGGTTTAATTTGTTTATCTTATGTTGGCATCTTTCGTGATGTGACGGAAAGTGTTTGTGAGTCTCTTGAATTTATGTGAGCCTTGCAAACCATTAGTCTTTGATCTATGGTGAGTTTGCTAGCCACTCGATATTGATCTATTGTGAGTTTGCAAGCCCCTCGATATTGATCTATGGTGAGTTTGCTAGCCCCTCGATATTGATCTATGGTGAGTTTGCTAGCCCCTCGATATTGATCTATGGTGAGTTTGCTAGCCACTGGATATTATACTTGATGTACTGTTCCATTAAGTGACTAGCACTGTTTCCAGCGTTCATCTCGAAAAAGCGTATTGTGACGATGTGTCGTAGATTAATGTGAGACTGCCTTGTTGTTGTTTGCGAATACTGACAATGAGTAGGAAAAGGGCGTTACGTGGCAGGCTGTCGTAGCTTTCCCCACATTCCGAGCGTGCTGATAAAGATGGACCGGGTTCCTCCATGTGGTTTTGCTAAGCTTGGCTTCATCTGCGTGTCGCTCATTACTACGGGGATTACGTCGAACCTCGCCTTGTTAGCCAGACTGTTGTCCTCGACAACAGCTCGTTTCCAGGACGACCAACGAGGACGTCATGTGAAGGCCTTAGTCAGTATATATCTCCTGACCCTGGCTAACATTGTCTGATCAGTGTGATTTGCCTGACCAGATGTTAGCCTCATCATTCCGGCATTGGTGGGACCAAGTATGCTTTGCCTCTTCGATCCTTATTCTGTCAGCCAAACTGCACGTGTGTAGTCTGTTTTCAGGGCCTCCACTTGGAAGCGAAACAGAATTTTGATCCGCCCTGATTCGCTGATACTGACACACGCAGTCACTAATGAACTCATGTGTAGCAGAATATGATCGAATGCCTCTAGTGGAAAAGTAACCGGGTTCAATCTTAGATCTCAACACGCTCCAGTTCACCCAATAATAAATGGATATCTATCTGTTTGGATAGGCAAAGAAATGATGTTTTCATCACTTTGTACTTTAAAGATTGAAACGGGTTTTAATTTCAGTTGATGGGGGGGGGGGGGGGGGGGGGGTTGACGAGGTGGTTTGAGGCACGGCTAATAGTTGTCCATCACAAGTGATGAAGACCACTCTCTTTGTTCAGCCGTGTGGACAGTCGTATCTCTTGCTGTGTCCGCTGAAATGGGTGACTTGCGCTGTGATTTGGATTAAAGTGAGGAAGAACTGCGACTTTTGTCAACCTCACTCACAGAGCCTAAGCTACCTTTTGCCAGTGGCAAGACATTCATCGAGACGACTGGAGATAGCATAGGATGCAGATTTTGTCTCAGGGTTACCACCGAAGCCTTTCCATAAACATGTAACCTGCAGGGTAGAAAGGTGGGATGGCATCTAACGCAGTTTGTCGTGCCTTTTCGATAACCACAAGAGGTCGTATGGACAACACTCAGCGCGTGAGTGACTCTGGCATCTCTCCCCAGCTGTATTCAGCTCATCATAGTAGCATCTAAAATTCCCACACGCCAAATTCGTGAAGGTGATCCGGCAGAACTAACCCGTGAAATACGTCACAGGTATAAGCGTAGTGCCATTCAGCCGGCGTCCAGACCAGGATAAACGGATGGAAGAAATCACAAAAAAGAACGAAATAACAAGTCCCGACGGAAAACAACACCACGTTTCCGTGAACACAAGTGTAAGTCGTCGACTAGTGTGAATTCCCGGCAAATCCGTGGTCTGGCGGCATCCATAATGATCCAAAACAGTAGAGAAATGTAGACTCGCAGCCAGTTATGGCGCCATCATTGCCAGATTTTTTTCGGCACACTGCTCAAACGTACACATGTTGTTATTGTTCGAAGTTACACCTGCTGAGTTAGCTTGACAACATTCAGTGGCGCTTCTAAACACCTGAGATGTAATAAGGGAACGTTGGTTAGGGTTATCCTTGCTGTAGTACAATGCGAGTCTTCTAAGTAAGTCACCACTATGATTATTACAGTGTCGACCCCCACCTCGTTGTTCAGGCTACTGTGACACAGCCTATTTCCAGGAGCACGAAGAGAGATGTGAGGTGGGTGTCTTGATAAAAATGTCTTACCTGACGTTGAGTGATCTTCTCAGCTACATCCCTGTGTTCGGACTAACAAGGTCATGAGGAAAGGGGAATGAAACTCATTTAAAAAATCCGAAGTGTAGTCGGATGTACGTGCAGAGCCAGCGAACCAGAGATGCCAAAACTCGTCTACGCCTCCACGTGGTGATCATGGGTAACAGGCTGCAACAGAGCAGACTGGCTAAGGAGAGGGAATCGAAGAGGGAAGGCAACGCGGTACTCAAAAATTCCTGCTGATGTCGGATGTGTCGGACCGAAAGGTGCAAATATCGCAGTCAAGCTATGAACTACAACACAACGCATGTCGTTCTCCTGGCTATATCCTGTTGCTTGCAAAACCCTTTTCAGAGCTTGATAGCGGGGGATTTAAAACAAACGAAGAATAAGTATTGAGTGAAAAGCACAGTACAATGCAGTCAGTTTTAGGAAACAAGGTGTCAGGTTTGACAAGGCTTTGTCTTCGTCAGTTTTTCTCAGTCCTCTAATTGGTTTTGAAGACTCGCAAGTGTCTCACTCCCCGTTCGTTTCGTCTATTGCTCTTCTGAGTTCGGCGTAGAATCGTACTGCCACACACCTGTAAACCTGTGTAATTAAGGTATCCGTTTGGCCGCCATATGTCTCTCCTGTCCTTTATTTACCTGCAAGGGCGGGAGGGAGCCTAGCGTCTCGTCAGGCAAAACATACATACTGATCGGACATGTAAGTCAGGGTCAGGTAAAACATACTGATCGGACATGTAAGTCAGGGTCAGGTAAAACATACTGATCGGACATGTAAGTCAGGGTCAGGTAAAACATACTAATCGGACATGCAAGTCAGGGTCAGGTAAAACATACTGATTGGACATGTAAATCAGGGTCAGGTAAAACATACTGATCGGACATGTAAGTCAGGGTCAGGTAAAACATACTGATCGGACATGTAAGTCAGGGTCAGGTAAAACATACTGATCGGACATGTAAGTCAGGGTCAGGTAAAACATACTGATCGGACATGTAAGTCAGGGTCAGGTAAAACATACTGATCGGACATGTAAGTCAGGGTCAGGTAAAACGTCATGATCGGACATGTAAGTCAGGGTAAGGTAAAATTTACTAGCCACGACACCTCACGTCATTTTCACCTAGGTCTACCTGGTTGTTTTCACGGGAACCTGGCTAACGAGGTGGGAGATCGACGTGATCCCTGTTATGCTGAACAACACGCAGATGAAACCAAGCATAGCACAGCCGCCTGGAGGACCCTGGTCCACCTTCAACCGCAGCCTCGGGGTATGAAGAAGGCTACTGCATCCCGTACCTTAATGTCCTTTTCAGGGCGCACAAAAGAGTAATTTACGAGACGTGTTCAAATGAAACCGGACCTAACTGCATCAAGTGAACATACGTACGATGTCACTTCTTGTGTAAACAGCACACACCAACCGTCAAGTTTGCAAAATTTCATTATTCCCCCGACTCATAGTTTCCTCAGCAGGCCGTTGAAAACATGGCGGGTGTGATATGGTATCCGCCCAGAGTTGATCAGCGAGCGGTGATTCGGTTTCTCCCAGCTGATGGATGTCGACCAGTTGGCATTCATCGTAGAATGCAGGCAGTGTATGGTGACAAAAGTGTGTCGAATACAACAGTGAAGAACTGGACAACGATGATTACAGAGTGACGTGAGTTAACGAAAGAACTTCTGAGACCATGTCGCATGTTCGAATCACAGTGGTGACCTAAAATTTTTTCACGTGGATCTTCCGTGTCCAGTGTCGAGCACGTTAACGGCAGTTGGAAATCGAAAAGAGTAGGCTTAACGGTCGCTGTCCGGACAAAATTCAAATTAAAAATTCACCCAAGTTATTAGTACTATTCCCCAGGTGCTTTGTTAAGAGCAACTATATATGACGCCTAACTAACTCTAGTGTTTGAGTCTATTAAGATGGGCTCGCACATCGGTAAAAACCACCCTCCAAGAAACTGGTCGTATAAAGACTCTGCAGAGTCTTCTAAACCAGTATAAAGACGTTAAGTTAATATTGCATGTTGTATATTACAATGGAAATATTGAAAGAAACATACAACATGTACTCACAACAACAACAATAAGATTGCAGGGCCAGCTTATCAGAAAGCATATCTAAACACGAACAACTGCCAGTTGAAATATTTCACCTAATATTCACATCCGGCAGAAACTCGTTGACTATCCAGAACCAACTAATCCAGGAACTTACACATTTTCGTTTTTAACTGTCGCTTTCTCGTGTATTTATTGACACAGTAGAATAATGTCCTGCTGTAACAGTTGGCCATGATAGAATACTCGTTTGACCCAGATTATGTGTACAGAAATGTGTTTCTGACAGGTAAACACACTTTATGCAAATTGTGTATCCAATGCTTACTTAACTTAACTTAACGTCTTTATACTGGTTTAAAAGAACCTGCAGAGTCTGTATACAACCAGTTACATTTACATCACCCTGCTCTAAAAGCTATGCGCAACCAGTTTATTCTTAAATGCATTAACTGTCCCTGCCTCCATTACCTCCCATGGCAATGCATTCCAAGCAGACACCACTATCTGACTAAAAAAATACTTCCTAATTTCTAATCTGGACCTCTCTTTAATCAGCTTGTAGCTATGCCCTCTTGTTATTGTGGGTAGCTGTATTTTAAAAAACTTGTTATAGTCTAATTTATCCATTCCTCTGATCATCTTATAAACCTGTATTAAGTCACCACGAATTCTTACGTAAAAAGCTCTCAATTAAAAAAAATATTTTAGCAGTTGTGTAATTTTTAAATAAAGCTTGTAAAATTGTGATGCAAAAATTTAGCAATTTTGATGGAAATCTTGCGTAATTTTTATGATAGGATTTGTGTACTTTTTTGTTGTTGCAAAGCTTATATAATTGGTGAACCAAACGTGTGCAATTTAACTGCGCAGCTATTGTGTCATTATTATGAAAAGGTTTTGTAATTTTGTTGTAAATCGTGTGCAATTTTGCTGCTAAAACTTGTATATGTTTTATGCAAATCGTGTGTAATATTGTTGTAAATCGTGTGCAATTTTGCTGCTATAACTTGTACAATATTGATGCAAATCGTGAGTAATACTGTTATAAATCTTGTGTAATTCACATTGCAAAGCTTATGTAATTTTTGACATTTTTGTAGTTTTTATGCAAAGCTTGTGCAAGTTTATTGAAAATATAGTGAATTTTTCTTGCAAAAAATATTACATTTTTTGCTAATCTTGTGTAACTTTTGCATATTTTTTGTAATATTTCGTGCAATGTAATTTTGTTGAATATCGTGTTTAATTTTGTTACAAATTGTGTGTACTTTTGTTGTAAATTTTTGAAAATGTGGTATGTAATTTTGTTGCAAATGGTGTATAATTTTGTTTCAATCAACGCTTGTGTCATTTTGATGCAAATCTTGAATAATTTTTATTCAATTTATATGCAATTGTGATAAAACGTTTGTGTAATTTGAAGGTAAACATATAATTTTGATGTAAATCTTGAGTAATTGATGGCAGTCTTGTGTAATTGTATATCGTCTCTTTTGCAAATCATGTGAAATTTTGATTTTTCTTATGAATTGGAGTCAATATAAATATATATATATATATGTATATATATATATATATATATATATATCATTTAATGTGTGTGCAGTCCGTTCTTATATTCTAACTTGAATTTCGATGCCCACCCAAAACTCTTATATTATAAATGTAATTTTATGCCACGAATCCCCTATCTAGTTTCGTGTGCCTTTACTCTGGAAGAGAAAATTTAGACGTTGTCCTCGGTACATGTCATAAAAGATTACTAAAGAGTGTTGTGTATGAGGCTAGCAAAATCATTAGGTAAAACAAACTGCTTATAACCATCAGTACAAGAGGTCACACAGGGATTTAACGCAGGCTTATTTATAAAAAACCGTCTAAGCGGAAGAACTCTACCTCATACAGAATCAAATCCAGATGAAGTCGGATGTGTCGGCCAGTTATCATAGCCTCCCTGTAAACTACGACACAAGGTCCTTTTCAGGACGAACATCGATGACGTAGATAAAGTCAAATGAAAATAATAGTTATCACCACACACGCCTGCCCCAAGCGACCTAGATACTATTAGTCCGTCACACACTTTCCCTGCGTTATGGGTGGATCAATCACCCGTGGCGTGAATATCAGGACTCTAATTACAAACCGCCTTAGGCATTTACCACCTGTAACATGTATTTCTAGATTTTGATGTGGTGTAACTAAAATTTAGTTCAGGTGTGCTTGTACTTTCTGATCGTTTGGAAATATTTGATAAATGTACTGTTCTTAGGAGTCTCAGAACGTGCTACCTTACGTGAGACAAATTCAGACTCGCATAAACTCATCTACCTATTTATGTCATTATGATCATCATTCATTAGTTTGGATCCCGGTGGATCATATGGACTCAACAGATGCTCTCCGCCTGTTCCTATTCGGTGCCGTCTTCTTGAGTCCCGTCACGAAACTCCGACTGGACTGACTTCCTCCTCAGCATGTGATGCTGCATATGCAATAGAGCGTTCAACAAGCGACCCGACTGTCGACTTGTACTGTCGAAGACCAACAAGAAGTTAATAGTTCTTTGTAGTCAGAGGGTGGGAAACCTTCTGAAATCTACAGAAGATTTAAGGTTTAGTATGGATACAGTTGTTTGAGTACTGACATATATAAGACTCTCTCTTAACCTGCTTTATCCCTTCCTTATAATTGACGCTCTCGTAATAGTATATTATATATATATATATACACCCCTGTTTACTAAGTGGCGAGACATATTTATTTTCAGAAAACCGTAATACGTAGCGAGGTGGTATTAAGCTAGTTTATTTTTACAAACATGTACCAATGTGTGTACCAAACCGGAAGTCGGTAACTTTGCGCATGCACCGTGTGGAAGCCTGTAAGTGAAGGTGACCTTGTAGTTCTCGTCGCATTTCAAAAATGGACAAAAACATTCCACAACGTGTGGTCATTGATTTCTGCTTTTGTCTTAGAAAAAACTGGTTCCGAAACTTTTGTAATGATGCAATCAGCTTTCAGAGAGTCCTGTCTAAGTCGCTCTAAAACATTTAAGTGTATCCACCCTTCAAAAGTGGACGCCAATCCTTTGGAGATGACCTCCGACAAGGCAGACAATCGACCTTCAACACGGACGAGATCGCGACACATGTGCAAGAAATCATACGCGCTGACCGACGTCTGACTTTCACAGAGGTGGCTGACCGACGTCTGACTATCAGAGAGGTTGCTGACCGACGTCTGACTTTCACAGAGGTGGCTGACAGACGTCTGACTATCAGAGAGGTAGCTGACCGACGTCTGACTTTCACAGAGGTAGCTGACCGACGTCTGACTACCAGAGAGGTGGCTGACAGACGTCTGACTATCAGAGAGGTAGCTGACCAACGTCTGACTATCACAGAGGTTGCTGACCGACGTCTGACTATCAGAGAGGTAGCTGACCAACGTCTGACTATCAGAGAGGTAGCTGACCAACATCTGACTATCACAGAGGTTGGAGACCGACGTCTATCAGAGAGGTTGGAGACCGACGTCTATCAGGGAGGTTGCTGACCAGCGTCAGACTACCAGACATATTGCTGACCGACGTCTGACTACCAGAGAGGTAGCTAACCGATGTCTGACTACCACAGAGGTTGCTGACCGACGTCTGACTACTAGAGAAGTTGCTGACCGACGTCTGACTATCAGAGAAGTTGCTGACCGACGTCTGATTACCAGAGAGATTGCTGACCAACGTCTGACTATCACAGAGGTTTCTAAGGATATAGGAATTCCAATTGGTACGTACCAGAAAATCGCAACTGAAAATGTGCACACAAGACGGGTGACAGCGGAAGTCGTGCACTTTCTCCTGACTGAGGACCGGAAGGACGCACTGTTGTCCATTTGCAATGACCTTCGTGAGCATGCAAAAAACGACGAAAATTTCATGATAATCACTGGTGATGAAAGCTTGGTGCACGGATATGATCGAGAAACAAAGCAAAAGTCGACGAAGTGAAAACATCATCATCTCCTTCACCGCATAAGCTGCAGCAGGTAGCGACCCATATCTGACTGCTAGTGTCAGGGCCAGCGAACCAGAGCTGTCAAGACCCTTCTACACCTCCACGCGGTGATCCTGGATAACAGGCTGCAGCAGAGCAGACTGGCTAAGAAAAAGGGATTGAAGAGGGAATGCTAACCCGGTACTCACAAAATTCTTGCTGAAGTCGGATGTGTTGGACCAAAAGGTGCAAATATTGCAGTCAAGCTGTAAACTACGACACAACGCATTCCGTTCTCTGGACTACATTATGCTACTTAGGCCCGTATCAGGGTTTGGTAGCGGGAGATTGAGAACGAAAAAAGTCCAAGCCATCTCCTCGACCAAAGACGGCGCGATAGGTCAAGTCCTTCTTCTTCTTCTTCTTCTTCTTCTTCTTCATCGTACGCAGTCAGACAGTAACCATTATTTTTTCGAAAAAAGCAGCCGTCATCCTGAGGCTGTCGACACGACACTGCCATAGAGCTTGTCTAGTGTTGCCACTGGTGATGGCCACATCTGCTTTCTCTGATCCTCGTATGTCGGTCAACAACAAACAAAAGTAGGACCCCCAGGCCTATCCATCTACTCAGAGCCAGGCGCGCGAGACAAAGGCGGGAAGAGGATATTCGGAAATGCTGTAAAACAGGAAGCACAAGCAACAGTGTAAAGTATCGGTATGTAAAACATCGCCCATGCAGAATCAAGGTAATATGATTTATGCTATTTTATAAATATCGATGAATCAAAACTTTGTTGGAAAAGAGTGGAAAACAGCCAAGGTCAGAACCTTGCAAGTATAATCTAATAGATAGATAATAAAACAAAAATTTTTTTTAAAAAAGAAGAAATCTCCCAAATCAGAATACTTTTATAGAATTGGACCGGATTGAACCACTGAACCTCAAGAAAGACTAACAATTCCACGTGGCACAAGCAAAGTGAAAATAACACAAATTGAAAATAATACAATGGAACTGCAGAGGCCTACACAAAAATTTTAAGCCATACCTAGGACTGGCCAATCTGGGAAAAGAAACAATAATATATGCGATTCAAGAAACCATGCTCAACCCTACCAAAAGACTCAATATTCCAAAATACAATATAGTTAGGAACGATAGAGAGACATGAGCGAACGGAGGAGTAGCCTTTATAGTAAATGAAGAATACAAAATAATGGACTGGGATCCATTTGATACCGAAAACCTAGAAGGCCTATCCATTAAAATAGACAGTAGTCCAGCGAGCATCACAATAATAAACATATACAACCCAAGAGGAAAATTCACCACAAATGACATGGAAACAATCAAAGCACAAATAAACAATAGAACATAGTAGGGGATTTCAACGCACATCATCCAGCATGGGGAGGAAGCGCCATAGACACGGCAGGGAAACAAATAATGACCTTCTGCGAAGAAAACAATCTAATAATAATAAACGATGGGGCAATGACCAGAATAAATAACAACCCAAATGGATCAGATACGGATAAAGACATCACAATAATGACGCCAAACTTAGCAACCATCAAATGGGAAGTTCTGGATAACGCAGGATCAGACCACCTGCCCATAGCAATTTATTTAAAAGAAAAATACATACGAAACACTGGATCAATCAGACCCTATTTCAACTACCATAAGGCAGACTAGAACGGATTCCAAAAAGATCTTCTCAGACTCTTCTTCTTCTTCTACTAAAAACTGACCTGTCTTCAGATGGTCTATTTCCAGCACCCGTTCACTATTTGGCCAGACGAATTTATTGAGGGCTTTTGTTTGTCAACTTCTCAGACTCAAAAGAGAAGACTTAATCTGTGTTTACAATATCGACACAACTGTTGGTTTCCAATTCAAGCGTAGTTCTGTCATCTAAACAAGTAAAATGGGCGGATGTACAAGATAAAGATCTTTCCCAACAACCTACTTCACCTTTCCCCCAAAAAGTCGGCCTGGCCCAATCGGCGGAAAAATAATAAATCGTTCAAAAGCCATTTGTGATCTAGCATGCGGTGCTTTTACCGGCAAAAATCGTGTGTAGATAGACGTGACGAATCCAGCAGTATAAAAATGACTATTGGTAGGGTCACCGTACTTAGAGAAACAAAATTTCAAATTTTTTTTGTTGATAGCGTGACGAGCTGGGCGTCTCAGACATCCTGGAGCGTGCTAAAGGCTCAATTTTTCTGAAATTCTATGACCACACAGTCTTCCATACCAAAATAATTGTGTGTACAGCTGTCACTTGGTTGGGTGCAGCTTTGTTGTTTTTTGTGGACCCAAAAGAGACCTTGATGCTGGTTTGTGAGTTTTGTGGGCAATTGATGAATTTGCACAAGCCTCACGGAGGTTGATGTTCCATTTTATGGCAGCATTATTGGCAGTTCCTGGCTCTGATTTACAGAAGGCAATACCTACCAGTCATCTCTTTGCTCAATACATGAAGAGAGTGGTCTCCCTGTAGGACAGACGTGTGCCGTCTAGCCATGTGCCGGAGCGAGCAGAAATGCCCTGCTGACATGTGCGACCATCTCTAAGCGTTCTTGGTGGGCTGTGGGAGACATGGCAGGTCATTACACTTTGTTTGGTGCGCAGTCCGACGATGCGTATGATTCGTCTTTCCTGCGATGACTGCACACGGGGTTATTTTCCTGCGGTGCAGGAGGTCCATTTTCCACGTGCGGAGTTGGATCTGAAAATGACATTGGTATACCTCGCGACTTAAAAATGTGGTGCTTCGTGTGGTTACATTCTACTAAATTTGACCTATTGTGGTCCGTGGGTAAATTAACACACAGGTGCCCATGTGGCGATAGACTCGGTGGATTGCTCTAGCTTGGCCACAGTTTCTGTGTCGCCCGTGCCTTGCACGTGGTGATCAGTGGTCGCCGCTTGTGGATTCAGTGGGAAGATGCGTCGACTGATGATGTAACGGACTCACACTACAATTAGCCCATCTGTTATGTAGCAAGTGGTTGTGACAATTCACGAACGCTACATATGTAGGTGTGTAGATATGTAGGTGTGTAGATATGTACGTATCAGTATATATATATGTGGACATTTTAATTTACACTTATATATGTATATATAGGTTTATATATGTATATCCCTTCTGCGGGCATCCTCACCACTATATATCTACACTTAATATAATTATACTACTACTACATCAACCTTTTTTATCTATAATTATTTAATCAATTATCTACCTTTCTATTGTTCTTCTGTTCCGGAGCCTACCACACACTCAACACCTAATTGACTGCGATAGCTAGAGGGCACAGGTGAGACGAGGGATCTACAGGGTGACACACAAATCAGTGAATCGCTTACAAGTTGGAGTACATGGCTGCGATGGAAAAATATATGAGAGCGGGCAAATCCTGATACACCAAGACCAGACGGAAGGAAGTCAACACAAGTGGGCCTCACAACAGAAGGAAGACACTTTTCAATTAATTTATATTGTACTCTTAATCCTTATGTATCAAGTATATTGTTTGTCATATTTCCCAATCATTCCATCTCATTCATTCTCGTTGTACACCTCACTCCACTGCTATCTTCACAATTGTGTATAAAATGTATGATGGGGTTTTATATTTTTTTTAAGGGGGGGGGGGGGGGGGGGGGGGGGGGGGGGGATATATATTTAAATCATTAAATAAAAAAAGAGATACGAATCAAGTATGAAAGAAAATAAATATACTCAATCCCAAAATGGTCCCAGGAAAACAATTGTGCATATTTATGCAAATACCTACGGCGGACAACTAGGAACATCAAAAGCGAGGAACAACGGGAGGAACATCACGGAAACACCAGGCTAGGTACAAACAGATACACACACGCATCCAAGCACTGGTTTATGCGTCTTAATATCTCCCAAATTGAACACGGTCTGGGGTGGAATAGGCGCGTCTCGGCCAGTAGAAACTAGTGAGGCAAACACATAAAATAAAAAAAAATTTAAAAAAAGTATGTCGGGGCAGTTTTGCAGCAAATGCTCAGCGGTCATTTTCCCGGTACCACACGGGCATTCGTCGGTGCCACCTATCTTCAATTTGTTGAATAGGTGGTACCTCAGTCTATTGTGGCCAGTGCAAAGTCTGAAGACCACGACCTGCTCTCTTCTGTTCAACTGGTAATAGGCATCGTTTTTGGTGTAGCCAGTATGTTCGGTTTCCCATTTGGTCATGTATCTAGCTCTAATTAGCCGTTTTGACTCTTCGTATGTCATACTAGTTTCTGGTTGTGGTAGTCTTGCGCCTTCTTTTGCCAGTCTGTCTGCCTCCTCGTTGCCTTGGATGTTGCAGTGGGATGGAACCCACTGCACTACTACCCTTTTTGGTGCGGACTGCTGGCATAGTTGACAGAGTACTGCTCTTAAATCAGGTCAAGTCCAATGTCAAGACCTTGTTGATTGCTTTCTACGACATTGATGGGCTTGTTCATCATGAATTCGTCCGTAGAAGACAAAGTGTTAATGAATTCTAATGTGAATTCTACAAAACAGTTCTGTAACGCCTCCACGAGACTGTGGGCAGACATCGCCCTCAGAAGTGGTGCACAGGCAATTGGAGTTTGCATCATCACAATGTCCATGCACAGGTCTGTCACTACAAACACATTGTTGACAAACACCACATTCAATTGCTTCCACAACATTCCATTGCTTCCACAACATTCCATTGCTTCCACAACATTCCATTGCTTCCACAAGATTCCATTGCTTCCACAACATTCCATTGCTCCCCCACATTCCATTGCTTCCACAAGATTCCATTGCTCCCACCACATTCCATTGCTTCCACAAGATTCCATTGCTCCCCCCACATTCCATTGCTTCCACAAGATTCCATTGCTCCTACCACATTCCATTGCTTCCCCCACATTCCATTGCTCCCACAACATTCCATTGCTTTCACAAGATTCTACTGCTCCCACCACATAACACTGCTTCCACAACATTCCATTGCTTCCACAACATTCTATTACTCCCACAACATCCCATTGCGCCCACCACATTCCATTGCTTCCACAAGATTCCATGCTCCCATAACATTCCATTGCTTCCATAAGATTCCGTGCTCCCACAACATTCCATTGCTTCCATAAGATTCCATGCTCCCACAACATTCCATTGCTCCCACCACATTCCATGCTCCCACAACATTCTATTGCTTCCACAACATTCCATTGCTCCCACAACATTCCATTGCTTCCACAAGATTCCGTGCTCCCACAACATTCCATTGCTCCCCCACATTTTATTGCTTCCACAAGATTCCATGCTCCCACAAGATTCCATGCTCCCACAACATTCCATTGCTTCCACAACATTCCATTGCTCCCACAACATTCCATTGCTTCCACAACATTCCATTGCTCCCCCACATTCTATTGCTTCCACAAGATTCCATGCTCCCACAAGATTCCATGCTCCCACAACATTCCATTGCTTCCACAAGATTCCATTGCTCCCACCACATTCCCTTGCTCCCACAACCTCTATATTCACCCGATCTTGCTCCGTGTGACTTTTTCTTGTTCCCGCAACTTGCAAAAACAATGAAAGGTCGCCGATTCGATGATATTGAGGAGAGTCAAGTCAAAGCGACGAGATAAATTAGTGCTATTCCAAATAGTGTCTACCAGAGGTGTTTCCTTCAGTGGCAGGAACGCTGGAGTACGTGCGTACAATCATATGGGAACTAAGCAATTTCAGAGCGGAGGCAGAGGCACTCAGGGCTGCAGTAGAAGCAATGCTGACAGGCGAAAGCAATGAAAGCCAGATAGTCCTGTTTACGGATGCCCTGGTCGTAGTCACAGCACTAAAAAGCCAGAAAAATACTGAACTTAATAATTTAAGAGCAGTAATCTGTCAACTATGCCAGCAGTCCGCACCAAAAATAGTAGTGGTACAGTGGGTTCCATCCCACTGTAACATCCAAGGCAACGAGGAGGCAGACAGACTGGCAAAAGAAGGTGCAAGACTACCACAATCAGATTTTAGTGTGACCTGCGAAGAGTCTAAAAGGCTTATTAGGGCCAGATACATGGCCAAATGGGAAACAGAACATACTGGCTACACAAAATATGATGCCTATTACCAGTTGAACACAAGAGAGCAGGTCGTGGTCCTCAGACTCCGCACAGGCCACAACAGACTTAGGTACCACCTATTCAATAAACTGAAGATAGGTGCACTTGTGGTACCGGAAAAATAATCGCTGAACATCTGCTACAAAATTGCCTGACATACGAGGATCAGAGAAAGCACATGTGGCCATCACCAGTGGCAACACTAGACAAGCTCTATGGCAGTGTCGACAGCCTCAGGATGACCGCTGCTTTTTTCGAAAAAATATAGGTTGACGCTTGACAGCGTACGAAGAAGAAGAAGAAGAAGAAGAAGAAGAAGAATAATATGGGAACTACTTTAAAAGAAATAAAACCAATTAATCTGTAGGTCTACTTATTCACTCTAAAACAAAAATGAGATGAGTCCTGGAACTTAGTTAACAGCGAAGAGTGCATATATATATACACGTGGCTTGAAAAAAGCACTCATCTATGACGTGTAAAACTTGTTGCATGACGAGTAAAACTTGTTGCATGACGAGTTTAAAAAATTAGTTTGTGATCGTTAATGGCGTTTTTAATCGCTACTGCATATCGACTCTCGCGCGGTTATTAATGACTTAACGGTACGAATAGATTGTACATGAGCTAGCTTATAGATATATGGGACTGTTATAACAAGGGCAGTCATCGTGACAGACGCGCAAGCCGCACTTTAGAAGGTACAGAATGGATGGCTTAGGTACGAGTGGATAGCAGCTGTTGAGTCCTCAAACCTCCAAGGGTTGATATGATTCTATTGTCCTGCTCATGCTGGGGTTCAGGGTAATGAAAGAGCGGACATCATGGCTTCACAAGCTTCCACGATGGCCACATTAGTGGATAGAAGTGACATTTTGAAACCAATCAATGACTTAGTCAGGTTCAGGTAAAACATACTGATCAGACTATGTTAGTCAGGCTCAGGTAAAACATACTGATCAGACTATGTTAGTCAGGGTTAAAAAAAACATACTGATCAGACTATGTTAGTCAGGCTCAGGTAAAACATACTGATCAGACTATGTTAGTCGGGTTCAGGTAAAACATACTGATCAGACTATGTTATTCAGGGTTAAATAAAACATACTGATCAGACTATATTAGTCAGGCTCAGGTAAACCATACTGATCAGACTATGTTAGTCAGGTTCAGGTAAAACATACTGATTAGACTATGTTAGTCGAGTTCAGGTAAAACATACTGATCAGACTATGTTATTCAGGGTTAAATAAAACATACTGATCAGACTATGTTAGTCGGGTTCAGGTAAAACATACTGATCAGACTATGTTATTCAGGGTTAAATAAAACATACTGATCAGACTATATTAGTCAGGCTCAGGTAAAACATACTGATCAGACTATGTTAGTCAGGTTCAGGTAAAACATACTGATCAGACTATGTTAGTCGAGTTCAGGTAAAACATACTGATCAGACTATGTTAGTCAGGCTCAGGTAAAACATACTGATCAGACTATTAATCGGGATCAAGTGCAACATACTGATCCAGACCTCCCCTCACTTACAAGACTTCCCCCTGGAAACAGGCTAGTTTCGTGGCAGCCTGGCTAACCAGGTGGGGATCGGCACTGTGATCCCGATAGGGGTGATCTTACCCAGGAGCGTAACACTGAACTAAATTCAGTAGGCCCCGGTTCATCTTGTCAAGTATGTCTCGGATCGGGAGGAGAGCCTCTGTAACTTACCACTAAAGAAAGTCGTCCAGAGTTCCTAACTCAGATGCGAGTCGCATTAGCAACAACAACAGTTTCGGTTATGCGTCCTCTCCCTTTGGTTAGGCTATCTGCTCGTATATTACAGTCACCAAAAGAGCGAGTGCGCAAAAGGTTTGAGAACTTGGTTTAAAATTCACTGTTGCAGGTTCAAATCACCTTGGTTTGACACACCGGGCATGTCATTAGTTTTTTTTTCATGGTTTCACCGTTTCTTCCAGTCGACCTAGCTGTGAATGGGTACCTGACGAAGTCAGCAGAAAATTTCTGAGTCGCTGTGGAGTATAACTTAACATCTTTATACTGGTTATGAAGACGCTGTATACAACTAGCTTCTTCAACTTTACAATCTAAAAATAACTATGTATATCCAATCTATTCTTGAATGCATTAACTGACCCTGCCCTCACTGTTTCATTTGACAATGTATTCCAAGCATTTACCACTTTCTGACTAAAAATATTTCCTAATATCGTATTAATGTTTAATAAGTCGATGACAGAAATGTGTTTGTTCTCTGTCGTTGGCCCTTTCAGCAACGAACTGAACTGAGCAATCACATGGTCACCAATGTGAAATGAAGTAGATTCTGTGAACCCTTTCCCATGCTGAAAGAATGTTTAATTTACAATAAGAAAAAAATCGCATGTCAACGACTTTACCTCTTATTTTAGCTGATGTTATAAATGGCTGTGAAATTACAGTTGAACTACAAGAACAGTGGATATAGACTGGAATCATTAGGGGTCCCATGGGAAATCAGATATAGCGATACTTTCCGTGGTATCGATCTACATTACATAATTGAGCTAAAAGTAGACTTACCGATGGCCGAGAGTTTTCAGTGCTTTCATTGACAATATAGACACTGCATAGATAGTTTGTTTTTCTATTGGACAGGCGCACACATGCATCCAAGCACTGGTTTATGCGTTCTGATATCGCCCAATGGACTACGATCTCGGGTGGAATGGGCGCGCCTCCGCCAGTAGAAACTAGTGAGGCAAACATCTAAGCAACAACAATAACAACAATACGCCATGCCTATCGGTCCTGTGCAAGGTATTCCCATGCGTTTGCATGATGTTGAAGCGTTTCAGAGATATGTTGGAAGTCGTTAAAGCGCTTATTTTGCCCACCGACAAGACGCAGACCCTCTTTCAGTGGACCATACATTAATTGTTTGGTGATTAAGCTTTCTGGCATGCGCACAACGTGGCCGATCCACCTAACCTGGGTCTTCTGTAACAGTGTGTGTCTGCTCGGCATGTTTGCCTTCATGATCTCATGATCTCGGTGTCTGGTACACAATTCTCCCACTGAAGTTTGAACAATCTACGGAGGCAGCATGTATAGAAGTGGTTTATTTTCCTAGCATGCCTGCTGTACACAGTCCCCGTCTCATTGGCATACAGAAGGGAGGGGAGCACTACAGCTTGGTAAACTTTCAGTTTCGTATCAAGGCTAATACTCCTATCCCAACCGTTGTTGCACAGCCTCCAAAATGCAGCACTGGTCTTTGAGATTATGTTGGTAACCCCAGAGTCAGTAGTTTTCCTGGAGAGAGTGCTGCCAAGGTAATGAAAGCTGTCTGCTGATTAGAGGGGCTCGTTCTTTACTGATATCTGGGTTGCGATATGCATCACTCAGGGCAGGCTGAAACATGACTTCGGTTTTTTTTTAATTATTTCTAAAACCGAACATGTCACAGGCTGTAGAGAACTTGTCCACATATATCTGCATGTCTATTTCAGTGCTAGCAGCGATGGTACAGACATCAGCAGAAAACGAGCTAGAGGTAGCTGTGTCATTTACCTTGGTGTAAGCTTGCAGTCGTCTGTGATTGAAAAGGTTTCTGTCAGCACTGTATTAGATTTCCACTCCGTTTTGGAAACAACTATGAGAGCTAACACTTAGTATGGGAGCAAACATTATGCTGAAGAATGTTGGGGCTAGTACACAGCCCTGCTTGACGCCATTTGTCACAGGAAAGACATTTGACGTCTCCCCATCCCTCAGCACATGAGCATCCATACCTTCGTGGAATTGTTTGACGATCTTTGTGAATTAGCTTTGACAGCCGAATTTCCCATGACCTTCCAAACTCCATATCTGCCAATGGTATCAAAAGCCTTTGCCAGGTCCACGGAAGTCATATATTTCCCGGGATCAAGATGCTGAGCAGCGCATGAGCTGCAGTGGTCAGCGACTCATAGCTGACTGCTAGCGTCAGGGCCAACGAACTAGAGCTGCCAAGACCCTTCTACACCTCCGTGCGGTGATCCTGGATAACAGGCTGCAGCAGGGAAGACTGGCTATGGAGAAGGGACCGAAGAGGGAATGCTAACCCGATACTCAAAAAATGGTATCTGAAGTCGGATGTGTTGGACCGAAGGATGCAAATATCGCAGTCAAGCTGTAAACTACGACACAACGCATTCCGTTCTCTGAACTACATTCTGCTTCTAAGGCCTTTCAGTGTTTGGTAGCGGGAGATTTAGAATTAATGAAGCCAAGCCAAGCTATATATTGCCCACGTAGCTGCTCTTTGCAGAATACATTGACTGCATAGACTAAAAGGCTTTTGACAGAGCCCAACATGAGAAATTAATTAAATGTCGTGAAGAAATAGGTCTAGATGGTAAAAACATAAGACTACTCGGTAATCTGTACTGGGAACAAAAGTAAAATCAGAAAAGTTATGCTCTCTGAGTCTTCACCCTCTGGTTGATTAGTCCGGAGACCGGTGTAAGGTTGTCTGAGTATATCTCTCCATTTGATCCTATTCTCTGGTTGATCAGTCCGGAGACCGGTGTAAGGTTGTCTAATCAGTATGTCTCTCGATTTGATCCTATTCTCTGCAGTTCTCTTTATTGCAGCATAAGATCGTACCTTGATGCCCCTGCATGCCTGAGAAGAAAATATGAGTCTTGATTGCCGAGGTCCTATCTTCCCTTGAATCGTGTCTCCAATATTTTCTGATGAAGACTTTCATGTCTCATAGTGTGACCCAGCCAACTCAACCAACGTTTTGGTATCATTTGTAATATATGTCTTTGTGACCCCACATTATTGAGTCCATTGTTATTGGATCTTCTTTCTGTCCAACTCACTCTTTCCATTCTATTGTAGCACCACATTTCAAACGCTCCAAAGTTTTTTAAAGTCCCATACAGTGCAATTGGCCATATATGAGTGGCGACAATTCTAATAGTCAGTTCTATCCTGATACTCTTTGAGGTTAATAATTTATGTTTTTCTCTTAAACCCTTTTTTTTTGCCATTGCAATCTTTGTCTTAATTTATGTCTCATTGAATGGATCTTCTGTTATGGTTTGCCTTAAATATGTAAACTTTTGTATTTGTTCGATTATTTCTCCATCTATGGGTAAATTTATTTTGCCTATGTTGCTTAGATATTACCAAATTCGTTGCCTTCGATGTGTTTATTTTCATGCCAAACTCTTTAGCCGTGCTATTAATTTTTTCAAGAAGTATTTGCAACTTTTCTACTGATCCTCCCACTATCGCTTTGTCATCGACAAATGTGATGGCATTAACTTTCATGCCATTAATTTTGACACTCCTATTACAACTTCGCATAACTTTGGCCATCATTATCATTGGTTTAAGAAACGATGACATCGGGAACAACACCAGTATTAGACTACGCGAAAAAGTAAGCAACTAAAATGGTTTGGCTACGTAACAAGTCCTCCACCACACAGCACCCCCAACAAGCAATGAAATTTAGATACAACGGGTTCAAGGCCAAAGGCCGACCACGAAAACCGTGGATTACAGAAATATCCGAGGCTGTGAATGCCACTGTGTATGTGACATACAGTTGAGCTCGCTCTGCCTTGATTTTTATTTCCAGGTGTGTGTTAGATGGGTAAACACACATTGGACTAGACTAGAGCAATGAGAGTGAAACTTTCTTTATACGTTTCTCTATCTTGAGTCATTTTTGCGATGTGGTTCCGTTAATTTTAAACTAGGATCTGTTGGCCATTCTTCCAATCATCAGATAGGCCTATATCACTTTGTGTTATCTGGCAAGAAACGGGAGGGGTGAAAGGTCAAGTCATGTTGTTTACATTCTCCCAGAGCTAGTGACTTGTACTTGTAGTAGATCCAGCCTTTCAAGTCATCGGTCACTCTCTACGTTTTACCGAGTAAGTTGGGTAAACGATTCTCCTTACATATTTGGGTTTCTTCTTCTTCTTCTTTCGTTCTCAATCTTCCGCTACCAAACCCTGAAAGGGTAAGTAGCAGAATGTAGTCCAGAGAACGGAATGCGTTGTGTCGTTGTTTACAGCTTGTCTGCGATATTTGCACCTTTCGGTCCAACACATCCGACTTCAGCAAGCATTTTTTGAGTACCGGGTTAGCATTCCCTCTTCGATCCCTTCTCCTTAGCCAGTCTGCCTTACTGCAGCCTGTTATCCAGGATCACCACGTGGAGGTGTAGAAGGGTCTTGGCAGCTATGGTTCGCTGGCCCTGACGCTAGCAGTCAGCTATGGGTCACTGACCATTGAATTGCAGCTCATGCGCTGCTCAGCATCTTGATCCCATATTTGGGTTTAAATCAATGCATTTTCCAGATGTTGTTTAGCTAGTTTCAAATTACGTGAAATAGTTAGTGCAGGAAAGCGTTTCGTGCTGTTGTTAATTTTTAAAATATGTTAATCTGATAACACTGATAACTGATAAGTGATATACAGTGTCAATACAGATATCATATTCATATTCATATACTTACTACTTAGTGATATCAGATATGAATCATATGATATATAGTGATATTGGAGATATCCAGTAATCTCAGACTTTTCACAGTTAGTTTGAGATATCAGCCACTTGGTTGCTTTGTGTTAGTTGTTACGTGACCTTCATTTTTCCGGCTGTTAATTTTCTTCTGTTATTCTTGTGTTATTCTTACTTAGTGCTTGTACTGAGTTGTATGTTATTCTAAACACGGGAGCAGAATTGGAGGTTTAAGATTTGACTGTAAGTAGTAATAGTAATACTAATTAACTAATACTAATAGTAATACCATATAATTATATGCTGCATCATAGAAATGTCCCTGTTTTCAATTTAAAATCAAGTCAAATGTCCCAACTAAGGATACTTTCAAAGCAAATATAATAATAAATTATTAAATAATAATATTATTATTATATCACTTTTGAGCGCCATGAGCCACTGTTTGCCGTTAAACAGATAATGTAACTGAAACAGTAGACACAGACAAGTCTCTTAAGGTTTGAGTAATATAACTAGTTTGAGCCGTATGTGTATATTATCGAGTGACACCCAATTTATCAGTTTTAGGTCTTTTGAAGCATGCAGTGAGATGATAAATGTACTCATTAATTGGGTGCTTTCACGTTGACAGCACAGAGCTGCAGTAATACTCAGTAGCTGTCTCAATTTCCATCATATACTTAAGGGAGGAGGAGGGGGAGGTTTGTAACCGTATTGTTGTGTATTCCCCCCTCAGCTCCGCGGATACCCCACCTCTTACTCGAGCCTAGAAACCCCATCCTGATTTTTGTACCATACTTCACACCATTGGTGTGCTAACCTTGGTCCCCAGCATTACAATGTTACATATATCAGCTGTTCAATTTGGAATATCAGCTCTTCCCGTTGCTACTTATTCAAAACAATTTATTTCCAGCCATTTGTGATAATCATTAATCATTAATGGCAGTTTTGGTATTTCATAATATTAATCGTGGTATGGATACTTTTGTCTCAGCAATGGTCACTTATCGAATCGTCCCCTCTCTGTCTGCGCCATCAATAAAGTTCTCTCTTATTCTCGTCATCATTATGTTGACAGAGTTCCTATACAGCGGTTACCTCTTTTCTGTGTTAGCCTGGATGAGTCTTGGTTGTATAAACAGAAGTCCACACACATATCTCATCATCATAATGTGGACATCTCTAGAGCAGTTTAGGACTGTCTATATTTGTTTTGTCTTGATTTCTTCAAACGTTTGCATTATAAACCCTAATCAACCACGGACAAGGCCAACTGATAGTATATAAAGATAAGCAGTCCATGCTCCAGGTTTGCAGCCACCATTGTTTTGAATGCCACCAGATATCACTAATAGTTATAACTCTGACGGATTTGCTCAACCTAGTACTTGTATGTCAGGCTGGGATCAAACCCTACTCCCAGATATTTCAATCTATCCTGTTCCACCACTGAAGGTGATGCAAGAGAGGCTAACATTCACTATGGAGTTGTTCAAGGAGTACCACATCACACAGACCTTGTTAGGATTAATATTTTGAGTTTGATTTTGCATTCATTTTTATTGTGGAACTGAACAGTACTGTTCATCTTAATAAATTGTATAATATTCTCGAATGGAAGTAAATTGATAAGCATTGAATTGATGCTGTTGTGGTAAACAAAACATTCCTATCTTTCTACCTTCATTTTAAAACTTTGCTGTTCAATGGAAAGCATGGACAACTAATTTTCATTGATGTCTTTCTTGTATCAGTATCTATATCTTTGAAAGGTTATGACCTCTCCATATTTTCTTTCCAGTATATTTTTGGCTCACCTCAGCTTTTGCTCCAAATATTGTCCCTTGAAATGTAATGCAGTTTTATTAACAATGATATGGTGTTGTGAGCTATAACCAAAGTCACATTGGTGATTATTCTACTGCAGATACCAATTTGCCATAAGGTGACAATGTGTTGGCTAGTTTTTACAAAAATCCATGCAAGACTTCTGCCATTTGTCCTTGTAAATAATTCGTTCATCATCATCAATGGGGACCACCAACATCATTCCTTGTCATACTGCATCCTTGAGTATGTAGTTGAGCATGAAAAGTTCTATGACACGACTGGCAAACATAGTCCGCAGCTGCCACTGGTATTCTCTATGCTCTAGACTTCCTTATTCTGCGTCTATCCTTGGCTGTTTGAACATGGAGGCCCTCACTGATTGCAACGTTGTTTGTGAGTGCACCCTTTCAGGTTCAAAGATTTAGACCCAGGTTTTTCCAAGTGTTAATGTTGTTAATGTTTGACAGCACTTAAGGGACCCCTTTAGACTGCCCTTGAAAAGTTTTTTTGTCTGTCCCTGTGATTGTTCTCTTTTACTCAGTTCTTTGTATACCGGAGCCTCTTTGGAAGCCTTTTGCTTGATTTTTTTTTTTGCTCAGTGGCCTGCCCATCTCAGTTGAATTTATTTGCAAAAGTTTTTAGAATACCTGGCATGTTGGTTCAAGATCGCACTTCATTGTCTGTGATATGGTTCTGCCAGCAAATATACAATATGTATTTCAGACAAAAACATATGGAAATGATTCAGCGTCTTGGGGTCTCCAATGTAGACAGTCCAGCTCTCACACACGTAGAGCAGGGTTGGAAGAATGGCAGCAAGGTAGACCTTCAGCTTAGTCACTATGCTCATTCTTCGACGTTCCCACACTGTTGAGCACATTCAACCAAAAGCTGTGCTCACCTTTGCTATTCTATTAGCCATCTCATCAGTAATAGTCAATGATCTCAACAACGAACTTCCGAGGTAGACATTTTTTCAACCATTTGTAATTTCTGTCCCCTCACTAACCACTGGTTGTTTATATGCTGTAACTGGTGCAGGTTGGTACATAACCAAAGTTTTGTGTGCTAACGGTCAAGTCAAAGTTTTTCTCAAGCAGCAGACAACTGGTCCATGCCCTTCTGCATATTCCGATCTGAGCTACTGTTCAAAGCACAGTCATCCACAAACAAGAGTTCTCATATAATGTCACGCATTACCTTAGTTTTTGCATTTAGTCTGCAAGGATTGAATAGACCACCATCTATGAGGAACTTTATTGGTGTGCCATATTCGGTCTCCGTGAAGGCGTTCGTTAGCAAAGCTGAAACATCCGGCTGAACAGAATCGGAGCAAGTACACATTACTGTTTTACAACGGTGGAGAGGTCTTGTCACTGTCAAGTACACATATGCACGCATGCCCTCATGGAGCTGTTTCACCAAGATTACAAATTTGCAAAGGCAGCTGAATTTGGATATGATCTGCCAAAGCCTATCTCTTGTGACCGTATTAAATGTTTTTGTGAGATCAATGAATAAAGTATACAGATACACAGTTTTGTTGATGGACTGATGGACTACAGGTGTGAGATCAAGAAGAAATGGGCCGTTGGACTACAGGTGTGACTGCAAGAATGGATGGGTCATTGGACTACAGGTGGGACTGCAAGAATGGATGGGTCGTTGGACTACAGGTGGGACTGCAAGAACTCTGCATGCAAATATGTCTCAATCCAATCCCAACGATAGCATCAACAATTGTTTTTATTTAAATAAAAATGTTTGCAAAATCTCCACAATTCTGATATAAGATGATTGTCCGTGGTGAATGATGCGGTAATATATGTAAACAAGGTAAAATATAGATGGACAGGTCACATGTTGCGACAAAACGATGGTCGATGGAGGACGGCTACAGCAAATCTGGTGCCCTAAAGGTAAAAAGAGATCGCAGGATGGATCTCTATGCGTTGGTCAGACTCCTTTGCTGTACGTAACAACATCCAAGATGAATCAAGAGAGTGCTTACCATGCACTGGACTTCCGTCGCCCAAGACAGGGTCTGGGAGACGAAGTTGGGACACACAGCTAGACTGAGGAATGGGTCATCAAAATCAAAAGATCAAGAAGAAGAAATTTTTATATTTCCAAATTAGTATCTTTTTGGTGAAAATTGTGAGGCTAACATTACACCTCATCTTTAGCTGTGCCATTGTTCCATAATTATTAGTTATATCTTCAAAGTATTTTTCTTTAAAATATTGTGTCTCCATGTTTTCTTAAATGAAATATATTTTATGTTTATATTTATTCTTTCTCCTTTACTTGTCATTAGCTTGGCCTTTTGTGTAAGTTCTAACATTTATTTGCTAAAACTGCTATCAAGCAAGATTATTAGTTTCTGTAGCTCTATTAAATCTTCAGTTGAGGCATCAGTGTCATCCAGAAACTGGAATCTCTTCTCCTGCAACTAGTAATCGCTCTGTTATATAAAATACATCATATATGATCACACCAGTGACATTACAGTTGAAACAGTTTATAAATTTAGCTATAAATCACAACCAGGCAATAAAACTAAAAATGAAAACTTCAGGCTTTGACTTGCAGCTTGGAATGTAAGGACTAGGTGTCCGAGACATGCCACTGACCTCAGAGACATTGGTGACGTGAGAAAAACTCAAATCGTCTTGATATAGATATTGCTGGTCTGCAGGAGACACGACTCCCCGAAGATAGGTTCCTTGCGGAGAAAAATTATATCTTTTTTTGGAAATGCAGTGGAAAGGAAGGAACCCAACAACATGGAGTGGGTTTTGCAGTGAAGAACTCGCTATTGTGTGCTACTGAGAGTCCAGTTGGAGAATATGAAAGAATGTTATGTGGGGTTAGTGGTTAAGTGGCACGGCTCACAATCCGAAGGTGCTGGGTTCGATCCCCATCACAGCACCGGCCGTTACCCTGGGGAAGCAAACCCTTAGAAAATGCAGGAGGAAGCAGACTCTTAAATAAAATGCATTCTGAAGTCGGATGCACTGGGCCGACAGGCGCAAAAAAAATACCACAGTGCAACTCACACCGCCTTGGGGATTAGAGAAAATAAAGCGAACACCAAAAAAAATTTTTGTTCAAATTAATGTTATCAATGATATTGTTTACCTCGTGTGGATTGATAACACTTATCACTGCCTACGCCCACATTAGTGGAAGATGCGAAGAATTCCTTCTATGTAGAGTTAGACAATGCAGTGAATACAATTCCAAAATCAGACTGCTTATACATACTTGGTGATTTAAATGCTCGGGTGGGATTGGACTCGAATTCAAAGCAGTTTGTTTAGGTAAACACAATATTGGGCGCATGAATGAAAAACGACAAAGGCTGCACAAAAAACTATTTCTGTATCACAATCTCCATCTTTGCAACAAAAGATCGCCCTTAGGTATCAAGAAAATACCCAAGATCCAGTCATTGGCACCAGCTGGACTTTATTATCATCAGAAGGCAACATCTGAGTCACACACAATTAACACGCAGCTACCCGAGTGCTGATTGTGATATTAGCCATCGGTCATTGGTCGTTACCCGCGTCAAGCTGAGACCTAAGAGAATCTTCACAACAAAGCACAAACCCAGTTTGAGGATAAATTTAGCCAATGCCAAAGATCCATAAAAGTGTTTCAAGTTCCAACAGCAACTTGCAGATGTTTTCATTGATACATTAGGGGACTGTACATCTAGTGAAAGATGGGATGTAATCAAAGAAGCTACCCTCAAAGCAGCAGCAATGGCTTATGGCATTAGAGAACACAGGAATCAAGACTGGTTTGAGGCAAATAGGCAGATACTACAGCCTTTGATTGACAGGAAAAAGGCAGCACTCCTAAGAAACAAAGACAAAACAACACGAAACACTCTCAATGTATTCAAATAAGCAAGAAAGGAAGAGTAAAGAACAGCTAAATTGTGTGCAAATGACCATTGGATACATTATGTGAGAATATCCAAGTACCCTTCAATAATGGTAACATCAGAAGCATGTATGGAGGGATAAAGAAACCCATCAGCCCAACAGTGAAAAAGAGTGCGCCGCTAAAAGCTTTATCTGGGGAGATCATCACTGATAAGAGCAACCACTTAGACAGATGAGTATAGCACTATCTTGAACTCTACTTAAGCGAGACAGAGATAACAGGTTGCCCTCAACACCAACAAGGCCACGTTAACTCTTGACCAACTGGACCTGCTGCCAACCATGGCAAAAATTAACTTCTTCCAAAAATCTCTGGGACTATGAGGCTAACATCTGGTCCGGCAAAACACACTGATCAGACAATGTTAGCCAGGGTCAGAAGAAATATACTGGCCGAGACCCTCACTTGACCTCGTTGGTCATCCTGGAAACGGGCTATTGTCAAGGACAACAGTCTGACTAACAAGGTGAGTTTCGACGTGATCCTTGTAGCAGTGAGCGACACACATATGAAGCCAAGCATAGCACAACCCACCTAGAGGACCACTGTCCACCTTCATCAGCACGCTCGGGATGTGAGGAAAGCTACTGCAACCCGTCACTTAACATCCTTTTCAGGGTGCACAAAAGAGTAACCTACTCATTGTGGGCATTCGCAAACAAAAACAACAACAAATCTCTAGAAATATTACTCCATGTATGATACATGAATAGCAGAGTTGAGTAACTTCATTTCCTGGGGATCAGAAAGACTAGTGATAACCCTGTTTCCTGTGTTAGCTAGTATAGGAATAATGTGTACACACGTGAAACAAAAGGATATAATTCATCTAGGCCAGTTTTTTTGTTATCAACAAGCACGGAAAAAAAGTGCTGACATTATAATTTTCAACTTCTGCTAACTGTAACATGAAAACTGCAAGTCACGACATGTTATTATTTGCATTGCATGGATTATTCTTTTGTTATGTTTGCTAGCTCAAACATCTTTATGTGGCATGTAGCATTGGCGTAGGTGGCTATACTCTTTCAGTTCAGTTGGCTGTTAGTCAGTGTAAGTACTTAGGCAGAAAAATGGAAGATACAACTTAATTCTTCTCTCGAATCACTGTGACATCATTTTTTAAAAGTTTCATTATTACAACACACATACATTTGTATCTTTTTAAAAACAAAACCTGTTTTATCAGTGTCATGAAATACAACTGTTATTTCTGAACATTTTGATAAATAAAACTTGCTCGAGCTATTACAAATAACGGAGATATTGCAATTTTAGAAGCAGCTGTAACACAACAAATTTTGTCCAAAAATATAGCTCGTAAAAATGTGGTTAATGACGCGTCCACTAAGACAGTAACTGCCACTGTCATGTCACATTAATGTAGTTGTCATGTTACATTAATGTAGTTGTCATGTTATATTAATTTAGTTGTTATGTTAAATTAATTTAGTTGTCATCTTATATTAATGTAGTTGTCATGTTATATTGATGTAGTTGTCATGGTATATTAATATAGTTGTCACTATCATGTCATATTAATGTAGTTGTCATGTTATATTAATGTAGTTGTCATGTTATGCTAATGTAGTCATCATGTCATATTAATGTAGTTGTCATGTTATGTTAATGTAGTCATCATGTCATATTAATGTAGTTATGTTATATTCATGTAGTTGTCACTATCTTGTCACATTAATGTAGTTGTCCCTGACATGTCAAGTTAATGTAACTTGCACTAATGTATACAACACAAGAATGGGATGCTAATACCAAACTCATAATTGTCATCAATCACTGAACTGATAGTTTCAACAAATCTACAGAATTTGTTGTAGTTTTTGAATGCCCACAATGAGTAGATTTACTCTTTTGTACACCCTGAAAAAGATGTTAAGTCGCAGTTTGTTGTAGCTTTCCTAACATCCCGAACGTGCTGATGAAGGTTGACTGGGGTCCTCCAGGCAATTGTACTATGCTTGGCTTCGCCTGCATGTCGCTCACTACTACAGCAATTACGTTGATCCCTCACCTCATTAGCCAGGCTGCCATGAAAACTGTCTGTTTCCAGTAAGGACTACAGAGAAGTCGAGGTAAGGGTCTTAGCCAGTATATTTTGCCTGACCCTGACTAACATGTCTGATTAGTATTTTTCGCCTGACCAGACATTAGTCTTCCTCCCCACAGAGTTTGTCAACTATAGAGTTTTTGCTTTGTAAAAATCATCATCATTATGTAGCATGTCCTTTATAGAACGTCGCTCCCATCACAGTCTGTCTGACAGAAACTCGTTCCATTGCCAAAACTCCAGCCTCCGCACAGTGATTCCAAGGCATTCCTGAATATCTTGGTGCCATCGTCTTCTTGGTCTACCCCTTCTTTTTTTGCCTGGCACCATACCTTCCATCACTGTTCTCTCGAGACCGTTGTGTTTCTTGATGTGATCAAAGTATATGCATTTTCTAGCCAAAATGGAATTGATAAACCAGTTCTCCTCTATGCTCAACTCTTGCCCAATGTCTACATTTGTCTTTTTCTCTGTCCAGGGTATTCTGAGAATCTTTCTGTAATATATTGACTCGAAGGATTCGATTCTTTGTCTGGAAGTTTTGGTAATCGTCCATGATTCGCAACCATAAACTTCCACAAGAAAAACACAGGCTTTCAAGACTTTTACTTTTATCATTTTGTTGGTACTCTGCCATCATTTCTTCAGGCTGTTCAGTCTCTGCATTGCCATGGCCAGTCTTCTTCTGATTTCTTTTGAGCAGTCGCCATTTTTATCAATTCTGGAGCCCAGATAAAAATACTATCTCTAAAACTGACCTACTTACTTAGCCCACCTCTTCTACCCTGGTATATGTTGGCCTTCTTTTATGTTTCCTGTGGCTTTCTGCAAGATATGGAAGCCATCTCCATGTCCCACTCTTCTTAGTTGAAGTTAACAAAATACCTGGCAGTTTTCAGTGTTACTATTCTTTACTCAGTTTTGGTTTCTAGTACAATATGATCACTAAAACACCAGAAACAGAATTTAATGTGTACTTTGGTCATTCTTTTTGGTCTGTTTTTTTTCCTTCAAATTGTGTACGTAAATTAATATTTGCTCCTTTGTTGTTCATGTCATTATTTTTAAATTTCAGTAAATGGTTTTTTTCTCAGTAAATCATTATGTTTTTCTAGTTTTTTCTTTATAAAAAAAACTATCAGTACACAGCTTTCTACATTTCTGGGGTCATCATACATGATTGATAGGACTAAGGAGTAAAGGCCACTTACCTATTCAGCCACTATACAATGTGCATGCTAGGATAACCCATTTCTAAGCTTTATTATTGCCATGCTTAAGTTGCCTCACAAATGTAGTGAGCATCAGTATACTTATATTACTCTCTCTTCCACCATCTACCGGGTTCTCCATATCTCCCACACTGACTCCACTCCTACTCAACATCCTGCTGGTCATGTCAAATTTTGTCTTACCTACTAACCCTCACTGTACCTCTGTCCAGGATATTCTATCATGCCATTTCCCCATCCTTCACTCTGTTCCTTCCACACTCATGCCATTTCCCCATCCTTCACTCTGTTCCTTCCACACTCATGCCATTTCCCCATCCTTCACTCTGTTCCTTCCACACTCATGCCATTTCCCCATCCTTCACTCTGTTCCTTCCACACTCATGCCATTTCCCCATCCTTCACTCTGTTCCTTCCACACTCATGCCATTTCCCCATCCTTCACTCTGTTCCTTCCACACTCATGCCATTTCCCCATCCTTCACTCTGTTCCTTCCACACTCATGCCATTTCCCCATCCTTCACTCTGTTCCTTCCACACTCATGCCATTTCCCCATCCTTCACTCTGTTCCTTCCACACTCATGCCATTTCCCCATCCTTCACTCTGTTCCTTCCACACTCATGCCATTTCCCCATCCTTCACTCTGTTCCTTCCACACTCATGCCATTTCCCCATCCTTCACTCTGTTCCTTCCACACTCATGCCATTTCCTGCTTCTCCCCTTGTTGCGTTCAAATGTGGCAAAAATTTGAGGGATTTGCTGGTCAGTAGCCTTATGCACACTAGTCCACTCAGCCGCCTGGGGCACTACGCCATGGGAGAATACATTCTGCTGCCTGCGTTACTTGTCCAAATGTTATCCTAACACACTCAGTTACCTTCCCCAAAGCAGTGTTTGTCATCAAAGTGAGTTTCATTTAGAAGTCCCTACCTCATTTATTCCATCATGTGTCGCCAGTGTTGAATGACATACATAACTTATCGTCTTTATACTGGTTTAGAAGACTCTACAGAGTCTGTATACAACCAGTTTCTTAGAGGGTGGTTTAACCATTGTGCGAGTCCATATTAATGGTTTCAAATACTAGAGCTAAATAGACCCGCAGCCAGTTGGGCGCTATCTATAGCTGTTCTTAACAAACCACCTGGGGAAAGGTACAAATTACTTGGGTACATTTTTAACTTCAATTTTGTCCGAGCAGTGGTCATTAAGCCTACTCTTTTTCATTTCCAACTGCCAAAGAATTTTTAACGTGCTCGACACTGGACATGGGAGTTCGATCTCACTGCCCAGAGATCTGATGAATTTTTGCCAGAAGATTCACGTGATTCGAACCTGTGACCTCCAGCATCCGAGGCAGATACCTTACCTCGAGACCGCTGAGTCCTCATGGGAGACTGGTCTAGAACACTTCTAGCAACACCTCAATGACATCTATAACCACACCAGTTGACTAATCACCAGCCACTTCAGTGGTCCTGGCAACATGGTAAAGCTGATGTTAGTGTCACAGGCATCGTCGCTTGCTCTTCTGATGATCGTCATCGGCTCTAACTTGTACCCAAAACACCATTTGGCCACTCTTTATTTGCTCGATATCAGCTTATCTGGCCTTCTCCTACTTCCACGCCTTTCTGGTCATTATCACTTCTGGTTGCCCATTTCGTTCTGAGGTCTGATGAGCCGACAGGTGAGGAAGACCGGAGACACTTAATATCTTTTACTTCTTTATGTGTTCATATTTTTATTTTATGTATTTTTCCCTTTTTCTATGAGTCACTAGCTCATATATTTTTGTTGGTTGTTGTATCTGATAAAAAGGCCACTTTGTCATAACATACGTTTCAATTTTGTTTTTGTCTTTGTTTTCCTTTTTTTTTTACACTTCATAAATGCCATAAACACTTTGTCAGTTTGTCTTTCAGGTGCAACAAAAGATATATTGTAATTCAGCATGGGTGAGCTAATCGAGCGTCTGATTTTTCTGGTTGTTGGGATTGTATGGGCATGGCTTGGAACACTCCGGATTTTGATTAGCCTGTTCACTGTTGGTCCTAAGAAACTCTTCTACAAGAATGACTCAGCAGGTCCTCCTGCCAAGCTATCAGAGCCTGTCTATGGGGATCACAATTTCATCAACATTGGGGTCAGTTGGTTGTTGTAAGAAATTAGTTGTCTCATTTTAAATTAGTGACTTTGTGATGGAAAGCTGTTTGTGTCATTTTGTTATTAACTTTTTTTAAAAATTCACCTTATTTCTCTATTCCACCAAGGTAGTGTGTATTTCACTATGTTTTTATTTTGTGCTGACGGCCCAGTGCATCCGATTTCATCATGAATTTTATGCAAGGGTCTGCTTCCTCCTGCATTTTTTAAGGGTTTGTTTCCCCAGGGTAACCACCAGTGCTGTGATGGAGATCGAACCCAGCACTTTCGGCTTGTGAGCCGTATCACTTAACCACTAGCCCACGCCGTTCCCCTGGCAGGAGATATAGTGCACTGGAGATCCATTACAGACGACCTTCGATGCAGAGATGGAGCTTGAACTGAAAGAAACTCATTAAATTTATAATATACTTACAAACAAATGTTTTTCTGCAGAGGTTAAGATGCAGAAAGAAAGAAAGACATAATAGAAAATAAGAGAAGGTAGTGATTCTATAGCAGAAGACTGCTGTTGGGGATGAAGTGTTGCACACATTGTTGTAAGAGATCTCAGCCTTGTGAGCTGGGCTGGTCAGTTCTCTCATTGGCTGCTATTCCTTTCCAACTCTATCACCATTAGTCAGGTATTCATTTACACTTAGGTAGACTGGGGCTTTATAGACAAGGTTATTTACACAGTCACTGATTGGTAAGCATTCTAGCCATTTCAGTCACTCAGACTTAACATGAACTTAATTTAACCAATCTTCATGTTGCCTGTTTGCATTTCATTTTCAGAATACTAAATCCTAAATGTCTTATTGATCATTGTGTTTTTAAAAAATATTCATTCTTTATGTTCTCAGCCAATCAAGTTGCATTATGTAGTGAGTGGACCAGATCAGGCACCCCTTATGTTAATGTTGCATGGATTTCCAGAGATTTGGTACTCCTGGAGGTACCAGATAAAGGAGTTTCAGAAGGACTTTAGGTATTTTACCGGATGCAAAGCTTGTTAGTATTTAATAAGATGGCAGGATAGTATATGGACCACCCTTGAGTAGATTGTTCAGGTACTAGGAATTTGCATTTAATTCACTTCTTCTTTTTTTTTTTTTCTTTGCGTTGAGGATCCATTGGTCATGCTATATCTGCAGGCCAGTTGTCATGATGAAGTTTGTAGTCTTCACCACATCGAAGCGGCTGCCCCACAGCTTTTGTCTCAACTCCGCACCCTCTGGCCAGGTCTGGTATCTCATTTCACTATAGATTGGGCATTCCTGTAGAATGTGTTTAGGGTTCTGGCCTCCTGCTCCACATGGGCACTCATCGATGTGCAAGATCTTCAGTCGGTATAGATGTTCTAGTAGTCTGCAGTAACCAGTTCTTAGGCAAAATAGTGTAGTTTGTTAGTTTCTTTTGAGTTGGTGAATTGGGACTGGTCTATTGCTTATGTTTCTGTCTTCTCTCCATCTGTGTATAAACTGATTTCTGATGATATTCTTGATTTCTCTGTATGGCACTTGATGATTAAATTGTGCTTTTTTACTGCCATCTATTGCTAGAGCATCAGCTCTCTCATTTCCTGTGAATCCACAATAGGAAGGTAGCCATTGGAGTGCTGTTGTTTTGGATCTGGAGTTTTCCTAGTTCTCCTCTGATTTCTGATAACAGCAGTTTGTTGTTTGTAATGCCTTTATTAGAAATCTGCAGTCAGTGCAAACAATTATTTTTGTTGGTGATTGCTTTTCGGTCCCGAGTATTCTCAATGCTCATTATCATGTGTCTTAATTGGGGATTTATTCTTTCCACAACTATCAATGTATCAGCTTTTAATTGTGCCAGATTCTCTTTATTTTCTTAGCCATCTTGTATTGTTATTCCAGACCAATCTTCATTATATTTCTCAGCTTTGTTTGCCTTCAATCTTTCATATTGTCACAAGCCTTTCTAAACCTTTCTATCAAATTGTGTCCAATGAATGTTTTCATTTTTTTACATTATGTCTTTGAATTTTGTTTGGGATTCACTAGTTGTTTTCAGACGTTCTTTGTCTCTGATGGCAACCTTATAGCTGTAACACAGGTCACTGAGTTATTACCTCAGGTCGGGTCAGGTGATCCCCTTAACGGTGCGGCCATTGGAACACACATGAAGACATCTCCAAAATCACACGCAACCCCGTTCTGTCAGTGACTCCTGCCTGTGCCTCGTCTGTTCAGAGATTGGTCAATTCTTGTATGTTCTCCTCTCACCTCTTTGTGGAATGTTCTCTTATGTGCCTGCCTCGCACCTTTCTGTGCAGGATCGTATTTGCAAGACAATTTGATCTCGATATCTGGCCGTAACAAGCGAGTTTCTGTCATTTGACTGTTGCCAAGAGTACTTCAAAAGGCCCTATTGCTGTTTTAATTCTTTCTTGTATTTCCTCGTTTGTAACTCGGTCTATGTATGTGACATTTAGAAGTCTTCAGAAACATCTCATCTGCAAGGCCTGTATCCTCCGCTGCAGGTCAGCTGTTATTACCTATATATGTTTTTATCAACTTTTGACCTTCAATGCCACCACACCTACAATCTGTGTATTGCTGTAGCAGATGATGTGTGTTGGGAGGAAGAAATTTGTGGGGCTATCATCCCCAATGTTGATAATCACCTGCCTGGTCTTGGGTAGCAGAGACTATGACTAATACAGCCTGGGGCTAAATGAGGTGGCAGAGAATCTTATCACTGTAACCTTCAAAGAATAATGTAAGAGGAAACATAGGAGGAGTCAGCATGGGATTTGCTATTCCAAGCTCTTGAAACTATAATTATCATTACAGTATTAAATGCATTGCTGAAGTCCTCCAGGGAGATTTATTAGTCTGAGGAATAAAGGCTGCTTGCCACTGCAATCATCACATAGTGTGCAGGCTAGGTTTTTATTTTACCATGATATGAAAAATGTAGGACTTCCCAAGGTTTTGAACTTTTGGTCAATACAACAGTGTTATTGCTGGTCAGCCACCCACTCATTGCAGAAACTATAAGATAAAAGAAAAGACCTTAACAGTTTATGGTAGAAGATGATCAACTGGGAAGAAGAAAAGACCTCTACAGCCTATGGTAGAAGATGATCAACTGGAAAGAAGAAAGGACCTAAACAGTTTATGGTAGAAGGTGATCAACTGGAAACAAGAAAGGACCTAAATAGTTTATGGTAGAAGATGATCAACTGGGAAGAAGAAGCTGACATCCTCACCATATAAGACCATTTGCTGGAAATACCACAACCACCAAAATGTGCAAAGTGATTTGATGCAGTCTTCATGTAAAAAGGACCAGTTGCATTGGTGGTTCTATGCTTCTAATGGATCAAGAAAGAGACCAAAACAATAAATGGAATGCTAGTAATAGAAAATGAGACAAGAGAAAACTAAGAATGTAATTAACAGAGAGTAAGACAGGAAGAAGAAAGAGGATGTTGGCAATAGAGATGGTGATAGTATTGGTGAGCTTGTCAAAGGAAATACATTGCAGTTGCAATTCATCCTTTCTTGTTAGCCTTCTTTTCCCTAAGTGGCATACTATGTTTCCCCCATTTCTGACCACTCTCGGGTGGATACGACTGCTGCCTCACGTCTGTATCTGTTGCCCTGTCCATTGTCTTTGATTATTTTGTGACTTGATTTTGATTAAAGTGAGGAAGATTTGCGCAATATGTCAACCTCACTCTCTCGTCCTGAGCTACCTTTTGTTAATCGCAGAACATTATCGAGATGACTGGAGATAGCACAGTATAGCACACTGTATACTACTACATAACGTCACAATGCCCGTTTCAGGACAAACACTAGAGAAAAAGAAAAAAGTATGTTAGATTCCTTTAAATTGCAAGATTCATCTGGTATCTCTATTATCTTTCTTGTTTTTTGAAACTTTTCAGAGTAGTGGCAGTTGATATGAGAGGGTTTGGTGAGTCTGATAAACCTAAGGGTGTCGACAATTACAAGATGCCAGTTCTAGTTGAAGACATTCGGCTCCTAATTGAGGCTTTGGGTAAAAAAATATGTTTGTTAAAACAGTCCACTATGTCAGTCTCTTCTCCTTGATTCAAATTCCTGCAATATCCAAACTACCAATTCATCTATTACAGGTGGTGTCACTGTCTAATTTGTTGTCAATGAATTATTTTAACATGTCACCCTAGTTAATATCTAATGATGACACTATATGTACATTCAAAGCTTGGAGAATGAAGCAATTACTACAGCTACAAACATGGTTATCTGAAACCTAATTAATGATGTGGTTATCATGTCATTCTCTCTGAAACCGTGCTTGGTTATTTCAGAACCGGTGGCTGCATCATGCATGAATAACAAATACAGGGCTTAGACCGTCTTGAGCTTGTGTGGACCTATTGTCTTGGCCATGCTGAGACTAGTGGCAATTAACATGCTGATATGTTATCTCAAAAGTGAAAATCAATAGATGGATAGTTTTATGTATGATTATTTTAAAGAATATTATTAACTAACTTAACTTAACGTCTTTATACTGGTTTAAAAGACTCTGCAGAGTCTGTATACAACCAGTTTCATTTACATTTCAAAGCTCTAAAAGCTCAAAAATGCACATCCAATCTATTCTTAAATGCATTCATTGTCCTTGCCTCCACTACTTCCTGTGGCAATGCATTTGTAGATTGGGACACAACCTCTAATTATTGGTTACTGTCATTCTCCTTCAGACACATAGGACATCTTGTGCATTTGTTGATTGGGACACAACCTCTAATTATTGGTTACTGTCATGTCCTTCAGACACATAGGACATCTTGTGCATTTGTTGATTGGGACACAACCTCTAATTATTGGTTACTGTCATGTCCTTCAGACACATAGGACATCTTGAGTCAGTTACTGTCATTCTCCTTCAGACACATAGGACATCTTGTGCATTTGTTGATTGGGACACAACCTCTAATTATTGGTTACTGTCATGTCCTTCAGACACATAGGACATCTTGTGCATTTGTAGATTGGGACACAACCTCTAATTATTGGTTACTGTCATGTCCTTCAGACACATAGGACATCTTGAGTCAGTTACTGTCATATCCTTCAGACACAGAGGACATCTTGTGCATTTGTAGATTGGGACACAACCTCTAATTATTGGTTACTGTCATGTCCTTCAGACACATAGGACATCTTGAGTCAGTTACTGTCATATCCTTCAGACACAGAGGACATCTTGTGCATTTGTAGATTGGGACACAACCTCTAATTATTGGTTACTGTCATGTCCTTCAGACACATAGGACATCTTGAGTCAGTTACTGCCATGTCCTTCAGACACAGAGGACATCTTGAGTCAGTTACTGTCATATCCTTCAGACACAGAGGACATCTTGAGTCAGTTACTGTCATTCTCCTTCAGACACATAGGACATCTTGTGCATTTGTTGATTGGGACACAACCTCTAATTATTGGTTACTGTCATGTCCTTCAGACACATAGGACATCTTGTGCATTTGTAGATTGGGACACAACCTCTAATTATTGGTTACTGTCATGTCCTTCAGACACATAGGACATCTTGAGTCAGTTACTGTCATATCCTTCAGACACAGAGGACATCTTGTGCATTTGTAGATTGGGACACAACCTCTAATTATTGGTTACTGTCATGTCCTTCAGACACATAGGACATCTTGAGTCAGTTACTGTCATATCCTTCAGACACAGAGGACATCTTGTGCATTTGTAGATTGGGACACAACCTCTAATTATTGGTTACTGTCATGTCCTTCAGACACATAGGACATCTTGAGTCAGTTACTGTCATATCCTTCAGACACAGAGGACATCTTGAGTCAGTTACTGCCATGTCCTTCAGACACAGAGGACATCTTGAGTCAGTTACTGTCATATCCTTCAGACACAGAGGACATCTTGAGTCAGTTACTGTATCAATAAATAGAAATCATAGCATAATAGATCATTGAATGAATTTGTAAATAGTTTAACAATTATCAACTTCTTGAAAAATGATGGTATTAGACAGTTTGTGAACATTTTAAAACTGTTTAATCGTATCTAATTAAACTATATGTGCTTTGTTATGTTTCATTTTCACTACTGACAAATGTACCTGTGGTACTGGGAAAATGACCCTTGAACATCTGCTGCAAAATTACCCAACATACAAAGACCAGAGAAAGCATATATGGCCATCACCAGTGCCAACACTAGACAGGTTTTATGGCAGTGTCGACAGCCTCAGGATGACCGTTGCTTTCTTTGAACAAATTCAAGTCTACGTCTGACAGAAAAAGAACATTCATTTTCATAGTATATTGTAAATATAATAAATTGTCCTTAACCATCAGAAGACATGGATAAATTACAGTTGCATTATTTCTTGTTCAGTCTGTATTAAAACTTACTTTTTCTTAATTATACACTGAGCTGTTGGAACAAAGGTCTTCAACCTGTTTTGAAGCTTCAATAAAAGTAGTTTGTTTTTAAAATTCATTACTTAACAACTTAACAGACTAAAACGGAAACATGATTCCCCCCTGGCAGAATATTTCCCCATGTTTGAAGACCTCTGTGTTAGAACATTTGACTTTCTCATTATCCAGAGATGGTCCAGTCTACCCAACTATAAATTGATACATTTGTACATTTTTTTTTGCTTTCGCCTTATTTCTCTAATCCACAAGACAGTGTGCGTTGCACTGCAGTTTTTATTTTGCGCTTGTCGGCCCAGTGCATCTGACTTCGGCATGCATTTTATGTAAGGGTCTGCTTCCTCCTGCATTGTCTAAGGGTTTGCTTCTCCGGGGTAACGGCCGGTGCTGTGATGGTGATTGAACCCAGCACCTTCGGATTGTGAGCCGTGTCACTTAACCACTAGCCCATGCCGTCCCCACAACTGATACACGACTTGCATTTAAGGAAGGCAAAGGGAGTAAAAAGGAGATCTGGTCACCCTACTTCAGAAAAAGCTAAGACCTATTACAATGAAGCCTCGAACACTTTATCTCTAATGACATTTCTTCTCTCAGATGATCTTTATCTTTGTCCTTGAGTAGCAGGTAGATTTAATGAGTTTCACTTTCAGAATTCTCATTACCTTAATTGTTGTCTTAGCATAAGTTTGACTGCCTTACAGTCTACGGCAAGTGCCGCAAATCAGTATGTCAAATAGTTCTTGTCCAAATCTCATTGAATGGAAAGGATAACTTTGACATGTAAATATAGATGGAATGTCACAAATTATACATTAAATAAAAGCTACACAGAACGTCAAGTTATAATTAGGTCTCCTAACTAACAAGAGTTCATTAATAATAATAATATTTGCTTAGGTGTCAAAAGCCCATTGCGTCGAAAGATCACTACCATATCCAACTGCTTAGGCTATGTTCATGTGTAGCGTGTCGACCGAAATCCCTACAGACTCCCCAGGTGGAGCCGAGTACTTCGCAGCCTCAGGATAAGAGTTCATTGCTATTTAATAATGGTCGATGGCTAGTGTTTTAGTCCCAATCCTACTGTACCAAATTGAAAGCTGTAACAGCTCATTTTGTTGAAGGACCTTATTATTGATATTAAATCTGCTGCACCTAAAAAATGTATAGATATTTTTGAAAACCATAATGGAAGAATAGTCCAAAGACAAAAAAAACAAACTAAGATGACAATGGTTATGAAAATGGGAAGAAAACATAACAAAATAGTTGTTGCATATATACTGAAACATGATAACAGATGATAACCGAGTTTTCTGATAACCGGAACAATTCTCACCAGGCAGGTATTCTGGTTATGAACTTTTAAAGTTATTACCTTTTACCATCTGAACCGCCCTATCTGGTATATGTATAGTCAGTGCTTTATAGAAATTATAAGAATATTTGATATTTTAATTTTTGATGTTTTGATGCTCCATGGATTTTAATGGAACATAACCTTTGCTTCAAGAGCCCAGAGATCACTTACTATTTAATCAGTTCAGGGATGTTTGTGAGGATGATTTACACTGACAATTTGAAACAAAATTGTAAATAAAATAAATAAAAATTAAATGTTAATTCCTCTCCCCGAATTAAAGAAATATTATTGCATTACACAAATATATTTTGTTTAATGATTATTTTGCATGATCGATAATTAAACTTTTAAATTTTGATAATAATGTATTTTTAATCAAATAATCATGAATTTAGCTAAATTAATTTAGTTTCAGTTATTATTTTTTGAACATAAGTTTAAAAAGAAATTGATCTTGCTTTTGATGTTTAGACATAGATTAGGTTTGACTTTAGCAAAATCTGTCATTGCGGGTTTTCTTCTTGCTGAGACCTGCTAACAGATTTATTTGACAGTGGAACTATGGCCCCTGCAGTTTCCAAACATGTGCACACTAGAGAGTGTTCATGGTAAGTTCTTGCTAGAAAATCCTCTGCCTTGCTGGGGTTCAAATCTATGTTCACCAGACTAGGAAGGAGACCTGTATTTTAACCAATTGGCTTCAGACTCCGCTGATTGATGGTAAGGTATATATCAATGTATATATAGTCTCTACCAAGGTGTATTCTCAGCCTTGAGAAGTTTGACATTGTAATGTAGGGTCAGCATATGTTTGGGAGTACGTGATCATCAGCAAGTGATAGTCAGTATTGGCAGGGGCCTCTGCACTGCGAAAGAATGAATTATTGTATCTATTACTATTATTATATTATTATTATTATTATTATTACAAGAATAATTGTGTGCATGGAGCCACATAAACTAAACGAAACCATTTAATACAATGTATTACTAATACCTCTCTTGTTTGGATTTCTAAGGGCACAAGAGATGTGTTCTAGTTGCTCATGACTGGGGTGGGGCTGTGGCATATGCCTTTGCTGCCAGCCATCCAGACATGGTTGATAGACTAGTTGTTATGAACATTCCACCAATAAACATTTGGAGAGATGGCTTCACAAGTCTGAATAAACCTATACAGTTTCTAGCCTCTGGGTAAGTCTTTTATTTTATTTTAAATAACATGATATTTTCATCTTATCAGAATTTGCAAGCAGTTCATTTTTAATTGAACATAAGTGTCACTCTGACAAATTGTTTAAATATGCAGTATTAACAGCTAGTTAGAGGTAGCCAAGGTTTTTTTTAGCCAAAGGACTACAGGCCGATTTGCCACTTCGTGTGCTGGATATGTTTGTTTATTTTACCCCCAACAGAAAAACAACATATACCTTACCAAGGATTCGATCCGCTGCCCTCCATGTCAGCAGACAGGTATCGGAAACATTCAACCACGCGCTTATCCCAAAAAACAATCACTATTAACTGCCCCGGCAATTGAAATAAAGTCAACAGTTTTTTTTTATTGCTGGTATTTAGAGAATGGCGTTGATCGTGGTCATGATAATAATCTCTCTCTTCTCTTAGCCATCCTCTTCTGCCTTGGGGATGTAGTAGAAGTCTTTATATATACATGCAATTGAGTGTGCAGACAAACATGTGATTGACTTGTTGTGTCTTTGCAAGATGGAGATGCAGTCTTCTTTTGGCCTTCACGCAGGCTACTATTGAGTCTGACTTTCTGGATTACCTTTAGAATTTTTGCGATGGCCAAAGCTAACAGCCTACTCTTTTCAATTTTCAACTGCCAAGAGTTCTTTTACATGCATGTGTACATGGGACCTCTGAGTTTATCATCTATATCTGATAAGACTACAGGGCAGCTCAATCTCATCTCTCGTGGACCAGGGTGCACTTGAAACTTGCATAATTCCAACACCTCACCATTTCATACTATCATTGCTTTCTTGAGAGACGAGCATTCTACGACACCCTCCCACCCACCCCCGATCCCAGTAATAGTGATAGTAATGGTAGTAACAAATATAAGTATTTAGATAGAATATACAGAAAAACTGACTTGCAGGAAGGGGTAAACATGGTAGTTCAGCAAAGTGGGGAAAAAAGACCTCAGTTTAAGTAAACAGAACCGGAGGTGATGGTAGTGTCTAAGAAACTGGACTCTCCACAATACTGCGTCATAGTGAAGGGGATCAAATTTAGACAAGTTAACACGTTAAAAAGTTTGGGCACATACATAACATCAGATGGAAGATGCAATTATGAAATAAAATGCAGAATAGACCAAGTAAAACCAGTCTTTCGGATCATGAAGGGAATATTGTGCAAGAAAACCTTGTCACTGGAACTGAGAAAGAGAGTCTTTGGATGCTATGTGGAACCAGTACTGACATAAACAATCAGCAAGCAAGTGGATCCCATGGACTGCAATAAAGACTAATGATACAGTACTTGAAGAGGCACAAAGACAACTAATTGTTATGAGAAGAGGCGGTTCGGAGCACATTGTGACAATGGGAAAGATAGCAGGAAAGAGAGAAGATGTTGGACAGTCTGAGAAAATGGCATGGGTAACAATCAACAACAGAGTTTGTAAACGATACACATAATAGAAGCGGATGGAGGTCCATACTCTCCAACCGGCAGGCAACTGATGATGATGATACAGATAAAGAAGAGGAAGACGTGAATAGATAACAAGTGAGATGTAAAGGAGAAACTTTAGAATAAAGTAAGTTAATATCCTTTTCTATTGACTACCTAGGTACATATACCTGTTCCAGCTGCCATATTTTGCGGAGTTTAATTTTGGTCTGCAAGATTTTAAATTTCTGGAAATGGCATTTATTGGCAAGGTATTTGGAGTCCGTTCTGGCCTCATGACAGAGGAGGATGTTGAGTGTTACAAGTATTTCTTTAGGAGGCCAGGTAAACCTTTTTCTATCTGAACAAATTGTTCAAATTATCCCTAATTAAATTTATAGATAACATAAATATAATTATAGCAGTAAATTTTATGAGTTTTAAGATTAATTCCTACATTTGAATTTTTTTAATAAGGGAGGGACGTCTGATTGGTGTAGTGGTAGAGCACTCGCTTTTCAGGACAATGGTCTATCACCCTCCAGTAAACACAGCTGTAAATGTGTACCTGGCATACAACTAAGGAAGTAAAAGGCAGTGAGGAAAAGAACTGACCTCCCTACCTCATATAATGTGTGGTCTAGTATACTGAATGTTGTTATAACCGGGGGTGGGGTTGAAGATGAACTCTCAACACCAACTAAATGCTCCCATGGCCTGCGTCTCATATAGCCTCTGACAACAAAGTCCAACTCCTGGCCTTCACTCGGCAGAATTGTTTTGACTAATTGGAGAAGGGACGGAAGGCACTGGCGTCTTAAAACCAGTAGTTTTGTGCAGTTGAGGGCTCGAAAGCCTAAGAAGACAGCTCATCTAAGAGAAGGAAAACTCTGATTTCAAACCATCTGAAGCCTTGCAGATAAGATACTGGCGTATCTTATCGGGTTTTGTCAGATATGGCTGTGCAACCTGTTTTCTGATAACTCTGAAAGCTGGTCTGCGGCTACCAAACCTGGCAACCGACGATGTGCTGAGGAGCACACGCAAGAGGATACAATACCTTATCCTAGAGCGAGGAAAGTCAACCTCAGCTGAGTGTTGTGGTAGGGCAGACCAAGCCCTTAGCCTTGGTTGGCGGCTGGTCTAGGAGTGAAGCCCCAACAGATAGAGCATTGTTCTGCTGAATTGGCAGCTTCTGCAGCTTGCCTTGTTCCAAATGTATTGATATCATCTTTCCCTTGAAGTAAACAGGGCAGACCGAGAGAGGGACCATACTGCATGGGCAACACATGGGCTCTATATATTTCTGCCTGGGCTTTGTGCTAATACCACAATTACTATCGTCTGACAAGATGAAAAGAGCCAATGGTTGATGATTGTGAGCCATGTCACTTAACCACTAGCCCACGCCATCCCCTTATGCAAGTATTGTAAAGTTCATCAGAGTCCTGTCTTAAAAGTACTGACATGACAAGCCTCTCCTCGATGCTTTTTGACACCAGAATCACACAAAAATGTATCTATTGGCTTTGTTCATGTATGTCTTCGTGTAATTATACAACTTAACTGCATATGAATATGTCCTTATCAGAAACTACCATAGCAATATTTATAAAACCCAAACATGTTAAATTTGAAGAGACAAATTGCCAACATGGGTATAAAGACACTTGCATTCTAGACATGGAAAATAGAGATCTAGAATCTACGGATTCAAGCACATAGTTTTCTTTACATGTCAGCAAGACCAAAATGAAATCAATCAATCACAGATGAGGACACTGCAATCAATGAACCATCAATCTACAAATTTAAAAAGTTCAAATCAGACATGGATCAGCAGATCATTACAAAATGTACATGAAAAGTGTAAGTATGTAAGTATTTTGTGTAGTAGGAGGTAGGGATTTTGAATAAGCATGCAGCAACTCAAGATTATTATCAGCCCAAACTCAACTACAGCTGCACAAGAAAAACAGTCATTTTTACAGACTCAAGGAGCGTACGCCAAGTTATCTCAAGCCTCAACAAGATAGACTCTTACACGAAATAAAATAAAACAACATCCGGTTGCTGTCTCAAAAAAAGATCTAGTCCTACAATGGACTTCGGCCTGCTGTGGATTCCTTAAAAATAAGAAAGCAAATACTCTCAGCAAAAAGGCAGAAATGGTGGCATACAGAGTCACTATCCACAGAGCTATAAAGAAGCAAAGACAATCATCAAACGATCCATGAGGACGGAATGGAGAGACCAACACAAAGAATACAAGCCAGAAAATGACAGCATAGGCTTGGCAAAGATAGGCAAACAAAGATTTTCAGATTCAGAACAGAACATTGCAGACTCAAGGCCCACCTCCACGAATTGGTCTTAGAGACACTGCAACATGCGATTGCAGAGCATCCACCAGAACATATTCTGCAGGACAGCCTCCACTTAAGCAGACCAGAGAGAGGCAGTCTGGTTTGGAGGAAGCGACCATGCTCGTAAAGCTGTGAAGGACTGGCAAAGGCCTGAAATGCACAATCTCCTCTGTGAACCTCACTGGGCTAGAAGTACAGCATCAGTTGATCGAAGAAGAAGAGGTGATGTTGAAACAATGGTTATAAATTTATAGGTCTTAATAACTGTGGCTAACTTTAAACCATACTTACTTACTTAGTCGCTCCTCTTCTACCGTGAGGTGTACAGATTTGCCAAAGAACCGCCTTTCTTAGGTACCTCATTTCTGAAGTTTGTAATTGCCTTTCTTGGGCTGTAGTCATTGCTCATGACTCACATCCATATGTCAGGACAGGCACACATGTCGAGCAGTATACATCCATCTTTGTTTTCCTGCTTATTTCTCTTCTTCTGAGGAAACCTCTGTTTATTGCATGGAACAGTCTACCTGCTGCTGCCCTTCGTGCAGTTAACTCCTCCTTGATTCCTACCCTGCTGTCTATTACCACTCCTAGATATTTAAAGTTGCTACTTTAAACCATACAAACTTATAAAAATATTTATTAGTTGATTTATTCAACTGTTTTAGAAGCACTAATGGTTAACAAATGCCATCCAGAAAGCCAGGATTTAGAAACAAACAAAGAACATTTACACAATTTTCAATGACAAAACCTTTATAAAACCTTCACAAAAGGGTATATTGTTCGGTATTAACCCATTATACACTAACATCCCCATACATTTTGTTGCGGAAGCCAAAATTATTATTCTATTCAATGTAATCTTTCGCTGTTATTGTATACTAGTATGAGATACTTAACTTAATGACTTTGTACTGGTTTAGAAGATTCTGCAGAGTCTGTATACAACCAGTTTCATTTATTTTTCCTTGCTCTAAAAACTATGCGCACACTATCTATTCTTAAGTGCATTAATTGTCCCTACCTCCCCTACTTCCTGTGGCAATGCATTCCAAGCATTGACAACTCTCTGACTAAAAAAATATTTCCTAATATCTGACCTAATTATATTGAACCTCATTTGTGGGATCAAGATGCTGAGCAGCACATGACCTGCAGTGGTTAGCGACCCATAGCTGACTGCTAGTCAGAGCCAGCGAACCATAACTGCCAAGACCCTTCTACACCTCCACACGGTGATCCTGGATAACAGACTGCAGCAAGGCAGACTGACTAGGGAGAAGGGATTGAAGAGGGAATGCTAAACCGGTACTCATAAAATGCTTGCTGAAGTCGGATGTGTTGGACTGAAAGGTGCAAATATCGCAGCCAAGCTGTAAACTACGACACAACGCATTCCATTCTCTGGACTACATTCTGCTACTTAAGCCCTTTCAGGGTTTGGAAGTGGGAGATTGAGAATGAACGAAGAAGAAGAAGAACCTCATTTGTAAATAAATAGAAGGTATGGTCCAGATACCAGACTGAACCATACATATACATGTTTTTAACACTTTATTGTAATCCACAGTTCCGCCACAGCTTTGCCTAGTTTTTTTATTTTAAATAAATAATATATGAGTGCAGCAAAGAATTATATTCTTTCTCTCATAAATGTTTATTTCCTATTTGAAGGTTAAGGATGTAAAGTGTTAATTCAACACTCGTTTGACAAAGGAAAAATTATGGACAACCCTTCAAGTTAACATTTGTAGTGATCAGAGAGCTTATAATCTGCATGTCTATGGCTTGTTGCTCTATTAGTTCTTATTAAAGAATTTTGAAAATGGATTGTTATTTTTGTATGTGAAGGAGCAGTAACTCCAGGCATCAACTACTATCGTGCCAATCTTGGGGTGCCTGGTTTGAGTCATCAGCTGAAGTACCCCATGCCAGTGAAGATTATCTGGGGCTGCAAAGACACAGCTGTTACACTGAGCTTGCTTGAGGACATAATCAAAGCCATCCCCCATGCTGATGTGACCAGAGTTGAGGAGTCAAGCCACTGGGTACAGATGGACGAGCCGGAGAAAGTAAATCAGAGCATCCGACAGTTCCTCCAGTCTACTGGATACAACACATCAAAGTGATAGATTGCATTTCATCATTCCTTGTTATTCCCTTTGAAAAAAGGGCTGCTCTTGCCTCCAATTCATATTTGGGACATCATCTTCAATGAAGCACTGCCTGTAATATTTTCGTATTATCATAGTTTCCTTACTCTTCTAATTCCTGTAGATTTTGTTCAGTTATAATGTTAGCTTATTTTTTTTAAAGGAGTTTAACCAGGGCCAGAATAGTAACACTGTAACCTGCCAGGCATGTTGTAAGAGATGACTAAGGAGGATTGGGTTGGACATGTGGCTGGCCGCCCATCCACAAAAACATCTGCAGATATAGACAGGTCAACATTTGATTACTTGTCACGAGTAGTGAAGACTCGATAGTCTAGTAAGACAACTTCCATAAGAGAGACAACTCTGATCATAAACAACTGCTGCCTTGCAGATAGGCTGGGGACAGCCAAAGGCTAAGGAGGGCATCCCTACAGAAACGCCTGTTGAAATCGGATGCACGGGGCCGCAAGCCTAACAAAACAGTGCAACATAAATCGCAGCATGATGACAGTACAACCTATTAGAAAAACGCATGGCGCTCATCCTGCGGAGTCCCGCCAGGCAGCGATAGTGCCGGGCCTCACGCCTCGAAGGGGCCCACCCTTGACTACTGGTGGTCACCCACCCATGTGTCGTGGAGTCAAGGCACATGGCTATGGGGCAACTTCTATTGACCAAAACCTCAAGACACTCAAAATACTACAGTGGAATGCGGAGGGAGTCATTAACAAAAAACTTTCCCTAACACATCACCTGCATGAAGGTAAGATTGACGTGGCATGTATCCAGGAAACGCACCTCAACAATAATCATAAATTCTCAATCAGAGGATACCAGACCTTCCGTCTAGATAGAGAAGGCCACAAAGGAGGGGTCCTGATACTGACCAGAAACTGCATACCGAGTAGCGCGGTATCTGTCAATCACACCGGACAAGCAGAAATTGTAGGAGTTGACATAATGGCTCAAGAGACGAAGCTCCGCATTTTCAATCTGTACGGACCACCAAATAGAGACCTATCGCTCTCGAGTATGGAGGTCAGAGACTCCAACTGCATAGTAGTTGGAGATTTCAACAGCCACTCGGAGAAATGGGGATACTCTGACACAGACAGCAGAGGTGACGAAGTGGAAGATTGGGAGATAGATGCAAATCTCTCCCTAATCAATAGGCCGGAGGATAGCCCTAGCTTCTATTCAAGAACATGGCATACCACCTCGACTCCAGATTTGGCCTTCTCCACACAGGACATACACCATAAAATAGACCGCCAGGTGCTAAACCAACTGGCAGGTAGCGACCACAGGCCGATCAGGCTAACCATTGACATGGAAGTAGGCCCACAGGAAACAAAACCGCTCCCACGTTGGAATTACAAACGAGCCGACTGGGACAGATTTGCAATCCTGACAGATGGGCTGTGTGAAACCATAAACACACGAAACACCAAAATGAAGCCCATGGTAGAGAGCCTAAGCAAGGCAATAATGCAAGCCGCCACTGAAACCATCCCAAGAGGAGCTAGGAAAAACTATAAGCCCTACTGGAATGATGAGTTGCAGAAAGTGGAAGATGCAGTAACAAATGCTAGGAACATGGCAGAGCGAGAAAAATCCATGGAGGCAAACATCGCCCTCAAAGCTGCCGCGGCGAAGTACAAACACACTCTCAAGCAAACAGCAAGAGAAAGCTGGAAAAATAAAACGGAAAGTCTAAACCTGGACAAAGACAGGAACAAGCTATGGAAGCTAGTCAGAGCCATGAACGACGAAACCCCGTCAAATAAACAAATTACTATCAAGCAGGGCGAGAACTTGATCACAGGTAAGAAAGCCGCAAACGCCTTTGTCGATCACTATGCCAGAGCAAACCACATCGAGGTCCCTGCAGATAAGCATACAGACATTAGCGAAGAGCTAAAGGGACACGAAAACATGAATACGGCAGCTGAAGAGCACATGATGGCCAAACTAACAATGCGCGAAATGGAAGAGGCTATGAGAACACTAAAGAAAAGGAAATCTCCCGGAAAAAACGGGATAACAAACGAAATGCTGATGGGGCTGGGCCAAACAGCGAAGAGGAAACTGCTATCGGTCCTGAACCAAAGCTGGAAAAGGGGAATTGTACCACAGGCATGGAAAGACGCAATACTGGTACCAGTGCCAAAAACAGGAAAGGACAAAACAGATCCAAACGGATACAGGCCCATAAGCCTACTGAGCTGTGTCGGCAAGCTGATGGAACGGATGATAAACACCAGACTGATGTGGCATCTGGAAGAAAAACGAATATTAATTCCACAGCAAGCCGGCTTTAGACAGCACAGATCCACTGAGGACCAGGTCATCCTCATAGCCCAGAAGATAGAAGATGCCTACCAGGCACAGAAACACACAGTAGCTGTTTGGGTGGATCTGGAAAAGGCATTTGACAAAGTCTGGAAAGATGGACTTAGAGTCAAGCTAAGAAGAAGTGATGTCTGTGGGAAGATGTACAAGTGGATCAACCACTACCTCAAACAAAGAACGGCCAGAGTCCAAGTACAAGGGCAGATGAGCAAAAAGGTGACACTCGAGCAGGGAGTACCCCAAGGGGGAGTACTGTCACCCACACTCTTCCTGGTATATATAAACGATATTACAGAGAATATACCAAGAAGAGTCCATAGCTCAATGTTTGCAGACGATCTGGCTATGTGGACCTCTGAAAAGAATCTCACCATAGCAAGAAATCGGATGCAGACGGCCCTAACATCGCTGGAAGAGTGGGCGAACTCATGGCTGGTCAAAATAAACGAGGAGAAAACCACATGCACAATATTCTCGCTTTCATTAAAACCCAAAAGTACCAAATTAAGTCTAAATGGCAAATTCCTGCAGCCAAACGACAACCCAACCTATCTGGGAGTCACATTTGATCGGCGCATGACATGGAAAAGTCAGATTGAGAGAAACCGAATGAAAGCCAGAGAAAGAATGGCAATCATGAGGAAACTTGCTGGCACTAGCTGGGGAGCAGACGAAAGCATACTAAAGAAACTGTACACTGGAAGAGTGAGACCAGTTCTCGAGTATGGCATTGCGGCATGGACAACAGCAGCGAAGGCGAACTTCGATAAAGTTAACAAACTTCAAAACCAAGCCATGAGAATTATAACAGGTGGCATGAAGTCAACGCCAATTGTAGAACTTGAAAAGATTACAAAACTGCAATCCATGACCGATAGAAGAGACTGCAGAGCCCAGCTGCAGTCAGAGAAACTCCGAAGACTGACCGACCATCCAATGCACCAGAGACTAAACAATTTGGGAAATGGGAAACTAAAGCGGAGAAACTTTGCAGAAATAGCCAAAGCAAAGATGCACGAAGATCCCATAAACGCACTAACAACACCAAAACCCATCACTACTGTACGAAAACCTACCTGGAGGCAGGATATATTTCCAGAGGTGGTAGAAAATATACCAGGTATTGCAAACAAAAACTGCCAGACTGAAAAAGAAAGGAGAGATACTACCCTAAGCTTCATAACGAAAAGCTACCCAAGCATGGACTGGACCCATGCATACACCGACGGCTCTGTAACAAACACATCACAGAACGGAGGGGCAGGAGCATTCCTGAACCTACCAAATGGCAGAAAAATAACACTGTCATTCGCTACTGGTAAGTACACAAGCAATTTCAGAGCGGAGGCAGAGGCACTGAGGGCGGCAGTGGAAGAAATGGTGACACACAGTGAAAAGGAGAGCGATATAGTCCTGCTTACAGATGCTCTCGCCGTAGTCACAGCGCTAAAAAGCCAGAAAAACACTGAGCTAAATGACTTAAAAGCAGCACTCTGCAAACTGTGCCAGCAGTCCGCACCAAAAAGGGTAGTGGTACAGTGGGTCCCATCTCACTGCAACATCCAAGGCAACGAGGAGGCAGACAGACTGGCAAAAGAAGGTGCAAGACTACCACAAACAGATACCAGTATGACGTACGAAGAGTCAAAACGGCTTATCAAAGCCAGATACATGACCAAATGGGAAACCGAACATACTGGTTATACCAAAAACGATGCCTATTACCAGTTGAACCGAAAAGAGCAGGTCGTTGTCTTCAGACTTCGCACTGGCCACAACAGACTGAGGTACCACCTATTCAAAAAATTGAAGATAGGGTGTACCGACGAATGCCCGTGCGGTACTGGTAAAATGACCGCTGAACATCTGCTACAGAACTGCCCGACATACGAGGATCAGAGAGAGCAGATGTGGCCATTACCAGTGGAACTGCAACACAAGCTCTATGGCAGTGGCGACAGCCTCAGGATGACCGCCGCTTTTTTCGAAAAAATAATGGTTACTGTCTGACTGCGTACGCAGAAGAAGAAGAAGATGATTACTTGTCACACATTTATTGAAGACCTATACTCAGCAGGGAGTTGCAAATGTTTTTTATATTGATTGATTTATGCAAATATTACCTGGTTTGGAAAGAGTAAGACCACTGTAATCTTCCAAGCATGTTGTAAAAGATAAAGATAATTGTGCATGTATCTAGTAACCTCATGATCTACAACGGACCAATTAGCAAAACCATTGGCTATATTATGTTCTCAATCACTTGCACAAGGGATTGTTCCATGAGATTGGAAAGATGCGGGAGTGATCCCCTTATTCAAAAAGGGCAAAAAAGCAGATCTAGCAAACTATAGACCTGTGAGCTTAACGAGCATAGTTTGTAAATTGTTAGAGTCAATAATCAAAGAAAACATTGTAATGCATTTAGATAAATTTAATCTAATTAGAAATAGTCAGCATGGGTTTACCAGAGGGAGATCATGCTTAACAAATCTATTAGAATTCATGGAGGAGGTTACCAAAATGTTAGATAAAGGGGAGCCAGTGGACGTTATTTATCTGGATTTTGCAAAGGCATTTGATAGAGTACCTCATCAAAGATTATTTCGAAAGTTAAAATCACATGGAATAGGTGGGGAAGTTGCCAAAGGGATTGAAAATTGGTTAACGAGAAGAAGGAAAAGGGTGGGTATAAATAAGGAGTACTCTGAGTGGTGTGAAGTGAAAAGTGGAGTGCCACAGGGCTCGGTTTTGGGACCAATTTTATTCTTGATATATATAAATGATTTGGACATAGGTATGGGATCCATTTTGCAAAATTTGCTGATGATACAAAACTATGCAGTAGTGTCTCATCTAAAGCAGAAGTGGATATATTGAGGTCGGATTTAGATAACATTCGAGAATGGTCTGTAATCTGGCAAATGGAGTTTAATGTAGATAAATGTACAGTCATGCACATGGGTAGATCCAATATGGAACATAATTACAGAATGCGAGAGAACAATATTAGAAAGATAGATAAAGAAAGGGACTTAGGGGTTATAATAGATCATACATGTAAGGTGAGGGAGCAAGTTCAGGTAGCAGTAAAAAAGGCAAATGCAATGTTAGGGATGATAAAAAGAAATATTAAACATAGGAGCAAGGAGGTGATAGTCAAACTGTATAAAGCATTAGTTAGATCTAGATTGGAGTACTGTGCACAGGTGTGGAGTCCTTATCAGAGAGGGGATATAGACATGCTGGAGAGAATACAAAAAAGAGCGACAAAAGCTGATAGTGGGATTCCAGAATTACAGTTATGAGGAAAGATTAAAAAGAACCGGCCTACAGTGTCTAGAAGAGAGAAGAATTCGTGGTGACTTGATACAGGTTTATAAGATGATCAGAGGAATGGATAAGATAGACTATGACAAGTTTTTCAAAGTGCAACCACCAACAAGGACAAGAGGGCACAGCTACAAGTTGACTAAGGAGAGGTCCAGATTAGATATTAGGAAGTATTTCTTTAGCCAGAGAGTTGTGAATGCTTGGAATGCATTGCCAAGTGAGGTGGTGGAGGCTGGGACGGTCAATGCATTTAAGAATAGATTGGATGTGTACAGCTTCTAGAGGAAGGTGATGTAATTGGAACTGGTTGTATACAGACTCTGCAGAGTCTTCTAAACCAGTATAAAGACGTTAAGTTAAGTAAGGAAGATATTTGGAATCCTGATATTGGAACAGACAGGTACATACATACTGTCAGGTAGCTGAAGACTGCCCATAGTTTTTTTGTTGTTTCTTTTGTTGCAATTGTTACTTCCTGCAGCTTACTAGGTCAGAATGAAGACAGGTTGTGTATCGGGTAGGAATTGAATGACTTTTATCATTTTACCCAGACAGTGGCTAACAGGCTGGTCTTTCCATTTTCAACTGTCAAGATTCTTTTATGTGCACAAAGTGTACATGGTATCTTTGAGTTTTTTAACCAATCTTCAATATCTTCTTCTTCTTCTGCGTTCGTTCTCAATCTCCCGCTACCAAACTCTGAAAGGGCTTAAGTAGCAGAATGTAGTCCAGAGAATGGAATGCGTTGTGTCGTAGTTTACAGCTTGACTGCGATATTTGCACCTTTCGGTCCAACACATCCGACTTCAGCAAGCATTTTTTGAGTACCGGGTTAGCATTCCCTCTTCGATCCCTTCTCCTTAGCCAGTCTGCCCTGCTGCAGCCTGTTATCCAGGATCACTGCATGGAGGTGTAGAAGGGTCTTGGCAGCTCTGGTTCGCTGGCACTGACGCTAGCAGTCAGCTATGGGTCGCTGACCACTGCAGCTCATGCGCTGCTCAACATTTTGATCCCCACCAAGAAATCAAGCTAGCACATTCCTTTCCATAAACCAAAAATAGATAACATGATCATCATCAGGTCATTCAGTCCTAGAACTGGTCAACAAGCTCATGGATTTTGTCCTTCCATTTCTGCCTATCCTCTGCATCCGTCATTAGCTCAGCATATATCTTCACAGCCATATCTCCGCAAGTTTGAGACAAAAAGATATTTTTAGGTCTTCCCCTCCCTTTCCCTGCATACTGTCCTCCAATACCTTTTTGACTGGGCCTTCTCTCCGCAGATTATGTCTCAACCATCCAAATCGATTTCTTTTTATCTTCCGTATCAACTTTCTCTCTTCACCCATCTCCGTCAATACCTTTTCATTCAATTTCTTCTCGTTCAGCTCACTCATTCCATCTTTCGGTAACACCACATCTCAAAAGCCTCCAAGTATTTTTCCTCTCTTTTATTTATAGTCCATGTTTCAGAGCGATACATTTCCATAGTCTAAACATATGTGTATTAGATTCTTTTCCTTAGAGACATACTAATGTTATTGGATGTAAGAATTCTTTGTTTCTCTCTAAACACTTTTTTTGCCATTGCAATTCTAGATCATATTTCTCCATAGCATCGTGTATCTTTTGTTATGGTCTGACCAAGATATGGGAATTGGAATACCTGCTCGACTTCTTTCCCTTTTGTTGTTACTCTTACACTGGTTGGTTCTTTGGCCATGATTATTGTCTTGGTCTTCTCTATGTTCACTTTCATTTCATAGATATCTGCAGTGTTGCTAATTTCATTGAGCATTTTTAGTAGATCCTCCTCCGTCTCTGCTATAATGGCTTGGTCAATAGCGTATTTTATTGCCTCCAGTTGTTCACCCTTTACCTTTACCCTTAGATTGTATTTCTTCAATGCTTCAGATAACATGTGACCTGTCAATTGAACTCATGGAAGCGATGAACCAAAATCTACACACTTTCACAATACATCCTAAACATAAGTACAGAAAATCTAGCAATAGCTTAGCTGGTAGTGGAAAATGTGGAATCCTAGGGTTGTTAGTTGGAATCCAGCTTGCAGCCAGTTTTGTTTCAAAGTTGTATGATAAAAACTTTTTAAATTTTGTAATTTAATTTTGATTGACATTTAAACATTGGTCACTATTTATGGGTTAAATACAAATTGTATGATGTGGCCTAATATTGCGCAATGACACATTTCTTCTTCTCCCATTAACCTAGGAAGTTGTAGCGGCATCACATCCCACTGTATTATCAGATTGTATTATTCCACTATATTATCCCACTGTATTATCAGATTGTATTATTCCACTATATTATCCCACTGTATTATCAGATTGTATTATTCCACTATATTATCCCACTGTATTATCAGATTGTATTATTCCACTATATTATCCCACTGTATTATCAGATTGTATTATTCCACTTTATTATCCCACTGTATTATCTCACTGTATTGTTTGTATACACTTCTGTATGTCCATAGCCAATGTTTCTGTTTCCCTAAAAATATTTCAGAGTATTATCTGACAGTGGCGTATCTTGAGTCCTCTCCTTTGTTTATTGTTCTCATGTCTATTCTCTTCAGTATTTTATTGGGCATTGTATCTTGACATATGGAGTTTTTGTTTTCACAGGTGTCATTAAGTCTCTCTATATGGTCTGATACTCTATATGGTCTGATACTCTGTCGGATTGTATTTTGTATGCTGGCATAGTATATCATTTCTTTTACTTAATTGTAGCATCTTGAAGAAAGCAAAGAAATTATTATTAATACATATTGTTATGCCAGTTTTGAAATAAAGATTAATTTAATAACAACATTTTCTTCCAAATTATAATTCCATGTTTTACAAAGAATGAATAAGAGAGAGTGAGGGTTAACAATTTTAATAAGGATGAATATATAAAAATGTTGCAGTTTTCCGTAAACATGTATGTTGAATGTAGTATGTGCTAAGAAATTAATGAAACTGATAAAATATTGCTTCAAAAAACAAAAATATATATTAACTTTTATTGAAAGATTTGGACAAAAATGTATAAATATATATAATGTATATATATTTTTCAAGATATCAAGATTCACACCAAAATTAGAATATTCAACACAAGTGTCAAGTCGGTGTCGGTGCGGAGACATGGAGAACGACCAAGGTCATACAACAAAGACTCCAATTCTTCGTTAACAGATGCCTATGAAGGATAAAGGGCATAAAGTGGCAGGACATGGTGAGGAATGAAGACTTGTGGGAAAGGAGCCAATAACAGCCATTTGAAAAACAAATTAAGTGAAGAAAATGGGGCTGGATAGGACATACTCTGTGAAAGGCACAGTCTAACATAGCCAGACAAGCTCTTACATAGAATCCTCAGGGAAAAAGAGCGAGAGGTAGACCTAAAAATGCAGAGAAGGGAATGTGAGAAGAAGCTAAAAATAAATGATTACACCTGGAGAGAGGCCGAAAGAGCAACGCAGGACTATGCATGCTGGCGAGATGTTGTCGATGGCATATGCACCGAGAGGAGTGACTGGCTTTGATTGATTGATTGATGTATATTTTTAATGATGCTCTACACCAGGGATCATAATAATACATTCTGTGGGCCATGTACATACTGACAAGTTGTGTTTTGTTCCACAACAATAGTGGCATCGTAATGGGGGACTAGTGATAATAGAAACTTAAGAAGAAAGACGTGAAGCTATAAATGTCTAAATTTAAACATTTCCGAAAGAGAAAAAATAATCATAATAAAGGAGACAACATTGATCTAGCAGCTTTATATATTGATATAAGGGAGATGTTTTTGCAGTTTTAGATATTGATGAAGTGGAAATGTTTTTTGCTGGTTTAGAGATTGAGGAAGTAGAGCTGTTTTGGTTGTTTTAGATATTGATGAGGTGGAGATGTTTTTGCAGTTTTAGATATTGATGAAGTGGAAATGTTTTTTGCTGGTTTAGAGATTGAGGAAGTAGAGCTGTTTTGGTTGTTTTAGATATTGATGAGGTGGAGATGTTTTTGCAGTTTTAGATATTGATGAAGTGGAAATGTTTTTTGCTGGTTTAGAGATTGAGGAAGTAGAGCTGTTTTGGTTGTTTTAGATATTGATGAGGTGGAGATGTTTTTGCAGTTTTAGATATTGATGAAGTGGAAATGTTTTTGCTGGTTTAGATATTGATGAGGTAGAGATGTTTTGGCTGGTTTAAATATAGATGAGGTGGAGATGTTTTGACTGTTTTAGATATTGATAAATTACAGATGTTTTGACAGATTTAGATATTGACTTGACTTGGCTTCGTTCGTTCGTTCTCAATCTCCCGCTATCAAACCCTGAAAGGGCTTAAGTAGCAGAATTCGTTGTGTTGTAGTTTACAGCTTGACTGCAATATTTGCATCTTTCAGTCAAACACATCCGACTTCAGCATGCATTTTTTGAGTACTTGATTAGCATTCCCTCTTCGATCCCTTCTCCTTAGCCAGTCATCCCTGATGTAGCTTGTTATCCAGGATCACCGCGTGGAGGTGTAGAAAGGTCTTGGCAGCTCTGGTTCGCTGGCCCTGATGCTAGTAGTCAGCTATGGGTCGCTGACCACTGCAGCTCATGCGCTGCTTATTTAGATATTGATGAAGTGGAGATGTTTTGATAGATTTAGATATTGATGAGGTTAACACAATTCATTTTTGCATGAAGGATAAAACTGAACAATTTAAGTGTAATACATTTCCTGTTGTTGTTTGTTAAGTTCTGAATATTTTGGTCAAGGTATGTTCTTTTCAACCACATGCAGTCAATTATGTTATACCCGGCCATGTGTACCATACAAAATTGTCGCCATCCAGACCTAAATCCAGACCTTTTTTCACATGGATCTTCTGGTAACAATTTTCCTGATCTCTGGGTAGTGAGATCGGCCTCCCGTGTTCAGTGTCGAGTACGTTAAAAATTCCTTTGCAGTTGGAAATCGAAAAGAGTAGGCTTAACAGCTGTTGCCCGGAGAAAATTCAAGTTAAAAATCAACAAAAGTTATTTATACCGTTCCCTGTGGTGGTTTGTCAAGAGCAGCTATAGATGGCACCTCACTGGCTATGGGTTTACTTAGCTCTAGTGTTTGAGTCCATATGGACTCACACATTGCTTAAACCACGCTCCAAGAAACTGGTTGTACACAAACTCTGTAGAGCCTTCTAAACCAGTATAAAGATGTTAAGTTAAATTCTTGTGCATCGCCAAAAAAGGCTTTTTGCCTTGAACATTGGTTTCAGTAACAACAAATGTCAGATTGTCGAGGACTATTGGCCATTTTGAGATAACAGTTTTCGTCTTGACAGCTCTTGTAAATCTTCATTAAATGAAAATATAAGATCAATAAATTGAATTCAAAATGCATGCTGTGAATTTAAAACGTGTTTAATCCACTGTGCCTGTTTGGATTTTATATTTTTTCTGACATCTCCGAATGGATTCCTAACAGTCTATTTGTGAAGGTGAGGATTTTGCTGCAAATAATTTCTACTCATCTTTTTACTTGTGCCTGAATATATTTAAAACATGAATTTTCCTAAAACCTGTAAAATATTTTGTCCGTTTTTAGAATGTGGTGACCCTGTATTAAATAGTTATAATAGGATAACATTGGGGTAGCTGTTTTCTCCCCTTAATGACAATAATGATGGATGAATCTGGTAAACAATGAGCTAATGAAAATAAACCTCAGCCCCGCAGGGTACCAGTATCAGTCACCTTGAATTATGTCAATATTTTCATTGAGACCAGCACAGAGTTACCTCACATGAGCTAAAACAAACAAATTAAGATATTTTCTCTATCAGGAGTTTTGTACTGGACTAATGGTTGGGTGGGAAACAACTGAGGAGGGAGTGATAGAGTGCAGTCATACTCAACACTAACTTTGCTTGTCTACCATTGAAACAACTGAGATTTCTTCTTCTTCTATTTTTTTTTCTTCTTTTTCTTCTTCTGCATTTGTTCTCAATCTTTTGCTACAAAACCTTGAACAGGGCTTTGTGTCACTAGTTTACAGCTTGACAAAGATATTTGCACCTTTTGGTCCAACATATCCGTCTTCGGCAGTTCTTTTTCTTATTATTCTTCTTCTTTTTATTCTTCTTCAGTCTCTTAGAAGAGACTGAAAATGAACTTCAGTCCTGGACCTCAACTGGAGACAGGCAGAAAGGATAGCTCAAGATCGAACTTGCTGGAGGAGGGTTGTCAATGGCCTATGCCCAAAAAGGAACGCTGGGCATTGCTGGATTGCGAATCACACTTTTGGAATGTTTCTAAGTATTGACGTTACTGCACTCTGGGCATACCCATAGGTGGTCAGTCTCTCTCTCTCTCTCAGCAAATGGTGTAGGGTCTGGATACTGATGGTCCCTGTAGTTTGCTGGTTATGCACTCTCTGCTCTGTGTTCTCATGCGCCCCACTCTGCTTGAACCTCATTTGATGTTGAAACTTTGCAGTCTGTAGATTGCTGATTCATCTATTTTGTTGTCCTCTTCTAACAGGCGGTCGTTGATTGATTCAAAAATGTCAATCCTATCCATCACTAATCTGCCGATAATGGGAGTTGTGAAGCCAAGATGTCAGCTCTTTTGTTGCCCTGAACCTCAGCATGACAGTAGATCCATATCAACCCCAGGAGGTTTGAGGCCTCAACAGATTCTATCCACTCATACCTAAGCCACCCCTTCTGTACCTTCTGAAGTACGGCTTGAGCATCAGTCACAATGATTGCCATTGTTCACGGGGTCTCAGATAGCCATTGTAATGGTAAATTCACTGCTTCTATCTCCATTCTTAAACTCAAGATTATTAATGTGAATGCCCCACTCCGCTTAGCTCTTGTGTGACAGTCTCAGTGGTCCATATTGTGTTGTGTGACAGTCTCAGTGGTCCATATTGTGTTGTGTGACAGTCTCTGGTCCAGATTGTGTTGTACAACTCAGTTAGTCTCTGTGTTGGGACACAACTACCTGCTTTGCAGATCTCAGCTGGTATTAGGTCCGCACCTTCAGCCTTCCCATTTGATAGCTGGTTGATTGCAGCTCTGACCTCCTCGATATTTGGAGGAACGTACAGTACAATGTTCAGGAGTGTCTGAGGCAGGCGTTCTAATGCCTCTTCACAGACGGAGGACGTTTGGTTGAGGGCCGTGCGGAAGTGTTCTGCTCAGCGTTCCAGTATTCTCGGTTTGTCTGTCAGCAGTTCTTAGCCATCTACATTCAGAATTGGAGTTCTATACGATGGTTGATGGGCACAAAACAGTCTTTAAAGCGTCATAGAAGCGTTTTGTGTTTCATCTGCCTTGTTTCCCAACCACGTGTACTTCATGTCCCTGAGCTTTCCTTGGACCACTCTTTGTTTGGTTGTGTACACCATCTTTTTGACTGAGGGCGATGTGTCCCTTTGATGAGCTCTAAATAGCTAATTTTTGTCATTGATAAGGGACATGATTTCTGCATTGTTCTCATCAAACCAGTCTTGATGTTTACCTATCGTGTATCCAATGTGTTCAGAGGCGGATGAGTATCCAGAGTCTCTAATGGCGGCCCAGTCTTCATTCACATTGGTCTGATCGAGCTGCAGATTCTTTAGATTTTGATCTAGGTCTCTTAGAAGTCCTTCAGCGATCGTCACTTTTGTGGTGTCTAACTTCTTTTTCCTTGACCTTCCATCCTGATGCTGGCTTCTGGGTTTGATGAAGAAGTTCAGTTTGGACACGACGAGCTTGGGGTCGGTCCATCACTCTGCACCACACACATTCCTTGCCTAATGTTATAATGACACTCTGGTACTCTATCATTCTGTCACCAGTATGGGCTCATTCTTTTCCATTGACTATCACCTCAACTGAGGTGACTTGTGTGATTATTTTCTCTGCCTGTGCCATCCATGACTCGCCTCTCTTGATTCTTGATCCATTGATATCTGAGATCCTACATTTAGAATGTTAATTCTTGTCAGTGTTGATAATAACAGTGGCTTCAACTAAGTCTCCAAAATAGGAACAAGTATATTGGTATCACACTTGGAGATTGATCAGGGAAAGGTAGAAATTAATGTTAGATAACGTTAGAAAGAAAGTTACAATATAAGAAAACATGCAATGGATTGAAACAAATTGGAGACAAAAGACTGGGCAAATCAAAGAACATATTGGAAGAGAAAAGATTGATGGTATCTCATAGCTGAAACTCAAGAAGATGGCTCCAAAAAAAAGAATCAGTAGAAAGCATTTGTTACAATCCAATGTTTTAAGATAACCAAAAGTAGGACACCACATCAGTATCAAGATTCTGAAGTCCTCATCACACTTTTAAGACACAATGCGGCAAGAAGGAAAGTACGAAAAACATGCAGCTTTCTTTTTGGCACTTACTATGTGACATTCGTTGGCAAAAACATATATAGTTAAAGGCCAGAGATGTGGTAGACACTTGTGTGACCTGTCAGTTAGAAGCCAACTCAAAACTCACCTCATGGACCACCTTGCCTTGAAAAAACAAGCGTGGTTGTGTAACATGTCACTATGTTAGCCAGATACTTCTGTGGCCTTCCCGAAATCAGTTTTTTATATTAAAGAGAGTTTGATTTTTTTTTGTCCTGGTGGGGTCAATGAGCCATTACCTATATGTTTTTTTTCTACTTTTGACATTCAGTACCACTGCAGCTTTGATTGATGTATTTGTATGTGTTCTTCGTGTCCAGTATCAACATTGTAGATCTTTGAAAGAGGAAAATTGGAAGACGATATAGGGAAGCCAAGAATATGAGAGGGGTTGTGATGGAATTGATTATATAAGGCGTGTTCAAATTAAACCGGACCTAACAATAGAGGAATTTGCTGTGTTGCTAGAGACAGTTCAAATGATGGTTAGCAAGAAAAGGAAGTATCGGAAGGTGTTCACAATGGGTGTCAGTACTTCAGTTTCTTGCTAACCACCATTTGAACTGTCCCAAGAAACACAGCGAATTCCTCTGCAAGCGAACGTAAGCTCCTGTGACAGTCCACCCGAATTGCTGCATTAATTTTGGCGATGGCATCTTCGGACGCAACAATATGCGCCTGACCTGGTCTCAGAAGATATTTCCTTCTTTAAACATCCTTGTCGAGTTCTTCATTGTTGCCTTTGACACACTTTTGTCATCATACACTACATGTATTCTGAGATGAATGTCAACTGGTCGACATCCTTCAGCTGTTAGAAACTGAATCATCGCTCACCGATCAACTCCGGATGGATTCCGTATCACACCCACCATGTTTTCAACGGTCTGCTGAGAAAACTATGGGTCAGAGGATAATGAAATTTTGCAAACTTGATGGTTGGTATGTGCTGTTTACACCTGAAGTAACGTTATCATGCACATTGTAAGTATGTTCACTTGGTGCAGTTAGGTCCGGTTTCATTTGAATACGCTTTGTATTTGCATGTGTCCTTCATGTGCAGTAACACCATTTTAGATTTACGAGAGAGGACAATTGGAAGAGTCTATAGGGAAGCCAAGAATGAGAGGGTTTGTGATAAAATTGATTATTTTTTATTTGGGTTGGGAACGATATAAAAGTCTTGCATGTTTCGACATTAAAACACCTATCTAGGAGGGGAGAAATGAAGACAGCACAAAGGAAAGCTGATAAGTAATATCAATTTAGAGGCTTCCTTGTACTGATGCAGAAACAAGTGAGAACCAGAGCATCCAAATAAACACAAAAGCAATATATACTTCCAGCTCAGCAAAGGTGAACAAGGGGCAAAGTTTAATACACATCAAAGGTCTCAACAGGTTGGAATACCATCAATTCAACAAACTTAAGATAGGAACTACAGATACACATCAAAGGTCTCAACAGGTTGGAATACCATCAATTCAACAAACTTAAGATAGGAACTACAGATACACATCAAAGGTCTCAACAGGTTGGAATACCATCAATTCAACAAACTTAAGATAGGAACTACAGATACACATCAAAGGTCTCAACAGGTTGGAATATCATCAATTCAACAAACTTAAGATAGGAACTACAGATACACATCAAAGGTCTCAACAGGTTGGAATATCATCAATTCAACAAACTTAAGATAGGAACTACAGATACAAATGAAAGGTCTCAACAGGTTGGAATTTAAAATAGGAACTACAGATACACATCAAAGGTCTCAACAGGTTGGAATATCATCAATTCAACAAACTTAAGATAGGAACTACAGATACACATCAAAGGTCTCAACAGGTTGGAATATCATCAATTCAACAAACTTAAGATAGGAACTACAGATACAAATGAAAGGTCTCAACAGGTTGGAATTTAAAATAGGAACTACAGATACACATCAAAGGTCTCAACAGGTTGGAATACCATCAATTCAACAAACTTATGATAGGAACTACAGTTAAATGTGTCTGTGGAATTCATACAATGGCTGCTGAATATCAGCTACAAAGGTGTCTATCACATGTAAATGTAAAGTAAAGTAACCCATAGCATTACGGCCATAGGGGTGTGAGGTGTTAGCGATCTCACATTTCAAAGGCTAGGCTATATGAGGGCGGTAACCATCTCCTCTCCCTTGCCGCTTTTACTTCCCGGACTGAACCGGTACTCATTTAAGGCTGGATCGACCCAGGAGCCGTTGTGGTCTGAAAAAAACATTTCCACCTCAACTGGGGAATGAACCCAGGACCACGCAGAAGCGAAGCCAGCGCACTAACCACTGCGCTACGCGGCTCCCTTTTAACACATGAGAAACAGAGAAAACACTAACACCATTCCTGGACAAACTCTATGAACATGCAGCGACCTCAGGCTGACAAATTCTTTCTTTGGATATTTTCAAGTTAATGCCTGAAAGCATAAGTAGAATAAAAAACAAATTGTTAGAGAAACAACAAAAGACAATGTTATGTCAGTGGTCAAACTGCAGCAATGACTTTATTGCTGATTTTTACTGCCGTCCATGCATAATCAAATGATATTTGTAGATTTGTTTATATTTTTAAACAATCAAGCTAGGATCAAGTTTGAACACTCTAGTTAACAGCTGGAAGTAAAACATAAACATTAATGTAAGTGTAATCTAATGAAATGCTGATATGAAAAACTGATCTAATGGAAAAATGCTGACAAGAAAAACTGCTGACAAGAAAAACTGTTGATCTAATGGAGAAATGCTGATATGAAAAACTGATCTAATGGAGAAATGCTGACATGAAAAATTGATCTAATGGAGAAATGCTGACATGAAAAATTGATCTAATGGAGAAATGCTATGAAAAACTGATCTAATGGAGAAATGCTGACATGAAAAATTGATCTAATGGAGAAATGCTGACATGAAAAATTGATCTAATGGAGAAATGCTATGAAAAACTGATCTAATGGAGAAATGCTGACATGAAAAACTGATCTGATTGAGAAATGCTGACAAAAAAACTGCTGACAAGAAAAACTGCTGATCTAATAGAGAAATGATATGAAAAAAACTGATCTAATTGAGAAATACTGACATGAAAAACTGATCTGATGGAGAAATGATGATATGAAAAACTGATCTAATGGAGAAATGCTGACATGAAAAACTGATCTAATGGAGAAATGCTGACATGAAAAACTGATCTAATGGAGAAATGCTGACATGAAAAATTGATCTAATGGAGAAGTGATGATATGAAACAAAAACTAAGGTCCAACGAAGAAGATCTCAAGAAATGTTAACCTTTTTAATAAATGCTGATACATAGGGGTTTTATTCAGGACTATTCCCACCTCCGTCCCAGGGAGGGACCTAAAAAATGGGGGTTGTTGTTGTTGTTTCAAATGCCAGCGATGAGTAGGTTACTCTTATGTGCACCCTGATGGGTTGCAGAAGCTTTCCTCACGTCCCGAGCATGCTGATGAAGGTGGATCGGGATCCTCCAGGCAGTTGTGCTATGCTTGGTCTCATCTGCATGTCGCACACTACTACGGAGATCACGTCGAACCTCACCTTGTTAGCCAGACTGTTGTCTTTGACAACAGCCGTTTCCAGGACGACTAATGAGGAGGCCAGGTGAGGGTCTTGGCCAGTATATTTCTCCTGACCCTGGCTAACATTCTCTGATCAGTGTATTTTGCCTGACCAGATGTTAGCCTCATTGTCCCAAGAATGAGGGTAAACGCAACAATGATAGCTTTTTTTTTTTTTTTTTTTTTTTTTAGTTTAGTCACAGTCACACTATGATGTTGGTGACGAAAGTGGAAGCAGTAACAAAAAGGATGCAAATCTTCATCTAGATGATGATGTAAATACCCACAATGAGTGAGTTTTCTCTTTTATGCGCCCCTAAAAAGGACATTGCAGTAGTTGTCATCACATTTCGAGCATACTGATGAAGAGGGATCGGATCCTCCAGGCAGTTTTTGGACCGATATTGTTCTTGATATATATAAACGATATAGGATCCATGATTGAAAAATTTGCAGATGGCTCAAAAATATGTAGGAGTGTCTCATCTATAGCAGAGGTGGATATATTGAGGTCAGATTTAGATCAAATTCGAGTCTGGTCCGTGAAATGGCAAATGGAGTTTAATATAGATACATGTACAGTAATTCACATGGGTAGATCCAATATAGAACATAATTACAGAATGGACTTACTTACTTACTTAGTCGCTTCTCTTCTACCGTGAGGTGTAGAGGTTATTACAGAATGAACGGGAACAATATTAGAATGATAGATAAGTAAAGGTACCTAGGGGTTATAATAGAGCATACAGGAAAAATGAATGAGCAAGTCCAGGTAGCAGTGAATAAGGCAAATGCAATGTTAGGTATGATAAAAAGAAATATTAATCATAGGAGTAAGGAGATGATTGTCAAACTGTATAAAGCATTATTTAGACCTAGATTGGAGTACTGTGTACAGGTGTGGCGTCCTTATCGTAGAGGAGATATAAACATGCTGGAAAGGATACAAAGAAGAGCGACAAAACTGATAGTGGGATTCCAGAATCACAGTTACGAGGAAAGACTCAGAAAAAACGGCCTATAGTGTCTAGAAAAGAGAAGAATTCGAGGTAACTAATACAGTTTTATAAGATAATCACAGGAACGGTTAAATTAGACTATAAAAAGGTTTTTTCAAAATACAACCACCAACGAGAACAAGAGGGCATAGCTACAAATTAACTAAAGAAAGGTCCAGATTGGATATTAGGAAATATTTGTTTAGTCAGAGAGTGGTGAATGCTTGTAATGCATTGCCCCAGGAGGTGGTGGAGGCAGAGACAGTTAATGCGTTTAAGAATAGATTGGATGTGCATAGCTTTTAAAGCAGGGTAATGCAAATGTGACTGGCTGTCTACAGACTTCTAAACCAGTATAAAAACATTAAGTTAAGGTAAGTTAAGTTAAGTAGTACTATGCTTGGTTTCATCTGTATGTCGCTCACTATTACAGGGATCACGTCAGTCTCCCACATCGTTAGCCAGACTGCCAAAAAGAACAACCCGTTTCCAGGGAGGACTACGTGGAAGTCGAGGTGGGGGTCTTGGCCAGTATATTTTGCCTGACCTTGACTAACATGTCTGATTAGTATGTTGTGGCTGACCAGACGTAAGTCTTTCTCCCGCATCTTAGATGACAAATAAGGGTTGTGTTGATTGAGAGGAACGAAATAGCAATAGGGACCTAGGGGTTATAATAGATCATACAGGAAAGGTGAGTGAGCAAGTTAAGGTAGCAGTGAAAAAGGCAAATGCAATGTTAGGTATGATAAAAAGAAATATTAAACATAGGAGCAAGGAAGTGATAGTCAAACTGTATAAAGCTTTAGTTAGACCTAGATTGGAGTACTGTGTACAGGTGTGGAGTCCTTATCATAGAGGGGACATAAACATGCTAGAAAGAACACAAAAAAGAGCGACAAAGATGATAGTGGGATTCCAGAATTACAGTTATGAGGAACGACTCAGAAAAACCGGCCTACAGTGTCTCGAAGAGAGAAGAATTCGTGGTGACTTAATACAGGTTTATAAGATGATCAGAGGAATCGATAAATTAGACTATAACAAGTTTTTTAAAATACAGCCACCTACAATAACACGAGGGCATAGCTACAAGCTGATTAAAGAGAGGTCCAGGTTAGATATTAGGAAATATTTTTTTAGTCAGAGAGTGGTGTCTGCTTGGAATGCATTGCCATGGGAGGTAGTGGAGGCAGGGACAGTTAATGCATTTAAGAATAAACTGGATGCGCATAGATTTTAGAGCAAGGTGATGTAAATGTAACTGGTTGTATACAGACTCTGCAGGGTCTTCTAAACCAGTATAAAGATGTTAAGTTAAGTTAGTTCGATTATGAAGCTCACAAATTGATTTCTTAATAAAGTCTAGAAGCACATGATGATGACTTTTTTAATGAACTATGTGTACTCTTGTTTTCACCATCTTTAAGCAGTGACCTTGGCCTTCCGTGGTCAGTCTGAAGACGTAAACAGCGACTCAACATCTTGAGTATGGCATCTCTGAGCTCTTTCTTGCGCAGAGGGTACACCATAAAGTTCCACATGGAATTAGACACGGCAGAAATCCAGGCGGCACCCATCCATATGTCACTTATCTGCATAAATAGAAAATGTCAGTTCTATAGCATTTCTTGGACAATTTAATGTTTTACAATTTTACGAAAATGTCCACTTAAAACTTTTGTGATCTGAATAACAGTTTCTTCGTCGTCTTCTTCTTCTTCTGCGTACACAGTCAGACAGTAACCATTATTTTCTCGAAAAAAGCGGCGGTCATCCTGAGACTCTCGCCACTACCATAGAGCTTGTCTTGCAGTTCCACTGGCAATGGCCACATCTGCTCTCTCTGATCCTCGTATGTCGGGCAGTTCTGCAGCAGATGTTCAGTGGTCATTTTACCAGTACCGCACGGGCATTCGTCGGTACACCCTATCTTCAATTTGTTGAATAGGTGGTACCTCAGTCTGTTGTGGGTTTCTTCGTCTGAGTTACCTCCTGTCGTTGTCTTGCCACTGGTCCAAGGTAGCTCTAGACCAGAGAGTGAGATTGATAACCAGCACAGTTTCTTCCTCACTATAATCCAGATACAGCGCAAGTTACATCATCAAGACAAAACCGTCTGATGTTGTCGCCATCTTCGCTTGTGTTGGGTAACTAACTTTAACTAACCTTGATCGTCTTCTCATCCTCGTTCATCTGTTACAACTGTTTACCACTACTTTGATTGAAATTCTCCTCCCCAGAAAAACGAGTTAGTCATTCATTTACTCCTGTTTCATAAACGATGTATTTGTTCTAGTTTTCTTTCTAACCCAGAATGCTACTCCACACCCTGGCAGGCTTTAGACTCATGTGCATACTGTCAGTAGATTGTTCTCGTCTGTGCTATACATAGAACTATCCAAGACACCACCACTACTCACAAGTTCGAACTGATGTACACATTTCTCCTGAGATTACCGTAATTTGATATATCGCAGTCATTTGATGCAGACACAATTTTATTTGAGCTATCAATTTGTGAGATTGTTATTTTTAAACTGATTCATTTTGATACTGAATTACCACTGCAGGTTTAGATCCTTAGTTCAAAATATAAACGATGAATTTGCAATATGACAATTCTATATGTATGCATTATTTCACACACGCACACACACACATATATACACACATACAGGGAGAGAGAAAGAGAGAGAGAGAGAGGTAAGGAACAATACGATTGTTCACGCCGGTAGAAGTACTACTGAACAAATTTTGCAATATGAAACTGCAATGAGAGAAGCTCCAATAAACACCAAATACATTTAGGATGTTCTTGTCGATTCCACTAAGACACTTGACACACAGCACGATGCTCTCTGTGACACTCTGCACCAATATGGAATATGGGACCAATTTATAAATGTCCGGAGTTTGTATTCAAATATCGCAAGCACGGTTCTCATCAATGACAGACCAGGTGATTGGTTTAATAATGTGCTTGGTATAAAACAGAGGGACCTACTAGCACACACTAAGTTCAATTACTTTCGGGGAACAAAATATTACAGACGCTCTAGATCGGCGGCTCTTAACATGTGGTCCGTGGACCCCTAGTGATCCGCGAGGTCCTTTCAGAGGTCAGCGAAGGCTCGAAGAAATGTTATGAGCTTTTCAATTGACAACTTAGATAAATATAAAAATATATTATCAAATAGAAAGATAAAAACATGGACAAATACAGCAGACATTAATTTACACAATGTTCACATAATTAGAAAAATGTCATTAAACATAATTCTTCTTCTTCGTACGTTCTCAATCTCCTGCTACCAAGCCCTGAACGTTCTCAATCTCCCGCTACCAAGCCCTGAGCGTTCTCAATCTCCCGCTACCAAACCCTGAGCGTTCTCAATCTCCCGCTACCAAGCCCTGAACGTTCTTAATCTCCAGCTACTAAGCCCTACAGGGCTTTGCAAGTAGCAGGATGTAGTCAGGAGAACGGAATGCGTTGTGTCGCTAGTTTACAGTTTGACTGCGATATTTGCATCTTTCGGTCCGACACATCCGCCTTCAGCAGAAATTAAACATACGATCCGGTGAGAATTTGAGCCAGTAAGCAAAGTGACCGGACATAACATCACAACTGTCGTTCGTGATTGTAGACCTCTGAACACACCCCCTCTGAGTATGTTCATTTATGGAATATGTTGCTAGTCTGCGACAGCAAAATATATTTAAAGAGGCTCCGCGATAATAAAAATGTTAGGAACCGCTGTTCTAGATGGCCACCATGAACAGTAAATATAGGTGAATGCGCTGATATGCCTGCTTTTCGCATTATACATCGGTGTTCTGACTGTTAATGACAAAGTGTTGCAATAACTAACAGCCTGGATTTATACCACATCTAGGCATACAGTGTCTAGAAGAGAAGAATTCGTGGTGACTTAATACAGGTTTATAAGATGATCAGAGGAATGGATAAAATATACTATAACAAGTTTTGTTTAAAGACAGCCACCCACAAGAACAAGAGGGCATAGCTACAAATTAACTAAAGAGAGGTCCAGATTAGATTTTAGAAAATATTTTTTTATTTAGAGAGTGCTGAATGCTTGGAATGCATTGCAATGGGAGGTAGTGGAGGCAGGGACAGTTAATCCATTTAAGAATAAATTGGATGCGCATAGTTTTTAGAGCAAGGTGATGTAAATGAAACTGGTTGTATGCAGACTCTGCAGAGTCTTCTAAACCAGTATAAAGATGTTAAGTTGAGTTAAGGAAAATGGCACGAAGGCCAACACCGGAAAGACAAGAAATTTAATTGCTGACGAGAAGGTGTTGTCACAGACAGACATACTGACAGAGGTAGGCAGTTAATCAGATAGGAAATGTATCTGCTGACCAAGAAGATGACGTCACATATAGACATGTGTACACACAAAACGTCACCTATTGACAACAAATATGATGTCACATATAAACATGTGTACACACAAAACGTTGACGACAAATATGACGTCACATATTGACATGTGTACACACAAAACGTCACCTATTGACAACAAATATGATGTCACATATAAACATGTGTACACACAAAACGTTGACGACAAATATGACGTCACATATAGATATGTGTACACACAAAAAGTTGACGACAAATATGACGTCACATATAGACATGTGTACACACAAAACGTTGACGACAAATATGACGTCACATATAGACATGTGTACACACAAAATGTCACCTGTTGACGAAAAAGGAAATGACGCAGTTTCAGAGCCACCAGCGGAGACCAGCAGATGAAGTAGATTGCAAACATCATCATCAGAGTTTTTATTGTCCTCAAGTCTCGGAGATGCTGACACTTCCCGAACTTATTGCTCTTCTTAGTACCACGTGAGACTACCACAGGCGAAGCTCCTTTCATAATTTCATGCCTCAAGTCCCTTTCCTCTGAAAGGTGCATGATGTCATTGCCGCGTTCAACCAAAGTTTGGCTTTGAACTCTATATATTCGTTCACTTGTTGGGTTGGATGATGTGTTTGCTACTACTACATTTAAATCTCCGTCCTGGAATCGTAATAGGGAATTACTGGCGTTGGAACCAGACGTAACTGATGACGCACTGGGTGTTGCCCTGAGGATTGAATGTTTGTTTTCCATGTGGTCGTCACTAGTACGGCCACTTCCTGCTCTCCACGTGAATGCCGACGACAGGCTATCGTGTCGGAACCGGCATTCTCCTAATCTAGTTGTGACTTTACAAGCATGACTGCTGCATCCGTGTGCTCTACATTGCACCATAGTGTGAGTTTCTAGAACTTTGTTGTGATCTCTGATGATGAAGAAGATCTTTGTGTACAGACAGACTGAGATGACTCCCGTAAGACAAAATAACATAAATACAATGGTGCCTTGTATAGATACGCCCACGGACATGTGGACATCGCAGTTTTGCTGTCAGAAATAAATATGTGATCAAATTAATTTTATTCATTTTAAAAGATGGTTTACCGTATTGTGTGTATTCAGTTCTTATCTATCTATGAGGCGTGTTCAACTGAAACCGGACCTAACTGCTACAAGGGAACAAACGTACGATGCGCATGATGACGGCACTTTTGGTGTAAACAGCACATACCAACCGTCAAGTTTGCACAATTTCATTATCTTTTGACTCATAGTTTCCTCAGCAGACAGTTGAAAACAAGGCGGGTGTGATACGGAATCCGTCCAGAGTTGATCAGCCAGCGGTGATTCGGTTTCTAACAGCTGAAGGATGTCGACCAGTTGACATTCATCGCAGAATGCAAGCAGTGTATGATGACAAATGTGTATCGAAGACAACAGTGAAGAACTGGAAAACGATGTTTAAAGATGGACGTAAGTTAACGCAACAATAAGCGCCTGACCTGGTCTCGGAAGATCTTTCGTTAACCCACGTCCTTCTTTAAACATCGTTGTCCAGTTCTTCACTGATGTTTTCGGCACACTTTTGTTACCATACACTGCCTGCATTCTGCGAGGAATGTCAACTTGTCGACATCCTTCAGCTGTTAGAAACCGAATCATCTCTAGCTGATCAACTCTGGACGGATTCCGTATCACACCCGCCATGTTTTCAACGGTCTGCTGAGGAAACTATGAGTCGAAGGCTAATGAAAATTTGCAAACTTGACGGTTGATATGTGCTGTTTACACCAGAAGTAACGTCAATATGCGCATCGCACGTATGCTCAGTTGTGACAGTTTGGTCCGGTTTCATTTTAACACGCCTCGTATCTATCTATCTACCTATCTGTTTATCTATTTATCTATCTTATCTATCTATCTATCTATCTATCTATCTATCTATCTATCTATCTATCTATCTATCTATATCTATCTATCTATCTATCTATCTATCTATCTATCTATCTATCTATCTATCTATCTGTCTGTCTGTCTGTCTGTCTGTCTGTCCGCATGTCTTATCTTGTCTTGTCCTGTATGTATGTCTATCCGTCTCTCTCTCTCTCTCTCTCTCTCTATATATATATATATATATATATATATATATATAAATCTCATCAAGAGACACAAGGGTTTTGAGAGAACGATGATAAAAGGTATGGTGCCAGGCAAAAGAGGAAGGGGTAGACCAAGAAGATGATGGCACCAAGATATCCACGAATGCCTGAGTATGACTGTGGCGGAGGCTGGAGTTTTGGCAAGAGAACGAGTTTCTTTCAGACAGACTGTGATGGGAGCGACGTTCTACAAAGGACATGCTACATGATGATATATAAATCTTATCTGTCTGTCTGTCGCACTGTCTGCCTTAGCTTCTGTCTGTCTGTCTGTTGGTCTGTCCATCAATCCAGTATCCATGTGCATACTATATATCCATTTTTCGTACTTTATATATAGCATCATCATCATCATTATAAGGTCCTATGCAGAACATCGCTCGAATCACAACCCGTCTGAAAGAAACTCGATTTTTTGCCAAAGCTCAAGCCGTCACCAAAGACATGCGCAAGGATCCCTTGACATCTTGCTGCCCGTGGTCCGCAGGCCTTTGGTGTCACGGGGAAAAACACAGGTTCTCAAAATGTTGACTACCGGTATAATTGGTTAGCTGGTATTCTGCCCTAGCTTCCTCAAGATGTGTGACCTCTGCATCAGCATTGCCAATTTCATTCTGATTCCCCTTGAGCGGTCACTATTGTTGTCAAATCTGTAGCCCAGATACACGAAATCCGTGACGTGTTCTATTTACACACCACCGAATTTGAATTTACGTTGACTTCTTGTTTTGTCGGTGGTATAAATAAAAAATTAAATTTAAAATTAATATATATGTATATATATATATATATATATATATATATATAAATATATATATATATATATATATATATATATATATATATATATATATATCCATGCATCCATATAGCTATTTATCCATGCATACTATCCATGCATTCATCCACCATTTATCTATCTATTTATTTCTCTATCTAAGAAAACATTTATTAGAGTCTACATTGTCCCAGATAGTGCTAAAAATCAATTTAGCTGTGTACCCTACGACAACTACCAGGACATGCGACCTTTATTCCTCAACCCTATAAATCCTTCTGGCGACCCCAACAATTAGTATAAACGTCGTAACGATGATGATAATTACAAGGTTCTGATTGAAACATATTATCTCCATCGCTTTTTAACATCATGCAATTGTGTCCTTTTACAATATCAGAGAGAGAATTAAATTATCATTAGACCAAGCGAAACAACTGTCTTATCTAACAAACCAACAACATCAACGCGAGAAAAAAAGATATAGAGTAACCCTTATTCAACACAAAGATAAATTAGCTGTATTAAGATATCTTTGGGGTGGATTAACTGCGCCTGGTACTCTAAGAACATCTAAGCCAGGTGTTCTCAACCTGGTTCTCGCGAGCACTGCGGTGCTCTTTTAATGACATCTGGGTGCTCGCATCATGCAAGTAAAAAAGTGCTCGCGTTTTTCAATTAAATTTGTTTTGCAAACTAAACAAATTATTTTACTATCAACCCATTATGTTTTAGGCGACCTGAAAGTTGTTAAGTTGCGCGTTTTCTGCCAGTAAACAAATTACCGTTCTATGTTTTGAAATATTTCGCACTGCTGACTTGATTCGGGGGTTTCCCCGATGCTGGCCAGGGTCCGTGTTGTGTTGCAACATGGGTACTTGAATTAATAGATATACAATCCTCCTCAGCGCTGAGATATTTGTTGGAAAAGAAGAAATGTATAACCTTTTGGGGAGCAGAAGAAGATACACAAAGGATTTTAAATACTGCAGAGTGTTTCTCTCAAATGTCTGACTACGTTGTGGATGATTTACCTGTGCGAAAAGCTTCCTTACTGATGAAATACACCAAGAACAAATCACGATTAACTGATTCACATCTGCAAGACTATTTACGTGTAGCTACAAGCCTTCCACCAAACACAGTACGGTAGACAGCCTACCACCAAGCACAGTACAGTAGACAGTCTACCACCAAACACAGTACAGTAGACAGTCTACCACCAAAAAACAGTACAGTAGACAGCCTACCACTAAACATAGTACAGTAGACAGCCTACCACTAAACACAGTACAGTAGACAGCTACCACCAAACACAGTACAGTAGACAACCTACCACCAAACACAGTACAGTAGACAGCCTACCACCAAACGCAGTACAGTAGACAACCTACCACCAAACACAGCACAGTAGACAGCCTACCACCAAACACAGTACAGTTAGTAGACAGCCTACCACCAAACACAGTACAGTTAGTAGACAGCCTACCACCAAACACAGTACAGTTAGTAGACAGCCTACCACCAAACACAGTACAATAGACAGCCTACCACCAAACACAGTACAGTAGACAGCCTACCACCAAACACAGTACAGTTAGTAGACAGCCTACCACCAAACACAGTACAGTAGACAGCTTACCACCAAACACAGTACAATAGACAGCCTACCACGAAACACAGTACAGTAGACAGCCTACCACGAAACACAGTACAGTAGACAGCCTACAACCAAACATAGTACAGTAGACAGCCTACCACCAAACACAGTACAGTTAGTAGACAGCCTACCACCAAACACAGTACAGTAGACAGCCTACCACCAAACACAGTACAGTAGACGACCTACCACCAAACACAGCACAGCAGACAGTCTACCACCAAACACAGTATAGTTAGTAGACAGCCTACCACCAAACACAGCACAGTTAGTAGACAGCCTACCACCAAACACAGTACAGTAGACAGCCTACCACCAAACACAGTACAGTTAGTAGACAGTCCACCACCAAACACAGTACAATAGACAGCCTACCACCAAACACAGCACAATAGACAGCCTACCACCAAACACAGTACAATAGACAGCCTACCACCAAACACAGTACAGTAGACAGCCTACCACCAAACACAGTACATCAGCAAATAAATCGATCATCCTGGCTTCATTATCAGTAAACGATAATACCACACTAACTGATTTTTTATTATAGGATCGCCTAGCAAAATCAGCTTGATACATAAATAAACTTAACTGTAACTTTACCAATGAGTAACCTTACCAAAAAATTGTCCCCGCCCATAAGTGGAATGCATCCAATTAAGACAGATAATATCCAAACAGACGCTACGACCTTCAAAACTCTGGCATACGTTACAATACCAGAGTACGTCATGGCCTTGTGGATGAACAGGAAGCGGTCTACGGCGATGGCGAAACAGAACAGCATCGAGGTTAAAGCAACGGTTCCTAATGCAATAACTCCCAGCAAACACAAAACCTGCAAAGATTGAGGGTTCATGATTGATAAATTCTTACAGTTCCAGATCAATAACTTCCAGTGTACGCAAAACCTGATAATATAAAACGAGTCCTGCTTGATAAAGTCTTACATGCTAACGAAAAATATCTCCTCTCTAAATCAGCGTTGTTTATTGACAAAATAAATAAAACAAAAGGACACTGAGGTATGTGGATAAACAAAGGCGAAACAGTAACTGGAGAGCAATGGTTTGAATCCGGATTACCTGTTAGTTCACTTTTGTAAAAGCACAATGCAGTGTCTACAAGCTAAAAAACATTGGCACATGCGATGATTGAGGTGAAATATAATGCGAAGTAATGGACATATGTGTACACAGATGGTCGAGGATAGGGGGCAGGCCGGAACGTGTGAGGAGACATATTCATAAGACACAAAAGTGGTAATATAACAGAAGTGGTTTTTCCAACAGGGAAGTTGAACAACAAACCTCAGAGCATAATGTGTTGTCTTCCTGCGAGCACTGAGAATACTTGAGACAAAAAGGCAATCACCAACAAAAATAGTTGTTTCCACAGATTGCAGATATATAATATAGGCAATACAGAAAAAATACAACAAACCGCTGTTATCATAAATCAGAACAGAACTTGAAAAGCTCTAGATCCTCAACAATAACGCCTCAATGGCTACCCTCCTACTGCGGAATCACATAAAACGAGAGATCTGACTCTCAAGCAAAAGATCGCAGTAAAAAAAGCACAGTTTATTAATCTAGTACCAAACAGAGAGATCAAGAACATCATCAGAAATCAGTATATACACCAATGGAGAGAAGATAGAAATATAAGCAATACACCAAACCCAATTCACCAACTCAAAAGAAACCAACAAACTACCTTACTCGGTTTGAGAACTGATCATTGCAGACTACTAGAACATCTATATCGACTAAAGATCTCACACACCAATGAATGCCCATGTAGAACAAGGGGCCATAATTCTGAACACATTCTATAGGGAAATGAGTTACCGGATCTAGCCAGAAGGTGCAGAGCTGAGACAAAAGCTGTGGGGCAGCCGCTCTGACCTGGGGAAGACTACATACTTCACCATGGCGACTGGCTTACAGATATAGGATAACCAATGGATCCTGAACGCAAAGAAGAAGTTCGTTTTCGTGTTGTTGAGAAGTGCATGTTTTTTCTGAGTGCTTAAAATAGACATGTCTTTGCGATTGTTGCCGCCACTTGGTTTGTTTGTTGATACAAGGGCTGAAAAAACAAACCGATAGATCACTTTGTTGCTACATAAAGTAGGTTCCTAAGAATAGGACTACGTATACATTGGACAGTTCAGAAATCCAATGAAGATATATCAGAAGAAAATATTACAAGAGCACTGCTAACTAAAATAATTAGAACAGCCTGAAAGATATTGTGATAACGGGAAAGATCGCTGCTTACAGAGAGAGAGATGAAAACGAGAACAAAGATCTGGAATGGCACTACTCCGGTGCGTCTTCTCGGTCGCTCCATTGCTAAACTTTGGAATCTGTCCTGCATTGGATGTCTCGGCAGAAGAACTTGTATGCCTGTGATAGTACTTTATATGTTTCTGCATTCTCTTAGTGCGCGTATCCAGTACATTGTCTAATAATAATTAGTATAAGTCCGCTTAGGCGTCTGAGGCCCGTTGTATTTCTCTGCGACATCCATGTTCCACTGCTGCGGTAGAGCGGAGGGGAAGGCTGCGATCTGCTGAAGCCTTAGTGTGCAGGGACGGCCTCTTCTGTGCCTTCAGCCGGTCGGGGGAAGACTTTTGGCGCTGAGGAACGATCTGTGAAGCATCTTGTAGGCCGTAGTGTCCTGGTCCAGCCGGACGACATGAACGAACAAAGAAACTCAGAGTTCAACTGTGTCCTGGTCCAGCCAGACGACATGAACGAACAAAGAAACTCAGATCTCAACTGTTTCCTGGTCCAGCCGGACGACATGAACGAACAAAGAAACTCAGAGTTCAACTGTTTCCTGGTCCAGCCGGACGACATGAACGAACAAAGAAACTCAGAGTTCAAGTGTTTCCTGGTCCAGCCGTACGACATGATCAAACAAAGAATCTCAGAGTTCAAGTGTTTCCTGGTCCAGCAGTACGACATAATCAAACAAAGAAACTCGGAGTTCAAGTGTTTCCTGGTCCAGCCGTACGACATGACCAAACAAAGAAACTCAGATTTCAAGTGTTTCCTGGTCCAGCCGTACGACGTGACCAAACAAAGAAACTCGGGCGGACTAGTGTTTACGAGATTTGGTGGAGGTCTGTTTTAGCAGAGACCTTTACGTTGAATATGTTGTCGTGTTTAAAATACAAGAACGCTCAATAAACAATAGCCCACATATGGTACATAAATAAAAAGATAGCTCTATAAACAATAGCCCACATATAGTACATACATTTAAAAAACAGCTCTATAAACAATATCCTACAAATAGTACATACATTTAAAAAACAGCTCTATAAACAATATCCTACAAATAGTACATAAATTAAAAAAACAGCTCTATAAACAATATCCTACATATAGTACAGAAATTAAAAAAACAGCTCTATAAACAATATCCTACATATGGTACAGAAATATAAAAACAGCCCTATAAACAATAGCCCAAATGATAAAGGAATAAAGAGACAATCACTAGTTCTAGAGAAGAAGAAGAAGAAGAAGAAGAAGAAGAAGAAGAAGGAGGAGGAGGAGGGGGAGAAGAAGAAGAAGGAGACGACGACGATATTTATACAAACGTTATGAACGATAACCATGTTTGATTCTCTGACCAAACGTTTTTTACGCTTAATAATCTCAACCATTTGAACATTTTGCTCTTTAATAGATCGTTTTTTTTTGTTGTTTTTTTTTTACATTGCTGATACAAACCTTGTGATGGTGTGATCCAAGCCAGTGGCAGGTGATGAAGCTAATCACTAGAGCCATGATCAGCAGGTCCACTACGGCCAGGTTCAGCAGGAAGATGTTGGAGTGACATCGTCTTAGGCTCGGTGTTCTCACAATAGCTACAATCGTCAAGGGGTTCAATATAAACACAAAAGCAGCTATCAACATGGCGATCACGAGATGGAAAATGCTAGATTTGGCAACAACCAGAGCCGCCTGGCGAGGAAGTGTCTCGTTTGCATCCATGTGAAAACTTGTTTATGTCATAAATTGATCTAAATCTGTCAAATCTCAACTCTGAAATTGAGTACACATTTCACTTTTCCAGAACTGTTATGTTCATCTTTTTAAAAAAATTTGTTGTGGTTTTCAAAGCTACCTAAACTTAGCTAATCACTGTTTACACATTTTATTTGATAGGTACTTAAAGTAGCTCTTCTTACATCCCCGGATGTCCTGAAGCAGGTGCACCCAGGTCGTCCTCGCTGTAGTGCAGTACATGATTATTATTATGCTCACCTCTGCAGGGATCACAGTGTCGATTACGAACTTAAGGGCCAAGCTGTTGCAATACACCGTGTTTCCAGAGTGGGCGTGCGATATGTTGTATCCTGACCTAGATACACAGCGTGGACGTGTGGTATGTTGTACCTGACCTAGATACACAGTGTGAACGTGTGGTATGTTGTACCTGACCTAGATACACAGTGTGGACGTGTGGTATGTTGTACTTGACCTAGATACACAGTGTGGACGTGTGGTATGTTGTATTAGACCTAAATACACAGTGTGGGTGTGTAGTGAGTTGTACCTGACCTAGATACACAGTGTGGACGTGTGGTATGTTGTACCTGACCTAGATACACAGAGTGGACGTGTGGTATGTTGTACCTGACCTAGATACACAGAGTGGACGTGTGGTATGTTGTACTTGACCCAGATACACATTTTGGACGTAGAGTATGTTGTACTTGACCTAGATCACAGTGTGCACGTGTAGTGTGGCCTTTGTTAGTTTGTTGTACCTGACTCCGATTCACGGATAGGGCGTGAGGAGCGATCTTGGTTAGTATGTTTCGCCTGACCACGATGTTAGGCGTGGTATTGAATTTATTTCAGCAAAACTAAATATATAAAAATGAATATATAGCAGATTCCACTAAAAATCCGAAACCAATAGTACCTGAAATACAAGCTAGGCTCAAATGCAGTTTCGTATAAAAAACGTTCACAGGTGTGTACAGACCTTAGTTGATCTGTATCAAGAACTTGACAAACAAAGACGCAATAAGTACAATCATAAAATATGTTCAGAAAATATCTGTATTGATATACGTATTATTCAATAAATCAAAACCAGCAAGCTCCCTGCTGAGCATATGCGGTTCGTTCCGTCCTTAAGCGGGTTGCAGTTGTTGAACACCCATAATGAGTAGGATCAATCTTTTTGTACGATCTTAAAAGGACTTTTAGTGGCGGTTGTTGTAGCTTTCCTTACATGATGAGCGTGCTGATAAAGGTGGACCTTGGTCTACAAGGCGGTTGGACTATGTTTGGCTTCGTTTGCATGTCGCTCACTACTACGGGAATCATATCGACCCCCACCTTGTTAGCCAGGCTGCCATTAAAACAGCCCGTTTCCAGGGAGGGCTATCGGGGAAGTCGAGGTGACGGTCAGTATAATTTGCCTGATCCTGACTAACATGTCTAATAAGTATGTTTTGCCTGACCCTGACTAACATGTCTGATAAGTATGTTATGCCTGACTCTGACTAACATGTCTGATACGTATGTTTTGTCTGACCCTGACTAACATGTCTGATAAGTATGTTTTGCCTGACCCTGACTAACATGTCTGATACGTATGTTTTGTCTGACCCTGACTAACATGTCTGTTAAGTATGTTTTGCCTAACCCTGACTAACATGTCTAATAATTATGTTTTGTCTGACCCTGACTAACATGTCTGATACGTATGTTTTGCCTGACTAGGTGTTACTCTGGTAAAAGTATTATTTGACAGCGTTTTACGTGGCAAATTTTTCCTATTATAGACTAGCACACTTTCTGCAGGTCTTGGAAATATGGTTACATTTACATCTGTGCTTTCTTCGATAGTTATCCAGTGTCATTTTCAGTGTTTATTAATCTAAATTATATCACCTCTATATAATGTTGTTTTCTATGCAACTATCTTCAGCCGTCTCCTTCCACTTTTGAAATCTAAAGGAAAAGTCTGTCATTGAGGTCTTGCAAATAGCTTTGTACCTTAACATTGATCTACCTACAGGTCTCCTCCCCTCCGAAAGTTCACCTGTTTAGGTATGCGGCTGTTTTCCATTCTTCTCACATGTCCCAGCCACCTAAGTCTTCTACTGCTGGTGTCCTTATGATGGATTGCAACTAAGCTCGACGCAATACCTTCGTGTGATGTTGTCCTGTAGCTTGGTTTGGCTTGGCTTGGTTTGGTTTGGTTTGGCTTGGTTTGGCTTGGCTTGGTTTTGCTTGGCTTGGCTTGGTTTGGCTTGGCTTGGCTTGGCTTAGCTTGGTTTGGCTTGGCTTGGCTTGGCTTAGCTTGGTTTGGCTTGGTTTGGCTTGGCTTGGCTTGGTTTGGCTTGGCTTGGCTTGGCTTCGTTCGTTCTCAATCTCCTGCTACCAAACCCTGAAAGGGCTTAAGTAGCAGAATGTAGTCCAGAGAAGGGAATGCGTTGTGTTGTAGTTTACAGCTTGACTGCGATATTTGCACCTTTTTTGTCCAACACATCCGACTTCAGCAATCATTTTTTTAGTACCGGATTAGCATTCCCTCTTCGATCCCTTCTCCTTAGCTAGTCTGCCCTGCTGCAGCCTGTTATCCAGGATCACCGCGTGGAGGTGTAGAAGGGTCTTGGCAGCTATGGTTCGCTGGCCCTGACGCTAGCAGTCAGCTATGAGTCGCTGACCACTGCAGCTCGTGCGCTGCTAGCGTCTTGATCCCGTCCTGTAACTTGATTTCTATAGTTCCTTAATACATATGCGCCAACTCGTCCTGTCCTATGCCATACTTTCCAGCTTTTTCCATGTCTTTCTTGTTGATTTTATGTCTGTCGCAAGTTATCTTTTCCATCAGTGTTTATATCTGTCTACTTCTCTTGCCTTGCGGATTTCAATACAGAGCCCGTCTTGTAACACTTTCAGATGTTTTTCGCAATTTGTTTTGTCAGATAGGCAGATGACACAATTGTTCTCTCAAAGAGAGCTGTGGGGCTGAAACGGATGATCCTGTCGGTAAAACAAAACAGCGAAGACCCAAATCTATCCTTGAATATAAGTGAAACCAAAATAATGAGCACATACAAGACAAAGACCAAACCTAAAGTTATCCTAGATCAACTGGAGATGGAGAAAGTCACATGTTTTGAGTACCTGTACTCAGTTATGAGCAACAATGGAGATTTCCTGAAGGAAATCAGAGGGAGAATGGATATGACAATGCAGAGCGTAAATAAAAGGAGAAACATGCCAGAACTCTAATAGAAAAGGACAAACATAAAAATCCTGTGAACTTGCATTTTCCCGATGGCAACGTACGGATGTGAATCGTGGGCCATCATGCAGACTCTTATGAGAAGGATTGAATCTTTTGAACTAAAATGCTACAGAAGGATGCTCAAAACACCATGGATAAACATAAGGAAAAATGAAGATGTCCTGAATGAGCTGGATATCCAGGACTGTTGGTTAGTAAACAAAATTGTGTCCAGAAGGTTGAAATATTTTTGCAACATAAAACTCGATAATGGCCTGGAGAGACCAATACTGGGGGGTAGGTGGAGCATGGGCGCATCGAGGAGAGAATGGCTACAAGACATAATGGAGATCTTGAAGATGCCAGCGACAGAAACGGGAGTTCTGTCTAGAGATCGAGAGTTTTACAGATCGGCTGTTGTAAGAGCGTTGTTATTCAAAGGACACGCTACATTATGATGATGTGTTCTTTCCAGCGTCACATCCATCCTCTTTCTTTCAGTAAGTTCCAGATTAATAACGTTGTCAAACTCTTTTAATCCTCTACTTGGTGCTGTCACCCATTGACGAAAGAACCTTTTTCGTTGCGGTCTTCCCTGTACTTCCTCTCACGAAGCCATACAAAAGGAACACTTTATTTTTGAGGTAAAGATTTGCTGTTTGATGGGACACTTCATTTCTTTTGATTTCCATAAATTCTCTAACGCAATTAAAGCTCCTCTCATCTTTTATATTCTCACTGTACTACTTGTATCTGTATGTGTACCTCTGACTCTGTTTTGATTGCTATCATAATACACGAGTGAATTCAACTTCTGTAGAAAAGTGTCGGCCAACACACTATCACTGACGGTATGCTCTTATTGCGTATCTTATCGCGCACTCTCGTGACGTATTTCCCATTGAATTTCGGTCACGAATTGGTGATGTCTAGTGCGTTTCAATAGACCAAACTGCGCCTAACTTTGTCTTTTGTTCGCGTACATCATCTCAATTTGGTTTGAATACATTCACTGCCTCCTGTTGGTTTTGGACATGTTGGATTATGTATGTATGGTACAATAAAGTAGAAGCGTGTAATCTCAGAGGTTCCATTTCTGCTTTCCCTGCCTTGTAGGATACCTTGTCGTTGGAAAGGCTTCGGGAGAACATTCAGACAAATCTGCATCATTTTCTCCATTCAGTCGAATTGATCATGTCTTGCCACTGAATCAGGGTAGTTAAGGACGGGAGAACGAGGCTGATATGCGCACTATCCTTCTTTATAATCCAATTAATGCGCTGCTCACTTTGTTTTTTTGTTCACGTTCGTTACATCACTGTCTGCTATGACAAACACAATAAGAGTGCCTTTGTCTTTTGGTGCATATAACATTAGCACCCTCCAGGATCATGTACAAAACATGCTCTACCTCGGTGGATGGGATGTCCTATGCCCTTGTACTAAGTACAACAGACAATTCAGGACTCAAAATGGCTAATTTAGCCATCTGCGAACTCATGCGAATAGTGAATATTGACAAAGTGGTCCTCATTGATTACGATGGACACACAACGTTATATTTCTAATTTAAAAGTATATTTAGAATGTAAGTACTACATTATAAGCATGAATATAATTGTTACATTTGTTATTAAAACTAAAATTGGATTAGCTTAGTTCCCCGTTTTAACTTGTTGTGTTTTCGATTATCCTATCCATGATAAAGATCTATTAAGGTCAAAAGCTGGGTACACATTTGTGTTCTTATTTAAATATGATCGATAACATTTTGCTTTAATCTTTAAACGTAAAAATTCGGTTATTAACTAAATGTTTGTTTAAGTAAATGATTCACTTATCAAACATTATTTTTGTCCTCGGATAACTACTGCTAGCGCTAAACACGCTTCCAGTAGTTTATTTACCTATAATACTAATTCGTTGTATTGGTTTATTTATCCTAAATCGCTTTTTTAAATAAAGCACTGGTTTGTGTGAATCAAACCGGTCTACAGTGGCGTAACTATAGCGAAGAATTTGGGGCACGCGTCCTGGACAATTGATTTTGATTTTTTTAGGGGGTGGGGGAGCGAGAGAATGTGAGTGGACATCATTTCTTCATTTTATAATTATTGAAGTGTATTAGCAACATTATAGTTTTGGAAATAAAAATCAAGAACCAGAGCTGGAGCACCTTATGAAAGATCTCCACAGACTATTTAAGTGAGTTAGGTTTGCTAGCGGCATTATAGGCACCAGCAATGGTGATGTTCACTGTTCAGGCAGCTTTGCAGTCATAGACCAATGTTCTACGAACAAGAAAAAGAAGAAGATGAAGAGGAAGAAGAAGAAGAAGGAAATGAACAAGAAGAAGAAGAGTGTACTTTATATTTTTATAGCAATACAAATATTTTTACTGCTATTTTTCTACTTAAAACTATCATTACTGCGAATTTTCTTTTGTCAGAATCACACTGGAAGAATTTATCGGGCTAGAGAATAAAAGCCGCTTGTCTAAACAGTCGCCACGGTGTGTACATGCTATTTATTTATTTAATTTTAACTCCAATACAAGTTTGTTTTTTTTAAACAGTAAGTGGTTCTGTAATCTACAGCGGGACTATGTAGCCTTAGCCTCATTAAATCTAGCTACGCCTCTGTTATCCTATTAAAATTATAATTAGATGTTAAATTAAACCGATTATCACTGTTATCAAATAAGAGATTGTAACACGTAGCAGCTTTCTCCGAATTCATACCAACGTTTCTGACTCTCTTCAGAAATCTATTTTAGTTTATCAGGTCCAAATGCATATTGCGTTAAGAATTATTTTTTTTTGGCTTAGATGTTTGCCTCACTAGTTTCTACTGGCGGAGGCGCGCCATTTTCCACCCCAGACCGTAGTCCATTGGGCGATATCAGGAAGCATAAACCAGTGCTTGGGTGCATGTGTGCGTCTGTATGTACCTACGCTAGCTTTGTGCGCCCTCAGAAGCTAGCCCAACCAAAGTGCAATGGAAGAGCCTCACCATGAGGGCGCGTGTGAAAGTTGTGCAAGAGTGTGACTGTAGGACAGAGTCAAATGAAACAGAGTGAGGTAAGAGAAGAGAGATAAGGGAAGAGTGGCCCCCAGGGTGAGCCTCTCGCTGAGTATGCGTTAGAGAATCTACACTGATTGGAAATGTATATTGCCATGTTAGTAACATGAGAGAAGTAAGAAAATACTGCATATCTAATGTACAAAATATGTACAAAGCTATGTGTGAACAAGCTGGTATGTTGGCCAATATATTTTCCCGAGATCGGGACGTAGTGCACAATGTGTACTTCCCGTGGACAGATTTCAAGCCACAAAGCGTACCTACAACGTAGCGCTGTTGTTGTTTGTTGTCTGATGCCCACAATGTGAAAGTTCACTCTTTTGTGGGCCTGAAAAGGATGTTAAGTTGCGGGTTGTAGTAGCTTTCTTGACATCCCGAGAATGCTGATAAAGGTGGACCACGGTCCTCCAGGTGGTTGTCTATGCTCGACTTCATCTGCGTGGTGCTCACCACTACGGTGATCACGTGGATCCACATTTTGTCAACCAGATTGTATTGAAAACAGCCTGTTTTCAGGGAACGCTACATGGAAGAGAGATTGTGGTACTGGTCAGTGTACTGGTCATGTGTTTCAGCTTTTGTATGCCTAGATCTAGACACGTATTGGTATGTGTTTCAGCTTTTGTATTACTGGATCTATGCCACGTATTGGTATGTGTTTCAGCTTTTGTATGACTGGATCTATATGACGTATTAATATGTGTTTCAGCTTTTGAATGACTGGATCTAAATAGGACGTATTGGTATGTGTTTCAGCTGTTGTATGCCTGGATTTATATCACGTATTGGTATGTGTTTCGTGTTTCAGCTTTTGAATGACTGGATCTATAAATCACGTATTGGTATGTGTTTCAGCTTTTGAATGCCTAGATCTATATCACGTATTGGTATGTGTTTCAGCTTTTGAATGACTGGATCTATATTACGTATTGGTATTTGAGTAGCAGCGTGGTACAGCACTCTCACGACAAATGCACTGATTGTATCTCTGTTTTAAACACGCACTATTTGACCAAACTCTAAATTGTGCCTGGATCGCTGTAAGAAGGGAAATGCTAGTGAGCAAGGAACTAGATACCCACACCATCACAGGTTCAAGCCTGGGACAATGATGTCTCTAACACGTCATCCCTGACTGCAATGTTTTCTATGGGACTACCTTTAACCAAAGCTTTATTATTGATTCCTCTATATAACAAGTTAGTACATGTATCTTTGCCTTGACTTTTTGTTTGTACCATTCTAGATCCAAAAATTGTGTACAATAGTTATTGATAAAAACATGCATCGCCATTTTGCTCCTACGTTCACATTTTTAAAATCTTAATGAACATAAAACCACTACAGGAGATGATCCCACACGGGAAACATGTAGCAACGCACATTGTGTGTATATCGATATGTTTGTTTCACAAACAAATTGTATTAGTCCCACGCAAAACTCTCTTTAGTTGTCGTTTCCAATATCCTTTAAAGCTGGAGTGATTCCTCTTGTTTGTATCCACATGGATAATAATTGTAAACATTGTAAACCCTGTAATTTCACAAAAACTATGCAGTTTTATGTAAATACGAACACAATACACAGAGCCGTATAAATTCCATAGTGATGTGAAACATTCCAACACGAAACAATTTCTGTTGCGTACTTTTCATTGTAAATTTGAGTGACGCAGTGAAATGATCTAATCTGAAAACAGTATTACAATTCAAACAAATATCCTTAAATCGAATAATTTGTCACCTGAAGTTTCAATGCTCCATACCGCCTCAATCAATTGTCGGACGAAAGACCGGACATAGACGTTCACCGCATGCTGTGCCATGACGAAGACTGATCAATTATGGCTAGCGGTGACAGGTAACCGTTTGGTCAAATATGGAATCAAGTAATCAATGAAGGCGATAGCTTGGCTGTTTTCGTTTCTCTCAACTCTGCTCTGTCGAAATTAAATGGGTTTTATTAGTGCACTGTGTTATCTGACAGACATCAGGTGGCGTCCATGGTAACCAGCATGTTGTACCGATTTATGTGAGAAAAGTAATAAATGGGTTTGACATCTAACGAACTAATTAAGTTTATCAGTCACATACTGTCTTTGATGATAATGAAGGAAAGCTAAACTTTAAAGGTTAAACGTGATGAATGTTGCAATGAACTAACAATGAACAAAGTGCAAAGGTGATGGATATGCACTCTTCCATTATAGCGCTACATAGAATATCATGTGTCTATTATTGCTATATTTGAGATGCTTGCCCTTCGATCTCGTCTTCCCATACCCGTAAACTCGATTGATTTACTTATCTGTTATACTATATTGTGTGCGGCATTGTTTCTATAGAGCTTTCTCTCAAACACAGAAGTACTTTGGCCAGTTTGAATGGCTTGGTGATCAGATTGTGAGATTGACACTAGAATGGGAAAACTTCATTGCAAGTCGCCTCTTACCACATGTCTCCTGAGTAGCAGTTGACATATGTGCGTCTCTGTCGCACGCAAAGCTTTACAGGAAACAATTCAGGAAATCTGTATGACCACCCGAGAGGTAACCGGTATTCCAAGAATCTGTCAATTCTAACCTTAACAGTATGTCGTAACATAGGACTGTACAGATAACAAGTACTTAACAGCATGCTCGTAACATAGGGATGTACAGATACCAAGTACTTAACAGCATAGCATGTTCGTAACATAGGACTGTACAGATAACAAGTACTTAACAGCATGTTCGTAACATAGGACTGTACAGATAACAAGTACTTAACAGCATGTTCATAACATAGGACTGTACAGATAACAAGTACTTAACAGCATGTTCGTAACATAGGGTTGCATAGATCGCAAGTAACTCTGATGTTCAACTGTTGCCAGGAAACCACTACTGCGTGTTCAAATGAAACCGGACCAAACTGCAACAAGTGAACATACGTACGATGCGCATGATGACGCCAATTCTGGTGTAAACAGCATATATCAACCGTTAAGTTTGCACAATTGCATTATCCTCCGACTCATAGTTTTCTCAGCAGACCGTTAAAAACATGCCGGGTGTGATACGGAATCCTTCCAGGGTTGATAAGATGAATCGGTTTCTAACAGCTGAAGGATGTCCACCAGTTGACATTCATCGCAGAATGCAGGCAGTGTATGGTGACAAAAGTGTGTCGAAGACAACAGTTAAGGACTGGACAACGATGTTTAAAGAAAGACGTGAGTTAACGTAACATTATGCGCTGACCTGGTCTCGGAAGGTCTTTCGTTAACTCACGTCCTTCTTTAAAAGTCGTTGTCCAGTTCTTTATTGTTGTCTTCGACACATTTTTGTCACCATACACTGCCTGCATTCTGGGATGAATGTCAACTGGTCTACATTCTTCAGCTGTTAGACTAAGAATAACCGCTTGCTGATCAATTCTGGACGGATTCCGTTTTACATCTTTCCTGTTTTCAACGGTCTGCTGAGGAAACTATGAGTCGGAGGTTAATGAAATTTTGCAAACTTGACGATTGGTATGTGCTGTTTGCACCAGAAGTCACGTCATCATGCGTATCGTACGTTTGTTCACTTGTTGCAGTTTGGTCCAGTTTCATTTGAACACGCCTCATATGATGACATAACTATCCTAAAATTAAAGGACTTATCAAGTTATTACTCCAAGCTTTATGTATTGCTTGTAACGAAGTTAATGTCCTCTAAAGTTCAACCCCATCTCCATGCTACAGGACGTCGTGTCAGGGTCTGGCACATTATACTCAGACCAATATCTTTCTTTCATATAGCGTTCCATGGAAACAGGCTGTTTTCAGGGTAGTCTAGCTGACGAGATGTGGATCGACGTGATCAACGTAGTAGTGAGCCTCGCGCAGATGAGGCCAAGCTTAGTACAACCGCCTGGAGGACCGTACCAATCTTCATACGCACGCTCGGGATGTGAGAAAAGCTACTACAGTACAACCGTCACTTGTATCCCTTTGCAGAGCCCACTAAAGAATGAACTTCCATATTTTTTGCATTAAATAACAACAACAACATAGCAATCCCCAAGGTCTGCACACAAACTGCGCATCTACTAATAGTAACGACTCAAATAACAGCATGCAGTAAAACTCAGAAAAGAGTAAAGCCAATAATTGTCAGAAGTCTACAAAACAATTATGAGAATAAGCTAATATTTTTTTTTTAAGTATGTCATGAGATGGTAAAAGGTTTTTAAGACAATAAATAGAATTACTGAAACATTTCAACAGTGAATGAATAATCTTTAAAACACCTATAACGGATACATTCAACAAGAAATGTTGAAACAAACAAGACCTAAGACAATGCAAAACAGAGAAAACAAACAGTTTTGTGGAATGCTGAAGTTCGAGAATCAATACAGACTAAACAAACATTTACAAAAATTGCTAACGACCAAGACGCAAACAAATTATATTACTTGCCAAATATCAAGATAAAATGCCAAACGGCAAACCAAAATCACAAAAAAATAAAATGAAAAAAAAATATGGCAGACATCCATATATATAAATTGCTCGAGAAATCTAGAAAGTATCAAATCAATGAGCATAAGAGATGAAATGTTTAATCCTACTTCAATCTTGAACGACAAAAATGAATCCACAGTATTTAATGAACACATAAAACGACATCGATGGAAATAGTACTTCCAAGAACTTCTCAACTCAACGAACACTTAGATACAATCAATATTGATCCGGTAAAATAAAGATAATCTAGAATCTTAAATTTGATATAGTTAAAGTGGCTAGTGGCAATCTTTAAGAGAGCATATCAAGAAATAGTATTATCAGACTATTGAAAATGAACCTACAATAGTGTCAATGTAGACGAAAGAGGTGGTAAAATAAATGAATACAAACAGAAGCATACTGCTACTAAGTCATCCTACTTCTTAGACAATCTCTTCCAGCTCCTCGTAGTTGAGGATCTATCCTCATTCCTTCCAGATACAAACCAGATCTTGAATACTTTCTGGTCAATGTTTGCGCCCTATATACCGCTTGTTCCCTATTCTGATGGTTTCGTAGCAGTCCAGGTTTTCATTGATATGAGGACCAAAGCGACACCGAAATCCAACACAGATGTAATAAAGCAATTCAAACCATTTTAGTAAATGTCCCCGATATTACAATCTAAGCACGTGACAATTGATACAAAAAGAACGCTATACAACACAATATTCCTACCCACATTGTGCTATCAGTGACAGAATTGGACATTAACAAACAAAGATAAAAAGACACACCGTACCAACAGAGACGAAATGCCTGCACAGAATGCTTGGAGTAACAAGAATGGATAGAATCAGAAACGAAGATAGTAGGAGACAAGTAGGCGAGTAGGTGCTAGTACTAGACCTCATCAAGAGACAGCAAATGGTTCGGCCACGTGACACGTCAAACCCCAGATAGTAACCCTCAGAAAACAATGCTATACAGATACAATGGATACAAAGCCGAGGACCGCCCGCTAAAAAGATGGATAGCACAAATAACAGATGCAGTAAAGCTATCCGTGTACGAAGCACATACTAGGGCCCTGTCAAGAAACCTCTTCATAACCTGACGCTGGAAGGTACACGCAGGATAAAAAAGCGAGAACAAAGAAAGAAAGAAGAGCAATACCTCTAATACTATATCAACTATCCTACTCTACTGTCACCTTGTTTTTATCCTCGACAACTTCGAATTTGACGTTTCTCTTTTCGACAAGATCAATAGAGGAGCTATGGACACTGATATTGGTCCTAACTACTCTTATCTTTTTATGAACCATTTGGAATATTTCATTTGGTCTTGTTGTCTGGGCTCCCTTCACCTGAGTACTACCGATGCATCAATGGCAGCATTACTCACGTAGTTGATGTCGTCCTCCCTAACGTCAATGACTGATAACTATTTCCAACAGTCAATACGCTTCACAATTTGTTTCTCTTTTAACATCCCTCAACTTTCTTAATGTTACTATCTCTGCCTGACCTCTTGACTTCACCACCGTCTACTATAAAGCGACTGACAAACATTTATATCTCCTTTACACTTCTTCTAACCCTCAGTCGTGCCGGGACTCACTCTCGTTTTCTCGGCTGCTCCACGTTCGTCACTTAAGCCTTTCCACGTAAGGCCCACGAGATGTTTGACTTTCTCTTGCAAACGTCTCAATCCTGTTATTGTTACCTCAACCATTATTTCAGCGTGCCATCCCTACCTCTCGTGCTAACGTCCTCATACCGCCTCACCATCTCCGTTCTGAAACTGGTTTCATCCGCAAACCTCTTCTTTGTCATTCATTCTTTTTGTTTCACACTCCAGGTATTTCCTTATCCCCTCCCCCTCTCCCCAAGTTGCTCCTACAAAAGGGACACACACGTAATGGACTAGTTGGTTAATCGCCGTGTGCACAGGACTAGTTGGTTAATCGCCGTGTGCACAGGACTAGTTGGTTAATCGCCGTGTGCACAATAGTCCTTTCAATCACCTAGGCACCTTGTTTGGCCATTCCAAACCTAGCTGTTACGTGCCACCATGTCTTCCAAGCACGTTCCATAACCTTCTCTAAAATCAGGGCTTGCCATTAACGAGGGATTCACATGTAAAATCAGGGCTTGCCATTAACGAGGGATTCACATGTAAAATCAGCGCTTGCCATTAACGAGGGATTCGCATGTAAGCCTCGTAATCCCATTCTAGCATTTCTCACCAGTGTGGCATGGCATACGTCGAAGAGTCCGGTTTGGAACTGCGCATAAGCTTCCGGCAACTCCACAGTGACATCTTTAAAACTCTGGTTCGCCTATCGCAGTCACTTCAAGGGTATTGGGCACCTGGGAAGAAAGGTTTATGTTAGTGTCACTTCGTCTCCTGCCCCTCAAATGAGCAGCTTCATCTCGAGCTGCAGAATAGCTGTATCTCCAGAGTATGTTGCCTTCATCCACGTATCAATATTTTGCACATCTAGACTTTATCTTCTCTCACTTTTACTCCCTCCTTCCATATGTCTTAATTCTTCATGTTTTCCTAGTTAGGTGGTGTACCACAATCTGGTAATTTCCTGTTTGGCTGCTGTCAGCTTATCAGTCCTTCCCCAACATTCATCATTGCGTACCTTTTCCTGGCCTAGCAACTTCCGTTCCCTGACTACCAAGTCCACCTTAATTCTTATGAGGGTCCTCATGCTGTATCCAGCTAAGAACCGTTTCGTATTTTTGTATGTGTTATCTCATTTTTTGATGTATTCATCACTTCTTCCATGATGTGTTAGCTCATGTTTGTATTGTCTATTGTCCCCGATAAGACATCTAGGTCGTAACATAGATCGTGTTCTTCTGTTCGTCTTAATCCGCTGCCTGCACTACACGTGTGTATGCTTTTGTACACCTGCTCCATCAGCGAGAGATTCTTTAGCCATCGCCATATCCTTTATTCTGATCCTTCTACACGTGTGGTATTCCATGATCCTTCTCTGACAGCCTATAGATGTGTAGACACCGTTGTGACTTATTTAGAAACCGACTCAAAGCTCATCTAATGGTTCACATCGGACGTTGCCTTGTAAAAACAAGTGGGGCTACCTTACGTGTTTTTATGTTATAATCCAGACATATTTGGTGCCTTTCCAAAAAGAATTTTCTGAGATAACAGAGGGATCGATCTACACGCCCTGTAGCCTAATCCGCACTATTATTTATAACGGCTGCAATATGAAATAAATAAAGGAGAATGTCACCACTTTAGGAAGCATTGACCTCAGACAAACGTCCCCCTGTCGGCCATGCAAGATAAGAGAGATAACCATGACAATTGAGAATACCATACTATCCGGCATGCAACAGTTAACTGGCCTCTATATTCCAGGCAAGAAATGTAACTCCTCTACTAAATGACATCCCATCGATTGTAGCGAAAACTGGCGGTGTAATTGCGATATATCTGTTTACTCACCTCTCAAGCTGGAAGCAATAAACTACAAATACTACGTTCGAACTCCCCAACTATTCTGCGGAGGCCCTGACAAAATTAGAAAATAGGATTGTCTCTGTTCAATGACTAAATTAGAGTTTTACTGTTATCGTGAGATCCAGAGATATCGATTACAGATACAAGTACGGTATTCGCGTTAAAGCACTCTATGTTGTTAGAGTACCCAATCAAACGTAAATGTGCGTATTATCACTTGTTTACGTGTACTGGTTGCAAGCAAACGAATTCGTGACCAAAAAATTATATTTTAAAATGAAAGAGTGTGTGTGTGTTGTGGGATGTCATTAGTCTTGAACATTGCAGCGGTGGTATAGAGTGAGTCTCGTTTCATTTATTTCAGCAATGAAGACAGTAGACCTCCCATTCTTCTCCACATCCCATGTAAGACCACCACACCAAATCACTTAGTTTGTTTGCATTTATAGTTTATGTGGAAAACAATGGGGTTTTCATTGTGCGGGTGCTAGTTCCGTACATAATCCTCGCGTGTCACCATTTAGAATACTTTGTGTTGTTATTGTTTAGTTTAGGGTTTACACAATACAGCACGACACAGCACAACGCCATGCAAAGTAGCGCTACACATCAGACTACACGACACGACACAGCACAACGCCATGCAAAGTAGCGCTACACATCAGGCTACACAACACGACACAGCACAACGCCATGCAATGTAGCACTACACATCAGGCTACACAACACGACACAGCACAACGCCATGCAATGTAGCACTACACATCAGGCTACACAACACGACACAGCACAACGCCATGCAATGTAGCACTACACATCAGGCTACACAACACGACACAGCACAACGCCATGCAATGTAGCACTACACATCAGGCTACACAACACGACACAGCACAACGCCATGCAATGTAGCACTACACATCAGGCTACACAACATGACACAGCACAACGCCATGCAATGTAGCACTACACATTAAACTACACAACATGACACAGCACAACGCCATACAATATAACGCTACACATTAAGCTACACAACATGACACAGCACAACGCCATAAAATATAACGCTACACATTAAGCTACACAACATGACACAGCACAACGCCATAAAATATAACGCTACACATTAAGCTACACAACACGACACAGCACAACGCCATACAATATAACGCTACACAACCCGACACAGCACAACGCCATAAAATGTAACGCTAAACACGAAGCTAAAAAGCACGACAGCACAAAGCCATACATTGTAACGCTATACATCAAGCTACACAGCACGACAGCACAACGTCACACAATGTAACGCTACATAGCAACCAACTCAACACGACACAGCACAACGTCATACAATGTAACGCTACACATCAAGCTACACGACACACCATAACGTCATACAATGTAACGCTACACATCAAGCTACACGACACACCATAACGTCATACAATGTAACCCTACACATCAAGCTACACGACACACCACAAATTCATACAATGTAACCCTACACATCAAGCTACACGACACACCACAACGTCATACAATGTAACGCTACACATCAAGCTACACAGCACGACATCACAAAGCCATGCAACGGCATTGTCCACAAATGAACTATCGTGACTTTTTGCTGTAGAATAAAAATGATGGCCCTAAAGATACAGCAAAGGAGCAGCTGATAGTAGCCAACGACATATAGCTTGCATCATAGTCAGGTACCCATAGCTGAGCGAGACTCTATTTTGCTTCCAAGTTGTCGCCCTGGAAACAGACTGAAACCATGCATCATGGCTAAGCGATTTTAGGAGCCGAAGAAGGGAGCAAACCTGGTCCCAAAAATGTCCTGCTGAAATTGGATGTGTCGGGCCGAAAGGCACATATATCACAGCCTACCTGTAAACTAAGACACAACACATCACACTTTCTTTTCTTGGGGAACGCCGAAGATGAAGAAAAATATAACTGACAAACTGATCATTTTTCTAGAATAATAATGAAAAAGAAATGTGTCCTGATCCAACAATCCCTACAGCAACATGTCATGCTTTGATTTATTTACATTTCAAATAATATAATGAGGAGACGGCGTGGGCTAGTGGTTAAGTGACGCGGCTCACAACCAGAAGGTACTGGCTGGGTTCGATCCCCATCACAGCACCGGCCGTTACCCCGGGGAAGCAAACCCTTAGAAAATGCAGGAGGAAGCAGACCTATACATAAAAATGCATGCTGAAGTCGGATGCACTGGGCCGACAGGCGCAAAATAAAAACCACAGTGTAACGCAAACCGCCTTGAGGAAAAGATAAATAAGGCGAACAAAAAAACAACAACAAAATTGTAAAATGTCAATATGCTAATGTTACCGTAAGCTTCCCAGTAGATGAGTGCCCGATTGGTAGTTCAACACGGGAAAGGTCGGGGGCTTGATACTCGTTATTGACACGCCCATGGCCGTCTTATGGAAAACATGACAATGGGGAAAAGCAAATGGCTACCAATCTCATAAAAAGCTTATTCTTGGTATTATTATCAATTCTCTTAACACTTTATCTCCGGCGACAGTGTCACTTTTATAATTATTTTTTACATTTACGATAATAAAAGACCACAAGGATATCCTTCTTGTAATCAGAATGTTTAAGTGTTCAGCAACAAAATGAATTCAGATGAAGGTATTTAACATGAACAAACATGGTTGCCATTATCAACCGAGCACGCTTTGCTCAATCCAAAATTACACTCGACATAATCAAACAGGTCAGGGAACAGTTAATGAAAAGGGGCTTTAGAAACTGAAATCCTGACAGGATTTGGCAATCGAGTGAGCTAGAAATTCGTTGTGCATGACATCAGCATATGTTCTTGTTGCTTAGTTTAAAACAAACAGAAATACGACATGGGATGCTTTCATAGAATGTATGTGAAATTCTCTTCTTCTTTATCTTCTTCTTCTTTTTCTTCTTCTTCTTCTTCTTCTTCTTCATCCTTAATCTTCTTCATCTTCTTATTCTTCAATTATCTTGTCGACTGGGTAGGCGATGCGATCGATACATATCTTCATATTCCTTACGAATTATATATTTCACTGTTTGACCTCTCACTATAATTCTACAGAGCGATCAGAAGAGTAGTGACGACTCCATCATGCTCAACAAGAGACGCATTCTTACGATCCACTGATATGACCAAGTCTCGGACAACTAAGTCACCGGACGGACAGGCCTCAAAAGCACACTCACCATACTAAAACGTCGCCATATGAAGACGAGGATGCCCCCTCCCCCCACCATCTCATACAGCTGGGCATCAAGGTTGGGAAACGACCCTCTCCGTCATGACCTCGCCCTCGCGGCCAGAATCCACAACAGAATAAATCGGAAAGACATCACCCTCATTGCCTGCAGCCAGGGACGCAGTCATTCAACGTATTTATGCGCAACTGGTACGATGAACTCCTGTCGCCTACCTACCTAAGCGGCAGAACTACCTACCTGCCTACTATAATATAAAACTGACCTGTATCTTCTCTCTGTATCCCTACACGGGGAGGAAGACTAACGTCTGTTCAGGCACAACATACTGATCAGACATGTTAGTCAAGGTCAGGTACAACATACTGATCAGACATGTTAGTCAGGGTCAGGTACAACATACTGATCAGACATGTTAGTCAGGGTCAGATACAACATACTGATCAGACATGTTAGTCAGGGTCAGGAACAACATACTGATCAGACATGTTAGTCAGGGTCAGGAACAACATACTGATCAGACATGTTAGTCTAGGTGAGGCACAACATACTGATCAGACATGTTAGTCAAGGTGAAGCACAACATACTGATCAGACATGTTAGTCAAGGTGAGGCACAACATACTGATCAGGCATGTTAGTCAAGGTGAGGCACAACATACTGATCAGACATATTAGTCAAGGTGAAGCACAACATACTGATCAGACATGTTAGTCAGGGTCAGGAACAACATACTGATCAGACATGTTAGTCAAGGTGAGGCACAACATACTGATCAGACATGTTAGTCAGAGTCAGGCACAACATACTGATCAGACATGTTAGTCAAGGTGAGGCACAACATACTGATCAGACATGTTAGTCAAGGTGAGGCACAACATACTGATCAGACATGTTAGTCAAGGTGAGGCACAACATACTGATCAGACATGTTAGTCAGGGTCAGGCACAATATACTGATAGACATGTTAGTCAGGGTCAGGCAATATAAATTGACCAAAACCCTCATCTCGGCTTCCAGGCAGCCTTCCCTGGAAAGGGTCTGTTTTCATGGGGGTTTTAGATTGAAATTGACAAACTTAGCACTTTAAGTAAAACATCTATCACAAATCGTGGGGATTTTAGATTGAAATTGACAAACTTAGCACTTTAAGTAAAACATCTTTGAAAAATCGTGTGGATTTTAGATTGAAATTGGCTAACTTAGCACTTTATGTAAAACATGTTTCACAAATCGTGAGGATTTTAGATTGAAATTGGCTAACTTAGCACTTAAAGTAAAACGTCTTTCACAAATCGTGGGGATTTTAGATTGAAATTGCCTAACTTAGCACTTTAAGCAAAACATCTTTCACAAATCTTGGGGATTTTAGATTGAAATTGGCTAACTTAGAACTTTAAGTAAAACATCTTTCACAAATCGTGGGGACAGCACTTTAAGTAGAACATCTTTGCAGCAGACATTCAGCTCGTGGATGACATTCATTTGAATTTTATTTGGCGAGTTGAACTTGATTTATGTTTTATAATTTTGAAAGTGTCATATAAAAAATTATATTTATTGAAGAAAGTCAAATTAACCAACAGTTCTACATCTGTATTCTGTAATTCTGGTATTTAACCGGATTAGGGGGAGGGGGACTCATACCAGATCGCCAACTGTTGTTTAAACTCAATGGGGTCTTTCACCCTGTGAGTATCATGTTGGACTTCGGGTTTTAGTTAGGCTGATGATGTCATTAGATCTTCTAGGAAACATTATAACAACAGTATACAAAAACATCAAATCGTGATGGAAGGCTTCAATACAAGAGTTGGATCAAAGCAGCCAAGCCGGCGCTACCTTTGGAATTTTCTCGAACAACACAAGGAACTAATGAGAAGAGCTATTAACTGTCTTTGATGAAATGCAAAGACTGCATTTCATGAATACCTACATCAAGAAATATGCTGGAGAAAGGTAGACCTAGCACTCAATAAACTGAGAAAGGTAGACCTAGCACTCTCAAAACTAAGAAAGGTAGACCTAGCACTCCCTAAACTGAAAAAAGGTAGACCTAGCACTCTCCAAACTAAGAAAGGTAGACCTAGCACTCCCTCAACTGAAAAAGGTAGACCTAGCACTCCCTAAACTGAAAAAAGGTAGACCTAGCACTCTCCAAACTGAGAAAGGTAGACCTAGCACTCCCTAAACTGAAAAAGGTAGACCTAGCACTCCCTAAACTGAAAAAGGTAGACCTAGCACTCTCTAAACTGAGAAAGGTAGACCTAGCACTCCTCGCACTGTGAAAGGTAGACCTAGCACTCCTCGCACTGTGAAAGGTGGACCTAGCCCTCCCAAACTGGGAAAGGTAGACCTAGCACTCCCTAAACTGAGAAAGGTAGACCTAGCACTCCCTAAACTGAGAAAGGTAGACCTAGCACTCCCTAAACTGAGAAAGGTAGACCTAGCATTCCCTAAACTGAGAAAGGTAGACCTAGCACTCCCTAAACTGAGAAAGGTGGACCTAGCCCTCCCTAAACTGAGAAAGGTAGACCTAGCACTCCCTAAACTGAAAAAGGTAGACCTAGCACTCCCTAAACTGAGAAAGGTAGACCTAGCACTACCTAAACTGAGAAAGGTAGACCTAGCACTCCCTAAACTGAGAAAGGTAGACATAGCACTCCCTAAACTGAGAAAGGTAGACCTAGCACTCCCTAAACTGAGAAAGGTAGACCTAGCACTCCCTAAACTGAGAAAAGTAGACCTAGCCCTCCCTAAACTGAGAAAGGTGGACCTAGCACTCCCTAAACTGAGAAAGGTAAACCTAACACTCCCTAAACTGAGAAAGGTAGACCTAGCACTCCCTAAACTGAGAAAGGTAGACCTAGCACTCCCTAAACTGAGAAAGGTAGACCTAGCACTCCCTAAACTGAGAAAGGTAGACCTAGCACTCCCTAAACTGGGAAATGTAGACCTAGCACTCCTCGCACTGTGAAAGGTAGACCTAGCACTCCCTAAACTGTGAAAGGTAGACCTAGCACTCCTCGCACTGTGAAAGGTAGACCTAGCACTCCCTAAACTGGGAAAGATAGACCTAGCCCTCCCAAACTGGGAAAGGTAGACCTAGACTTCCCAAACTGGGAAAGGTAGACCTAGCACTCCCCAAACTGGGATAGGTAGACCTAGCACACCCCAAACAGGCAAACTGTTAGAGATTAAGTAGGTGCTGAGCAGTGGTATCCAATGTGTTACTAACTTAGAAGTACTACATCGACTAAAAAAAAAAAGGTTTACCAATGTTTCTTTTTTTAAATGTCAAGTACATCTTTATATTCTACTATTTTCAGAAATGAGCTTTACAAGGTTTCTTGTTAGGCTAAACATTGCTGAAGAGCAAGGTTTCTTATTAGGCTAAACACGGCTATAGAGCAATGCAAAGCTTCTGGTTAGCCTAGACACTACTTCAGAGCAATCCAAGGCTTCTCGTTAGGCTAAACACTGATGCTCTGGTACGAAATTCGACAAAATAATATTTGTATTGGGTCAATGATGAATTGTAGAACAAAGATGTCGTCAGCTTGTTCCAGTTACACTGTCGATAAATGCCAGGATGTTGGGGTGCGAGACCCGAGTGTAGATGCCAGGATATGTGGCCACAGCGCACGCCATTCCGTTGGAGACAATTCCATGAACCACGTAACGACCTTGAACCCTACACATCAAAGGTGCGCCTGAGTCACCCTGTGAAAGAAAACAGATATAAAATGGGAATGGTTGATTTGCTGAAGTAAGTATATTATTGCATTCATTGGAAATGGGATTGTTCACATCGGAAGCCCCACAGTGAGGGAAGGGGTTTCCTAAAAATGTATGTGATGACGTGGAGGGGGACGTCGTCACAAAACCAATATTATTGTCGGTTCAATTTTAAAGTATTACTTCTTCTTCTTCTTCTTCCTCTTCTTCTTCTTCTTCTGCGTTTGTTCTCAATTTCCCGCTACCAAGTCCTGAACAGGGCCTTGCAAGTAGCAGAATGTAGTCTGGAGAACGGAATGCGTTGTGTCGCCAGTTTACAGTTTGACTGCGATATTTGCACCTTTCGGTCCGACACATCCGTCTTCAGCAGCAAAGTATTACTAATTACTACATTAAGGCTGCGTGACCTAGCGGTTAAACGTACTCTTCAGAAGCCTAGTTCACCAGGTTCGAGTCCCACCGTGTCCGGTTTCACAGACGAAACTTACTTTACTTACATGATTAATTTTCTTATCTGATATTTGCCCCCAGTGTCAACTATAGCAGTTATCTATGGTATACGGATCGTTACACTGTCAAGGGGTATAGTATGAATGGTTAGAAGGTATCCAGAATGAAGGAATGTAACGTTCTAACTGCCAACAGCTCGTAACATCCCAATTAACGCCGTGCGTGGCATTATTCCATCAGTTTGGATCTGAACGAAATCAATGGCAAAATATCCACAGATCGCCAGTGAACACTTCTTATGTAAATTTTGTGATCAGCCCGTGAACTGTGAGAAACTGTCCGGATAGTCGTTAATTTCAAGAAATCAGATTTTGAAGGTCAGTGAAAGGTCACTTCACACTCTGACTACTAAGACACTAAAATGGCTTCTAGTAACGGTAAACAATGTATTCGTATGAAATCATATTACAATTTTCAAACATAAAAACATGTAAAAAAAACTGGCAAGTTACTTTATTTGTTGAGTATATATTGTTGCTGTCAAGATGTACAAAGGGCACATCCCACTTTAAGCTCAATAAAAAACAAAGAAGAAAAAGATTACTTTGATTTTATTGATAATAATAATAATGCTGATTATGCTAACCTGACACGAGTCTATGCCGCCATTATAGTAGTCCCCAGCACAAAACGTCAGGTCATTCACTTTGCTGGCCCCATAACGATCCACACACAATTGTTGATCCACAATGGGTAGCTGAACTTCCTGAAGATATGGTGTGCTATTCGGAGCTGACACTAAATATGGCAACATGAAATTCATATTATTTATGCTAGCCTCAACATACTAATAATAGATTACAAACAAAACATAATGTACAAGAGGGCGCGATTTTGTAATGCAAAATAACATGTTTACAAAACGCAATTAGTTTCACTGGAAGATCATCATGCACCCTGTCCTTTGCAGAACGTCATCATCACAGCCGCGCTGTAAGACTCTCCATTCGTACCAGGTGAGTTGGGAAAATTAAACCAATCGAGTTTCACTTCTAAGCCACGCTGCCTCTATCAATAAATATTGTTGATTCTTGGTTCTAGTAACTAACATCATCACATAGGCGACACTCCAAATAGTACTCCGATCTCCGTCCAAGCAGCCAGCTAAGCGTACATACAAGTACACAAGTCTCAATCAGGTGTTGATTTCGTGTTTTTCTGATTTTTCCAGATACAACCCACTTTCTCCCCTCTTCCCTAGTCACTCCCAAATCTATCATCCGCTGCCCATATGCATTTCCCGACCTTCTGTCTCTTCATCATTCTGTAGAGCATCCATTACTGCCTTGATCAACTCAACCCTGTCTCTTCATCGTCCTGTAGAGCATCCATAACTGCCTTGATCAACTCAACCCTGTCTCTTCATCGTCCTGTAGAGCATCCATAACTGCCTTGATCAACTCAACCCTGTCTCTTCATCATCATGTATAGCATACATAACTGCCTTGATCAACTCAACCCTGTCTCCCGTCATCCGGTAGAGCATCCATAACTGCTTTTATCAACTCAACCCTGTCTCTTCATCATTCTGTAGAGCATACATAACTGCCTTGATCAACTCAACCCTGTCTCTTCATCATTCTGTAGAGCATACATAACTGCCTTGATCAACTCAACCCTGTCTCCCGTCATCCGGTAGAGCATCCATAACTGCCTTCATCAACTCAACCCTGTCTCTTCATCATTCTGTAGAGCATACATAACTGCCTTGATCAACTCAACCCTGTCTCTTCATCATTCTGTAGAGCATCCATAACTGCCTTGATCAACTCAACCCTGTCTCTTCATCATTCTGTATAGCATCCATAACTGCCTTGATCAACTCAGCCCTGTCTCTACATCGTCCTGTAGAGCATCCATAACTGCCTTCATCAACTCAACCCTGCCTTTAGTCATCACCGTGTTGTTCACAACAACTCGTTTCGCCACTGCATCAGCTCTTTCAGAAGCCTTCATGTCCTAAGTAGTTGATCCATGTGACACCTTGTACACTACATTTTCTAAGAAGAGATGCTCACTCCCTTCTTAGCATGCACCTTAGCATGCCCCTTAGCATGCACCTTAGCATGCACCTTAGCATGCACCTTTCTAGCTTACGAAGCATGTCCTGCCAGTATGACAGTATCACCACACATCAATATATATACTTCTTCTTCTTCTTCGTTCATCCTCAGATCAAGGTTCCTGTTTCTCTTAAAAAGGACACCGTTGTTTGTAAGGCTGTTTCGTCTCCATACAGCTTTTGTCTCATATCTGTCTTACGAGGCCAGTGTTGGTCTCTCTTTTCCTGCGTGAGCGTGCAGCTTTGCAGGTGTTCTACGGTCATGGTATACTCCCCACATGGGCAGCTGTCATCTGTCCCAATCCTCATTTTGTTGTAAAGACGACATTTGAGTCTGTTAGGCCCAGTTCTCAGTCTGAAGATGATGACTTGCTCTTCTCTAGTTAAATATGTTTACAAGTATATATCCTCTGAGTTCATCGTTTCATCTCAGTTGTGGGCCACCAGTAGACGCTTACAGTTATATGGCCACGGAACGTCATAGTTCATGTCTATCCATTGCCACCCATGCGTACCACAAGTCCGGACAATATTCACTATTTTATCAAAACAATATCTATAGCGTGACGGACAAGCCACAAATTATGAATTGAAATATTAGTCAGCAGGAAGATCAAAGAGCAACGCAGATAATCATAAAGGCTTAGGGTTGAGACAGACATGCGAACAATGTTACTAATCAGACAAACTTCCATCATTTAATAAAGAGTCACACAAAGAATATTCACTGTCCCACACACCCCAGCCGGCTACAACACAAAGAATATTCCCTGTCCCACACACCCCATCCGGCTACAACACAAAGAATACTCACTGTCCCACACACCCCAGCCGGCTACAACACAAAGAATACTCACTGTCCCATACACCCCAGCCGGCTACAACACAAAGAATACTCACTGTCCCACACACCCCAGCCGGCTACGACACAGAGAATACTCACTGTCCCACACACCCCAGCCGGCTACAACACAGAGAATACTCACTGTCCCACACACCCCAGCCGGCTACGACACAGAGAATACTCACTGTCCCACACACCCCAGCCGGCTACGACACAGAGAATACTCACTGTCCCACACACCCCAGCCGGCTACAACACAAAGAATACTCACTGTCCCACACACCCCAGCCGGCTACAACACAAAGAATACTCACTGTCCCACACACCCCAGCCGGCTACAACACAGAGAATACTCACTGTCCCACACACCCCAGCCGGCTACAACACAAAGAATACTCACTGTCCCACACACCCCAGCCGGCTACGACACAGAAGTCTGCCTCCCTGGGGTCTGACCCTGGCTCGGGAAGGCATATTGGGGCTGCACATTTCGAGAAAATGATGTCCTCACCAACCGTCAGGATGGCAGCATCGTAAACTAGAGAGATGTGTAAGGTAATGGTTAAGAGAGTCTCTTAACATGCTGTCAGGGATGAAGTATTCCAGGGTTCCTTAAAACTAACTTGGATGAGTGTGGGGATGGCTAGTTTTCTTCGTTTTTGCATTTCCTTGAATAATAGTAAGCCAGGTAACTATTCAAAGCAAGGTTGAATGGAGCGTGTCAATAAAGTGGATCAAACCCTGTACGGCTACTGTTAGAAACCACTGCCTTACATTTGCCAATCAGTCGCTCTATCTACGTAGGGAAGTAGAAGTGGTTAGAAACATAGCCTTCAGCCCAAACGTGTGAATGTTCGGATTCAGCAAAGTAGTTTAGCAACAGCAATAGAGATAGTCGCCGTAATTATAGGTTTTGTGTGTGCCATTATGAGAAAGAAACACATTTACAAAATAAGAGCTGAAGTAGGATGTACTTGGTCGCAAGGCGCAAAACAGAGTACAGTGCACTCTGCCTTCAGAAACAAGACAAACAGCTAGAACATTACAGATACTTTATTATATCAAGTCAAACCAGAACTTTCTGTTTTAAGGAAAACATTTTTAATGTTTAAGTAGTCATAATGTCATTTATTTTTCCATATAATCTCCTGAAACATTTATGCACTTATCCCAGCGTTTAACTAATGCTTGAAAAGCTTCAGCTTAGAAAGATTTGTCAGTATGTCTGAATCAATCTAGGGCAGCTTGTTTCATTTCGTCATCAGTGCTGAAATATTGATCTCACATGAATTCTTCTTGTAGGGTTCCAAACAAGTAGAAATCGCTAGGAGTGAGGTATGGACTGTAAGGTGGATGTGACAATACCTCCCAGCCGAGTTGCTGCAGATGGCACATAGTGCTGTCGAGCAGGTTTAAACTCTTCTCTGCCGATCAAACGCGGAAAGCTGTCTTAGCACACAACGTGCACTAACCTTCAGAAAATGCATGTTCATGAGCAATAGTGTTAACCGTACCTATATAAAGACTTGTCTCTTGTGCAATTTTGCGACAGGTTATGTGTCGATTTTCCAGAATAAAGCGTTCCGCAATCTGGATATTCATAGAAATGACTGGTGAGTTGAGAGCCCCCACGGCCTTGGATCGTCGCTCACAGATATACAGCCTTTTCCAAAACATTTACATCATTCAAATGTCTGCGGCTGAACGTATCGTCGCCGTATTGTCATTGCAGTCTTCTGTAAATTTCTGCAGGTTTCACGCCTTCTTTCACAAGAAACTTCATCCCAACACGCTGGGCCATACAAGCACTAACAGTGTTGTCCGCCATTTGTATTTATCTGTCCCGTGACTGACCCATGGCAAGTGGGCCACCTAGCAGTAATATGACACAAGTGCCCCTAACTAATGATAGTAGTTCTAATACGCTAAAACCCATTCAGGTAGAACTAGAACTAACAGTCCCGATTTGATTTTTCTTCTTCTTCTTCTTCGTTCATTCTCAATCTCCCGCTACCAAACCCTGAAAGGGCTTAAGTAGCAGAATGTAGTCCAGAGAATGGAATGCGTTGTGTCGTAGTTTACAGCTTGACTGCGATATTTGCACCTTTCGGTCCAACACATCCGACTTCAGCAAGCATGTTTTGAGTACCGGGTTAGCATTCCCTCTTCGATCCCTTCTCCTTAACCAGTCTGTCCTGCTGCAGCCTGTTATCCAGGATCACCGCGTGGAGGTGTAGAAGGGTCTTGGCAGCTATGGTTCGCTGGCTCTGACGCTAGCAGTCAGATATGGGTCGCGACCACTGCAGCTCATGCGCTGCTCGGCGTCTTGGTCCCCAGATTTGATTTGAACGTCCCTCGTATCTATTCTTTATATATATTTCATCTTACGTCTTTATTTTTTGACCCTGCTATTGATCGAATATTTGCATACATTTCTTCTTCTTCCTTATCGTTCGTTCCTAAACGCAGACTATAAATCGTTTTAACTGGCTATGCATGTAGCAGGCTGTAGTCCAGAGAACGGACTGCATGTGGCATGGTTATCAGCTTGACTGCGATATTTGCACCTTTCGGTTCGACATATCCGACTTCAGCATCGCATTGTTAGGTACCGAGTTAGCCGTCCCTTTCCGATCCCCTCTCCTTAGCGGCCTGCCCTGTTGCAGCTTCCAGGATGAACAGGTTTGAGTTGCTGACCGCTGCAGCTCATGTACTGCTCAGCATCTTGATCCCTGCTTACATTTAATCTTTTACCTTCTACTAATGCGTTGCGTCTTGTATTTTTTATGTGGTTCAATATTTGATCATATTCTGATTATCGGCTATTGGTTCTACGGTTGACAAACGTTTTAATTTTATGCTGGTTTTCAGATATTGACCTGAATGTGTGTCATGCCATGTCATGTGACATATTCTTTCCCGAACGTACTCTCCTTTAAATCAGCCCTGAACACATATCGATGTGTGGCAAGGCGACCCTATTCACACACGAACATCTTCAAACTATCAGTAATGCCCTGGTACAATCTTGGACGACCTCTTTCTCTTTCACGAAGCCCCGTGCCTTCCACTATATACCTCTCCAAGCCGTTGTGGCTTTTCATATTACCTCGGGATGTAATTTATAAGCCAGTTTTCTTCTATACTTAGTTACTGCAAAATGTCTTTATTCGATTTATTTCTGCCCGACCTATTTTTAATCAAATGCTTACTACATCCGGTCTTCTATATTCTTGCTCTTCATTTTCTTTCTTCTTCAATAACCCATGGAAATAATCATTAAGACTATATCAAGGTTTGCCAGGAACAACCGACTACAAAAACTAGCGGCCGCATCTTCAAATTAAAGACATGTCAAAATTATATATTAGGAAAATTGTTTTAGCCAGAGTTGTGAAGGCTTGGAATGCATTGACACATGATATAGTGGAAGCAGAGTCAATTAATGCATTCACAAATAGATTAAGAGCACATAGTTATCCTTGTTTAGTTGGAGTGGAATAAACTGGTTGTCTACAGACTCTATAGAGCCTTTTAAAACAGTATATTTCAGTTAAGTTAAGTCTTCATCTTCTTTTCATATGAGACACAGGGTGACCACTGCAGCGTGTGGCCTTACAGTCGTGGTGGGCTGTTTACGTCCCTCTGCTGGATCCGGCCTGTCAATCAAACATCTCCTGTCCGTAAACCTGAAGCTAATTATCATATCCACCGGCAGTCCTTAAAAATAATTTATTGTGTCATTTTGTTTTATCCATACATACTAAATGGCTTCCAATGACAAACTTATAGTTGCGATTTAAATTTGAAACACTGCATTATTGTCATGTAATATGATAGTATCATTTCTTGAAACCTAACAGTGTCCTGCAAGTGGTATAAGGTTCAGACGAGCTGCAAGACGTCATAGTAATTATGTAAAGATGGCCGGTCCTCTAATGACCTGCACCAAAGAGAAGGAGCGTTATTTTATGTTATTTTAGCAAAGATGAGGTAAAACATATCTAAATTAACCGGCGAACGAAAGTGTTATAGGCTGATGCATGATTGTCGCTCCATCAAGTGTACGAGTAGATTAGGAAGTTCCGAAACGGCTTAAAGTCCTGTGACCTACCGTTCTCGACCTGGCCAGGTATACCGAACAGTTACACTAGCGTCAATTGCAGAAGTTGAAAGTTTCGTAATACCCCTAATATAATACAGAAATAATAGGTAATAATTACGTCTTCCATGGGTAAGAAGGAAAATATGAGGTATCCTTACCTTTATCCACTGAGTCGTGTTGCGGGTGTGTGGTAATGTTGATCACAGTATACACTTTAGCTAGATTAATGTTTGAAGACCCGATACTAACTCGTACAAGCTCAGGCTGGAGTGGTGTTTCTGTGAGCCTGTCAATACATGCATAGACTAGTGTACATATATATATATATAGTGTACACATTTATGTATATACATACACATATACATAAGAACGTATGTACATACATACACACATACACAAACATATACATGTATGCATGCACGGACGCACACACTTTAAGAGTTACCTTATAAATATATATATATATATATATATATATATATATATATATATATATATATATATATTTATATATATATATATATATATATATATATATATATATATATATATATATATATATATATATATATATATATATTTATATATATTTATATATATTTATATATGACAGATGGGGCTCGACAGCAAAGGATGGCATCTTATCTAGGAGAAGGAAAACTCTGATTACAAACCATATGAAGCCTTGAAGATAAGATACTGGCGTTTTTTGTCGGGTTTTGTCAGATATGGCTGTGAAACCTGTTTTCTAATAACTCTGAAAGTTGGTCAACATCTACCAAGCCTGACAACCGACGATGTGTGAAGGAGCACACGCAAGAGGATACAATGCCTTATCCTAGAGCGAGGAAAGGCAATATCAGCTGAGAGGTGTGGCAGGGCAGACAAGGCCCTTATCTTTGGTTGGAGGCTGGTCTAGGAGTGAAGCCCCCGACAGGCAAACAGATAGAGAACTGCTCTGCTGATTTGGTAGCTTCTGCAGCTTGCTTTGTTCCATATGTTTTGGTATCACCTTTCCCTTCGAGCAAACAAGGCAGACCGAGAGAGGGAACATACTGCATTGGCAACACTTAGTCTCTATATGTCTGCGCGGGCTTTACTGTCGTCGTCTGACAGTAAGGGTTTCGGAGACATTGTGTTTTCTTTTTGTTCATCTGTAGTCCGACACCTTACTGACCTCATCTAGTTCGTTCAGGGAGTGTTGGGCCTCCTCGGTGGTGTGGCTGATGAGCACAATGTCATCCACAAAGCGTAGGTGGGTGAGCCTTTCCCCATCTAGATGTAAGCCTCTATCGGCCCATTCAGCTGTTGGAAGATGTCCTCAAGCGTCGCTGTGAAAAGCTGTGGAGAAATTGTGTCGCCCTGGCACACCGCACTCCTCTTGCCAGTGGAACGGTTATTGGACGGTGGTACAGAGTAATGTTCGTGCTGCAGTGGAACAGTTATTGGGCGGTGGTACAGAGAAATGTTCGTACTGCAGTGGAACAGTTATTGGACGGTGGTACAGAGTAATGTTCGTGCTGCAGTGGAACAGTTATTGGGCGGTGGTACAGAGAAATGTTCGTACTGCAGTGGAACAGTTATTGGACGGTGGTACAGAGTAATGTTCGTGCTGCAGTGGAACAGTTATTGGGCGGTGGTACAGAGTAATGTTCGTACTGCAGTGGAACAGTTATTGGACGGTGGTACAGAGTAATGTTCGTGCTGCAGTGGAACAGTTATTGGGCGGTGGTACAGAGTAATGTTCGTACTGCAGTGGAACAGTTATTGGACGGTGGTACAGAGTAATGTTCGTGCTGCAGTGGAACAGGTATTGGACGGTGGTACAGAGTAATGTTCGTACTGCAGTGGAACAGTTATTGGACGGTGGTACAAAGTAATGTTCGTACTGCAGTGGAACAGTTATTGGACGGTGGTACAGAGTAATGTTCGTACTGCAGTGGAACAGTTATTGGACGGTGGTACAGAGTAATGTTCGTACTGCAGCCTACGTTTATTTTCTAGATCATCCTCGTGTAATTGTCGGCTAAGCCCTGTTTTCTTATGGCATTTATTACGGCATCGATCTCAATACTATCGAAGGTCTTTTCAGAGTCTATAAACACTAGACATATTGGCAGATGTTGTTCACGTGCTCTCTCTAGCAGCTGGTGGATTGTGTGTAGGTGGTCAGTGGTGGAGAACGCTTGGTGGATTGTGGGTAGGTGGTCAGTAGTGGAGAACCCTTTGTGGATTGTGTGTAGGTTGTCAGTAGTGGAGAACCCTTGGTATATTGTGTGTAGGGGGTAAGTAGTGGAGAACCCTTGGTGGATTGTGTGTAAGGGGTAAGTAGTGAAGAGCTATTGGTGGATTGTGTGTAGGGGGTAAGTAGTGGAGAACCCTTGGTGGATTGTGTGTAGGTGGTCGGTAGTGGAGAACCCGTGGTGGATTGTGTGTAGGTGGTAGGTAGTGGAGAACCCTTGGTGGATTGTGGGTAGGTGGTCAGTAGTGGAGAACTCTTGGTGGATTGTGTGTAGGTGGTCGGTAGTAGAGAACCCTTGGTGGATTGTGTGTAGGTGGTCAGTAGTGGAGAACTCTTGGGGGATTGTGTGTAGGGGGTAAGTAGTGGAGAACCCTTGGGGGATTGTGTGTAGGTGGTCAGTAGTGGAGAACTCTTGGTGGATTGTGTGTAGGTTGTCGGTAGTGGAGAACCCTTGGTGGATTGTGTGTAGGGGGTAAGTAGTGGAGAACCCTTGGTGGATTGTGTGTAGGTGGTCAGTAGTGTAGAACCATTGGTGGATTGTGTGTAGGAAGTCGGTAGTAGAGAACCCTTGGTGGATTGTGTGTAGATGGTAGGTAATGGAGAGCCCTTGGTGGATGTGTGTAGGTGGTCAGTAGTAGAGAACCCTTGGTGGATTGTGTGTAGGTGGTCGGTAATGGAGAACCCTCTTCTGAATTCAGCCTGCTAACGGGGTTGTTGGAGGTCCAGTTGTTGGCCGATCCTGTTGACAATGACTTTGGAGAATATGTTATATATCATAGGCAGCAAGCAGATAGGGCGATAGTTCTCTAGGAGCCACCCTTCTTGTGGGTGAGTATATATTTTGAGGTTTTTCATTGATCTGGAAGTCGCTCTTCTGTGAAGCACTTTTTAAATAAATTAGAAAGTTGTAGTGCTAGAATGTCTCCTCCCGCTTTAAGGATGTCTATATAATTCCGTCTTCTCCCAGGGCTGTGCCTAACTTTGCCTGTTGGATCGCATATGTCATCAGGTTCAACCGGTACCCATTTAAGGCTGGGTCGACCCGGGAGCCAATGCGGTCTGAAAAAAAAACATTACCGCCTCAACCCAGGACCACTCATATGCGAAGCTAACCACTGCGCTACGCGGCTCCCCAATCAATTGAACAGATTCTAAAACAAATACGCTAACATTTGATCTTTATGTTTAATATTTGTTGTTGACTATGCTATTTGTTATGTTTGTTAGTTTTGTTTTTGCAACTTACCTGTCCTTAACACAATGCGCTGCAGTCAGGATGTGCCGGTTGCTTATAACGGTACCAGCACACGCGGTGTTCACTACAAATAGAAAGGCCATCCATGGGTACTCGCACTCGTCGGCTAGGAATCCACCAATAACACGTTGCCTATGCTCGTGTAGTTCACTTCTTTGAATCCCACATTCTGTTGAGAATTTGTACAGTTTGGTGTAAAGATATGTCATTTGTTGATAGTGCAACCATTGTTGTAACAATAGGGCATATGTCATCCAGCAAGTACTCTCAATGATGTAACAACATGTCATCCAGCAAGTACTCTCAATGATGTAACAATATGTCATCCAGCAAGTACTCTCAATGATGTAACAATATGTCATCCAGAAAGTACTCTCAATGATGTAACAATATGTCATCCAGCAAGTACTCTCAATGATGTAACAATATGTCATCCAGCAAGTACTCTCAATGATGTAACAATATGTCATCCAGCAAGTACTCTCAATGATGTAACAATATGTCATCCAGAAAGTACACTCACTGATGTAACAATATACCGTCTGTTGGCAGCCAGTACAATCACTGATGTAACAATATGTCATCTGTTGTCAGCTAGTACAATCACTGATGTAACAATATGTCATCTGTTGGCAGCCAGTACAATCACTGATGTAACAATATGTCATCTGTTGGCAGCCAGTACAATCACTGATGTAACAATATGTCATCTGTTGTCAGCTAGTACAATCACTGATGTAACAATATGTCATCTGTTGTCAGCTAGTACAATCACTGATGCAACAATATGTCATCTGTTGTCAGCTAGTACACTCACTGATGTAACAATATGTCATCTGTTGTCAGCTAGTACAATCACTGATGTAACAATATGTCATCCGTTGTCAGCTAGTACAATCACTGATGTAACAATATGTCATCCGTTGGCAGCTAGTACAATCACTGATGTAACAATATGTCATCCGTTGGCAGCTAGTACAAAAATGCATGTGACCATGAACCCCCAAGGGTAAAAAAATATCAAAATGCGTGCAGAATAACACGAAGGGAAACAACCCAGAGGTCTGTAAACGAAAAGGGAGGAAATCGTTTTTTAATTGACAAACTTGTATAGGGCATGCCTGCACCGAGAGGACTGCTGAATGGTCAATACACCTTTGATAATGAGGAAGCAAAACACTTGTAACTAACGGAAACTTTATTAAGCTAGATAGAAATACTGTGTTTTATATTTCTGCAATCAGGAAAGCCATGAAAACACAATTCTTCTGACTTACCAAGACGTGATGGTTTAGTTGAAACAGTTGTAGTAGTTGGTAAAGTTGTGCTGGTGGAAGCTTCTTTCGTTGTAGGTTCAACTGTTACCCTCGTAGTCGTCAATGTTGTACCTGCTGTTGTAGTTATGAACTCTGTTGCTGTTGGTATAGTTGTCGTGGTCGTGATGGTTGTAGGCGTGGTTGTAGACGTTGTTGGGACCTTGGTGGTTGTAGGAGTTGTTGTGACCTTGGTGGTTGTAGGAGTTGTTGGGACCTTGGTGGTTGTAGGAGTTGTTGTGACCTTGGTGGTTGTAGGAGTTGTTGTGACCTTGGGGGTTGTAGGAGTTGTTGTGACCTTGGTGGTTGTAGGAGTTGTTGTGACCTTGGTGGTTGTAGGAGTTGTTGTGACCTTGGGGGTTGTAGGAGTTGTTGTGACCCTGGGGGTTGTAGGAGTTGTTGTGACCTTGGTGGTTGTAGGAGTTGTTGTGACCTTGGTGGTTGTAGGAGTTGTTGTGACCTTGGTGGTTGTAGGAGTTGTTGTGACCTTGGTGGTGGTAGGAGTTGTTGTATATACAGTCGTTAACGTGGTCTTGCTGGTTGTTGGTAATCTGGTAATTGTAGTTTCCAAGGTAGATGCTGTTGAAGCTCCGTTTTCTGTGCCTGGTCTAATGGCTCCATCTGGTAAGTTTAAAAATGCTTTTGTTAACAATTATGCTTCTGTAGATTTCATCTTAATAGAAGCGAAGGAAAACACGATACGGTGAGGTGTCCGAATCCTGTATGATTCAAGTATCTCTTGATCTCAACGGGTGATGAAACATAGGGCCTAGTCACAACGGAGATGGACGATAAACTTGCAGGCTCTGTGTACAGTGTGTGGACCTAAAAGCACACATGGCGTTAAAAATAAAAACGTAGCAGACTGTTAGCTGCTATCATTTACATGATTTACAAAAATGTTAGTCCTGCTCAATAAGTCACCTACGCAGACTTAGTAAGTCAGGAGTAAACCCGAGAAATGGTATATCTGAATCAAGTGTTAAATCCAGTCGTATCTACTAGACATAGTCATCCTCAGCTGCAGTATCAAAAAAGCTGAGAAATTCCTAAATAAGCTCAAGAACGCAGAGAGTTGGTCTAAACATAAATCGACTAAAGACACAATGCATGCTGGGCTCAACAGTTTCTGTTCCTGGAGATGCGGCTTGTAACTACTTAGGCCAAGTAATGACGAACTCCACGACTTGCATAAAGAGATCTCACAAAGGTTAGTTGCCGGGTGGTTGAGCTTCAACCGCGTCAAGACATTGTTTCTGCAGATGATAAACAATAAAGCGATTGCTCACACCTTCAACAGATTGGCCACTCCAGCCATGGAGTATGTCTGTGAGGTGTGGAACCTACGAAACATTGACATGGCTCGGCGCCAAGCTACCCAACGAGTGATGGCGCCTAGAACCCTGTCACTTTCACTACGAGACCACATCCGTAAGACCGCCACCAGGAGTCAAACCTGCGTCAATGACGTCGTAGATACGACGTTGATAAGAAAGTACAGGTGGGCAGGTCACGTGGTACGCATCTCTGACAATAGATGGACACGTAAAGTGATGTCATGGTGGCTCTACACCTATAATCGTCGCCCCGGAAGTCCACCAATGAGATGGAGAGATGACCTTCGACCGGACCTTGGTCCCACATGGTACTTAATGACAAAGGACAGAGATGAGTTTGTCTATCTATCTATCTATCTATCTATCTATCTATCTATCTATCTATCTATCTATCTATCTATCTATCTATCTATCTATCTATCTATCTATCCATCCATCTATCTATCTATCTATCTATCTATCTATCTATCTATCTATATATCTATAAATATATTTGTCTATCAATCTCTGGCTGTCTGTCTGTTTATCCATCTATCCGTCCGACTGTTTATTTGTTTGCATGTCTGTCTATATGTCTTTTTGTCTATCTATCTATCTATCTATCTATCTATCTATCTATCTATCTATCTATCTATCTATCTATCTATCTATCTATCTATCAATAAATATGTTTGTCTATCAATCTCTGGCTGTCTGTCTGTTTATCCATCTATCCGTCCGACTGTTTATTTGTTTGCATGTCTGTCTATATGTCTTTTTGTCTATCTATCTATCTATCTATCTATCTATCTATCTATCTATCTATCTATCTATCTATCTATCTATCTATCTATCTATCTATCTATCTATCTATCTAATGTCTTTTTGTCTATCTATCTATCTATCTATCTATCTATCTATCTATCTATCTATCGGTCTATCTATCTATCTAGCTATCTATTTATCTATCTATCTTTCTATATATTTATTTATCAATCCATCCATCCCTCCCTCCATCTATCGTCCTAAGTACCTACCTAACTAAATACGTACGTACGTACTTTCGTTCGTTCATACGCATGAACGTATACACACACACACACGCTAACACATACACGTACACACACAGATATACCTACACACATATATGCATACATACATCTATGAATGACTTACTTGGTAAAGGACGAAAGCCGTTAGCGCATCTACCAGCACACTCGTTGTACGTATTCTTCCAGTTATCATTAATATTCTTAAAGAACTTCTGGAAGTCGTCACACCGTTTGATACATACATCTGCAAATATCACATACAACATTTATCAGCACATATCTTGGACAAGTACAACATTTATCAGCACATATCTTGGACAAGTACAACATTTATCAGCACATATCTTGGACAAGTACAACATTTATCAGCACATATCTTGGACAAGTACAACATTTATCAGCACATATGTGGGGCAAGTACAACATTTATCAGCACATATCTTGGACAAGTACAACATTTATCAGCACATATCTTGGACAAGTACAACATTTATCAGCACATATGTGGGGCAAATACAACATTTATCAGCACATATGTGGGGCAAGTACAACATTTATCAGCACATATCTTGGACAAGTACAACATTTATCAGCACATATGTGGGACAAGTACAACATCTATCAGCATATATGTGGAACAAGTACAGCGTCTATCAGCACATATGTGGGACAAGTACAACATTTATCAGCATATATGTTGGACAAGTACAGCGTCTATCAGCACATATGTGGGACAAGTACAACATCTATCAGCACATATGTGGGACAAGTACAACATTTATCAGCACATATGTGGGACAAGTACAACATCTATCAGCACATATGTGGGGCAAGTACAGCGTCTATCAGCACATATGTGGGACAAGTACAACATCTATCAGCACATATGTGGGACAAGTACAACATCTATCAGCACATATGTGGGGCAAGTACAACATTTATCAGCACATATGTGGGACAAGTACAACATCTATCAGCACATATGTGGGACAAGTACAACATCTATCAGCACATATGTGGGGCAAGTACAACATTTATCAGCACATATGTGGGACAAGTACAACATTTATCAGCACATATGTGGGACAAGTACAACATCTATCAGCACATATGTGGGGCAAGTACAGCGTCTATCAGCACATATGTGGGACAAGTACAACATCTATCAGCACATATGTGGGACAAGTACAACATCTATCAGCACATATGTGGGGCAAGTACAACATTTATCAGCACATATGTGGGACAAGTACAACATCTATCAGCACATATGTGGGACAAGTACAACATCTATCAGCACATATGTGGGGCAAGTACAACATTTATCAGCACATATGTGGGACAAGTACAACATCTATCAGCACATATGTTGGACAAGTACAAGATATATCAGTACAAATCTGGCAAAAATAATACTTTTTCTTCTTCATCGTAAGCAGTCAGACGTCAACCTGTATTTTTTCGAAAAAAGTAGCGGTCATCCTGAGGCTGTCGACACTGCCATAGAGCTTGTCTAGTGTTGCCATTGATGATGGTCACATCTGCTCTCTCTGATCCTCGTATGTCGGGCAGTTTTGCAGCAAATGTTCAGCGGTCATTTTCCCGGTACCACACGGGCATTCGTAAGTGCCACCTATCTTCAATTTGTTGAATAGGTGGTACCTAAGTCTATTGTGGCCAGTGCTAAGTCTGAAGACCACGACCTGCTCTCTTCTGTTCAACTGGTAATAGGCATCGTTTTTGGTGTAGCCAGTATGTTCAGTTTCCCATTTGGTCATGTATCTAGCTCTAATAAGCCGTTTTGACTCTTCGTATGTCATAATAGTATCTGGTTGTGGGGAAAAAAAACAATACAATAATAGCTAGTATAGTGGTGGATTGGGGAAGTATCCCGTCTAAAGAAGAGGTGGATATATTAAGGTCACAGTTTGATCAAATTAAGCCCGATCTGAGTGCTAACAAATTGAGTTCGTTGTAGATAAATATTCAGATAAATATGCATATAAACATACAGATAACTATACATATAAATATATATATATAAATATACAGATAAATATACAGATACATATACATATAAATATACATATAAATATACAGATAAATATATAGATAAATATATAGATAAATATATATGTATATATATATATATATATATGTTGACCAGACCGTATAAAGATGTAAGCGAACGCTAGGAGCACTCAAGACCATAACTGCTGCCATCTTCTTCTTCTCTTCCGTTCTCAATCTCCCGTTACCAACCCCTGTACATGTCTTCGCAAGTAGCAGGATGTAGTCCGGAGAACGGAATGCGTTGTGTCGCTAGTTTACAGGTTGGCTGCGATATTTTCACCTTTCAGTCCGACACATCCGTCTTCGGCGGGCTGCCATCTTGCAACAACGTCTCTTATTCATCCTATTTTGTCAGGTCGTGTTGTCTGTCATCGATTACGGACTGAACATCCTCACACTGTCAAGAACACAGTGTGAAAGGTTGGAAAACATCCAGAATGAAGGTATGCGACTGGTTCTGGGCTGCACTTGAGATAACCTGATTGTGATGATACGGTACATGTTGGGATTGTTATCGGTGACATCCAGACATAAACTGGTACAAGTCAAAGCCTATATGCGTGTCACAACAGACACGTGGCACCCTCTGTACAGTAGTATCTCAGATATCAAGAGATCAAGAATCAAGAGAGGGGCGTCATGGATGGTACAGGCAGAGACAACAATCGGACACGTCACTCCATCTGAGACGATAGCTAAGAGGGGAGAATGGGTCCACACTGGTGATAGAATGATAGAGTACCAGAGAGTCATCATAACCTTAGACAAGGAATGCAGAGAATGGAGCAAACGGGAGAGCAGAGCACGAGGTGAATCAGCTGATAACTGAGAACACGCAGGAGAGATGCTGTCATATACACCGAGGAATTAGTGCTGCGCAGTTGGACATCAGACCGGGGTTTCTCGGCTAGAGTATGAAAACAGGTCGCTGCTGAGCACAGTAGGGTATACATATCAACAACCTCCAGTATGAGAATGGAGACGGAAGCAGTGACCTCAGCACTGAATTGGATATCTGAGACTTCTTTAACAAGAGCAGTCATCGTCACAGCGCGCAAGCCGTACTTGAGAAGGTACAGAAGGGATGGCTTAGGTACCAGTGGATAGTAGCCGATGAGGCCTCAAACCTCCAGGGATTTACATGGATCTACTATATTACTTGGGTGTTCAGAGCAGCGAAGGAGTTGACATCTTGGCTTCACAAGCTCCCAACATGGGCACATTAGTCATGGATAGAAGTGCAATTTTGAAATCAATCCTGCTAGATGAGGACACCGCAATAGATGAAGCAGCACTCCACAGGCTTTCAAGTTTCGACATTAAACGAGGTTCGAGCGGTATATGGCGCGTGAGAGGACGGAGCAGGAGACAGCAAGCTGGAGAGACCATCAGCATCTAGACCATGCGCCATTTGCTGAGAGAGACTGAGCACCTATGGGTATGCCCGGAGTGCAGTGACGTCGATTCTTAGAAACAGAACAGAAACAGTAGTAGTAGTAGCAGTAATAGTAGTAGTAGCAGTAATAGTAGTAGTAGCTATAATAGTAGTAGTAGCAGTAATAGTAGTAGTAGCAGTAATAGTAGTAGTAGCAGTAATAGTAGTAGTAGCAGTAATAGTAGTAGTAGCAGTAATAGTAGTAGTAGCAGTAATAGTAGTAGTAGCAGTAATAGTAGTAGTAGCAGTAATAGTAGTAGTAGCAGTAATAGTAGTAGTAGCAGTAATAGTAGCAGTAATAGTAGTAGTAGCAGTAATAGTAGTAGTAGCAGTAATAGTAGTAGTAGCAGTAATAGTAGTAGTAGCAGTAATAGTAGCAGTAATAGTAGTAGTAGCAGTAATAGTAGTAGTAGCAGTAATAGTAGTAGTAGCAGTAATAGTAGTAGTAGCAGTAATAGTAGTAGTAGCAGTAATAGTAGTAGTAGCAGTAATAGTAGTAGTAGCAGTAATAGTAGTAGTAGCAGTAATAGTAGTAGTAGCAGTAATAGTAGTAGTAGCAGTAATAGTAGTAGTAGCAGTAATAGTAGTAGTAGCAGTAATAGTAGTAGTAGCAGTAATAGTAGTAGTAGCAGTAATAGTAGTAGTAGCAGTAATAGTAGTAGTAGCAGTAATAGTAGTAGTAGCAGTAATAGTAGTAGTAGCAGTAATAGTAGTAGTAGCAGTAATAGTAGTAGTATTAGTGGTTGTTGGTGTTATTGTTACTGTTGTTATTGTTGTTGTTATTGTTGTTGTTTCAGTTCTTTGTTATTGTAGTTGTAGTAGAAGTAATGGCGAGAAAAGAAAATGCATGGCTTGCTTACCTAAGGTCATACTCTGTGCTGTAGCCATGGGTAAAACACATAACAGTGACAGCACAAGAACACTTATCAGAGCATTGACCTGCATCGTATGTCCAGGCATGGCCATTCATTAGTTTCCTGAGAAGAAATATTTTTAGATTACAGATCTCTCTGACTACCAGAGATTAAAACATTGTCTTTTCGTTGTATTCTCAAACTTCAATACCTTAAATAAAAACTTGCTATTCGCAGATTTATTATTCTTCATCTTCTCCGTCATCCTCTCTTCTTTTTCTTCTTAAACTTGTTCTTCTTCTTCTTCTTCTTCGTTCATTCTCAATCTCCCACTACCAAACCCTGAAAAGGCTTCAGTAGCGGAATGTAGTCCAGAGAACGGAATGCGTTGTGTCGTAGTTTACAGCTTGGCTGCGATATTTGCACCTTTCGGTCTAACACATCCGACTTCAGCAAGCATTTTTTTAGTACCGGGTTAGCATTCCCTTTTCGATCCTTTCTCCTTAGCCAGTCTGCCCTGCTGCAGCCTGTTATCCAGGATCACCGCGTGGAGGTGTAGAAGGGTCTTGGCAGCTCTGGTTCGCTGGTCCTGACGCTAGCAGTCAGCTATGGGTCGCTGATCACTGCAGCTCATGCGCTGCTCAGCATCTTGATCCCCTTAAACTTGTTCAATTCCGTCTTTCTCCTTTTATTTTCCTTCTTCTTCTTCATAGTCTTCTTCTCTTCCATTTCTTATTCTTCTTTGCCTTCTTCTTCTTCTTAATCTTCCTCTACTTTTTCTCTTTCTTCTTCTACGTGTTATTTTTTAGCTTTTTCTTTTATTTTCATAATCTTGTTCATACACTAGTGAAAGGAGTAGCACGTTGCAACATCTTCCTTCCATGAACAACTGTGTGGAAGTGTACATAGCCTTGAGTTGATTGTTGCATTTGTTAGTCAGTGAAGTCGAAGTCTGAACAAAGAAGAAGAAGAAGAAGAAGAAGAAGGTGGAGGAGGAGAAGAAGAAGAAGAAGAAGAAGAAGAAGAAGAAGAAGAAGAAGAAGAAGAAGAAGAAGAAGAAGAAGAAGAAGAAGAAGAAGAAGAAAAAGAACAACAACAAGGAGAAGAACAAGAAGAACATGAAGAAAATGAAGAAAATGAAGAAGACGAAAATGGAAAAATAAAAAGAAGAAGAAAATTAAGATGAAGAAGCAGCTAGAAATGAAAAAAGAGAAATAAGATAGCAGAAAAAGAGGAAAAGAAGAAGGAGGAGAGTACGATGAACAAGAACAATTGAGACAAGTGAAAGAAGAAAACACATAAAAACAAAAGAATACGAGGAACCATTTGCTAAAGAAGACTCATTTAGCTTTTGAACTAAAATTCCCATACAGACAAAAATGTCGAAGCCTAAGATCCCAACAAGATAGTACAGAAACCGGTTTGCAATTATGTCAGAGAAATAAATAAACAATTCATTTTGATCTCTATGAACATGCTTGGTATTGCCAGAATGAGAATTATTCAAACACGTTCAATCACAGAATATGTATTCTACTGCTACCGTGGTAACTTACCTGGCTGCAAGTCCGCTTGTGCTAACATCCACATATTTCTCATATCTTTATATATCTGTACTGGTCAGTGGTTCTCAATCTGGTGTGATGCCAGAGTCTAAAGTTAAATATGTACGTTAACAGTACCGACCAGCATTTATTTCATTCATGCAACACCCACATCTGCATCTATCTATCTATATATATATATTTATATATATTTATTTTTATCTATCTGTCTGCCTGCTGCCTGTTCGCCTGCCTGCCTGTCTGTCTGTCTGTCTGTCTATGTTCTTTGCCAGCCAAATAAGGCACATAAGGCAGAAACAAAGGATCTCCAGTTGGAATCTACATCTCTGTCTTCTCCTACCAGCCTACATTTTTATCTCCCTTCCAACCCACAAGTGTGTTTGTCTCTACCTCTCTTTCTTCTCCCAGAAACACCAGTCCACCAACCCACAAATGTATATGTCTGTACCTCTATCTTCTCCAACAAACACCACTCCACTAACCCACAAGTGTATCTATCTTTACCTCTCTCTCTCTCTCTCTCTCTCTCTCACTCTCTTTCTTTCTTGTCCCAAAATCACCAGTCCACCAACCCATATATGTATCTGTCTCTACCTCTCTATCTTCTCCAACAAACACCAGTCCACCAACCTACAAGCGCATCTGTACTACATCTCCATCTTCTCCAATAAATAGTTGTCCATCACAAGTGATGAAGACCACTCTCTTTGTTCAGCCGTGTGGACAGTCGTATCTCTTGCTGTGTCCGCTGAAATGGGTGACTTGCGCGGTTTTTTTGATTAAAGTGAGGAAGAAACTGCGCCTTTTGTCAACCTCACTCACAGAGCCTAAGCTAGCTTTTGCCAGTGGCAAGACATTCATCGAGACGACTGGAGATAGCATAGGATGCAGATTTTGCCTCAGGGTTACCACAGAAGCCTTTCCGTAAACATGTAACCTGCAGGGTAGAAAGGTGGGATGGCATCTAACGCAGTTTGTCGTGCCTTTTCGATAATACAAGAGGTCGTATGGACAACACTCAGCGTGTGAGTGAGTCTGGCATCTCTCCCCAGCTGTATTCAGCTCATCATAGTAGCAACAAAAATTCCCACACGCCAAATTCGTGAAGGTGAACCGGCAGAACTAACCCGTGAAATACGTCACAGGTATAAGCGTAGCGCCATTCAGTCGGCGTCCAGACCAGGATAAACGGATGGAAGAAATCACCAAAAAAAAGAACGAAATAACAAGTCCAGACGGAAAACAACACCACGTTTCCATGAACACAAGTGTAAGTCGTCGATTAGTGTGAATTCCGCGCAAATCCGTGGTCTAGCGGCATCCATAATGATCCAAAACAGTAGAGAAATGTAGACTCGCAGCCAGTTATGGCGCCATCTTTGCCAATAAATACCAGTCCACCAACCCACACGTGTATCTGTCTCTACCTCTCTATCTTCTCCAACAAACACCAGTCCACCAACCCACAAGTGTATCTGTCTCTACCTCTCTATTTTCTCCAACATACATCAGTCCACCAACCCACAAGTGTATCTGTCTCTACCTCTCTATTTTCTCCAACATACATCAGTCCACCAACCCACACGTGTATCTGTCTCTACCTCTCTATCTTCTCCAACATACACCAGTCCACCAACCCACAAGTGTATCTGTCTCTACCTCTCTATCTTCTCCAACAAACACCAGTCCACCAACCCACAAGTGTATCTGTCTCTACCTCTCTATCTTCTCTAACAAACACCAGTCCACCAACCCACAAGTGTATCTGTCTCTACCTCTCTATCTTCTCCAACATACACCAGTCCACCAACCCACACGTGTATCTGTCTCTACCTCTCTATCTTCTCCAACAAACACCAGTCCACCAACCCACAAGTGTATCTGTCTCTACCTCTCTATCTTCTCCAACAAACACCAGTCCACCAACCCACAAGTGTATCTGTCTCTACCTCTCTATCTTCTCCAACATACACCAGTCCACCAACCCACAAGTGTATCTGTCTCTACCTCTCTATCTTCTCCAACATACATCAGTCCACCAACCCACAAGCATATATGTACTACCTCTCTTTCCAGCCAAGATTCGTTTCCTACTGTCAGCTCATCGATTTCGTAAGGCCGTGTGGTGACTATGATCAGATTATTCAGACTAGTGTGAGGGGAAACATTGACCTCATGCATATGCCGTGCACATGGAAACATAATGTATTACAGCAGCCTAATCAACAAGGTGAAGTGATAAATTGGGCTTCAAGAAGATTTTCATTTCATTACAGTATGATGGCCCTAAATCCACATTTATAAGTACGTCCCGGCAACGGATTAGTAGTATGCATCCAGTTTCAATATTCACACTACCACAATTCCGTCGTTGTCGACATTTCAATAGAAAGATTAAACTGTGCCCAAAACCTCAAACATCAGAACCGCTGGCTTCAATGAGGACAGAGAAAAGAGCAACTGTTTCAGGAGTCATATAAATGCAAAGAGCTGGTCCATAGACTCCAACTATTTCTTGACTTTTCTTTTTGATAACAAAGGCCAATGATTGACAAACAGTCAGTAAAAACATCGTCTGGTTGAGTTGTTTTTTCAGGACAGCTACAAACTCCTACCACTTTGCTCGGTCTGCCAAAATTATATGTACGGTTTTGCAGCTCCGATTCATTATTATCCGTTCAGTGTCTAAGGTTTTCTGCACATTTGTTTTACGTCAGCGTCTGTTTCTCTTTTCTTCTGTGGTTAATGGAACGGCGAATGATGCGCACGTGTCAGAGTCTAGTCGGGAGAACACATTAATTCAGCTCAAGCCTGGACCAGTTATGGTACCGTGCATCGGTACTTGGTTTGTGTCAGATAAACTGTTTTGGGTTGATGATGGTGTCCATACAGAACATTCAATGTATGCTCTTTCAACAGACTGTGCGGAAAGACAAAGAGAACATGTATGTGCGTCTTTATATTTTTAGTAGAGTAATAAAGACAAGTAACAACAGCAATTAAACATTTCTTAATGGGGCCAATTTAGTAATAAGTTGTGGAACAAGTAGAAAAGTATCGAATCTTGAAAACAGCCTGTTACAGAGGAAGCTATAAGGAAGCGAGAAAGTGGTCTTGGTCAGTATAATGTGCCTGAAGCGGCGTCCTGACCCTATTTGCCTCTCAGTTTCCGCTTCTTCTTCGTTGATCGTTCTAAAACTGCCACTTCCAAGCTCTGATCGTTCTAAAACTGCCACTCCCAAGCTCTGATCGTACTCACATTGCCACTCCCAAGCTCTGATCGTTCTCACACTGCCACTCCCAAGCTCTGATCGCAACCAAACTCCCGCTCCCAAGCTCTGAAAATCCCTTAGCAAGTAGAAGAATGTAGTTCGGAGAACGGTATTTACAGTAGTTTACAGTTTGACAGAATAACAGGTAAAATAGAGAGGGAAGTTTCAGAAGAACAATTTGGTTTTCGAAAGTTTAATGGAACAAGGGAAGCAATTTTCTGTTTGCGAACTTCGACAGAAAAATATATAGAAATACATAATGACATTTATATTTGCTTTATAGACTACCAGAAGGCTTTTGACAGGGTTCAACGTGAAAAATTAATTAAATGTCTCCAAGAAATAGGTCTAGATGGTAAAGACATAAGACTGCTCTGTAATTTGTACTGCGAACAAACTGCTACAGTAAAATCACGAAAGTTATGTTCTCCAAGTATAGATGTAAAAAGAGAAGTGAGACAGGGATGTGAATTATCTCCTTGTCTTTTTAATATCTACACAGAGCAAATATTCAAACAGATAGAGGGGATGCCAGTGCTTTGAGTGGCTATGAACAATCTAAGATATGTAGATGATACAGTTTTGATGGCACAAAGTGAGCAAGATTACAGGAGCTTGAGACAACAATATACACAATAAGTCAAGGGTTTGGATTAGACATAAACATAAAGAAAACAAAGACTATGATAATTGGGAAAAGTGACAAGAAACCTCGATTCAGTTAAAAATAAAAGATGAACTATTTGAACAGGTACAGAGTTTCTCCTATCTAGGTCATATAATAACGGAAGAAGGCAGCTGTGATAAAGAAATCAGAAAGAGAATAGGTATGGCCAAGATGGTATTCGACAACATGCGACACATACTGACATCCAAACAGACAAATCATAATTTTAAAATGAGAATTGTCAGGTGTTATGTATACTCGCCACTACTTTATGGCGCAGAAACATGGACAATGAATAATAAGTTGGAAAAGAGTATTGAAGCCTTCGAAATGTTGGTACATAGAAGATTGGGTAGCATTTCTTGGAAAGAGACGAAAGCAGATTTGGAGGTATTAGAAAAGTTGGCGGTAAAAAGAGAATTATTGACTGAAATCAGGGTTAGACAGTTACCTTATTTACTTCATATAACAAGACATACCTCCTTGTTGAAGATTACACTGGAGGGTAGGGAGGAAGGCAGTCGTTCAAGAGGCAGACAACGCTTTAAGTGAGTGGATACCATCAAGAGATGGACTGGAAAAAGTATCTCAGATTGCACCATTACGGCAACGGATAGAGGACACTGGAGATCCATTGCAGCCGATCTTCAAATCGGAGATGGCACTTGAGCTGAACTGAACAGCTTGACTGCGAGATTTGCACCTTTCGGTCCAGCACTTCAGCATGCATTTTTGGGTTCCAGGCTAGCCTTCCCTCTTTGATCCCTTCTCCGTAGCTATTCTGTCCTGTTGCAGCCTGTTATCCAGGATCACCACGTAAAGATGGAGAAGAATGTTGGCAGCTTTGGGTCGCTGGCCCTGGCACTAACAGTAAGGTTTTGGTCGTTGATTGCTCCAACATGTACTGCTAAGCATCTTGATCCCAGTGGAGCGTCTCACCTTATGATTCTTCTTAGAAGGCGATTTAGCTTATGGAGGTCCGTGGCTCGTATTCTGGCAGCCTATTACTTCGCTTTATTGTCTGCTGTTGGCTATATGTTTTCTAAGTGCAGACATATTATTGTCTTTATAATTGTTGCTACTAACAATCATACTAATCACGTGTACAACGTCACCTGACACGACTTACACGCGAGCTCAGTGATCGTAGTCCTTCTGTCTTGTTCGTCATCTGTCACATCAATAGTTCCAACAAAGTCATCACGTCGCTGTCTTTATGAGGCGTCCGAGGACCCATTGCATCAGTCTTAATCATGCATCTGTTTGGAACTGCTTCTCTAGCCTTTGGCTGCTCCCAACCTACCTACAAGACAATAGCTGTTTGTTGCCATAGTTGTCTCGCGTAGTCAAGATGTCTTGACTGGACTATCGAGCATTCCTACCATTTGGTTGTTAATTTTGTTGTTGTTGTTCTTCTTCTATACGTACGAGGCGTGTTAAAATTAAACCGGACCAAACTGCAACAAGTGAACATACGTACGATGCGCATGATGACGTCACTTCTGATGTAAACAGCGCATACCAACCGTCAAGTTTGCAAAATCCCATTATCCTCCGACTCATAGTTTGCTCAGCAGACCGTTGAAAACATGTCGGGTGTGATACAGAATCCGTCCAGAGTTTATTAGTGAGCGGTGATTTGCTTTCTATCAGCTGAAGGATGTCGACCAGTTGACATTCATCGCAGAATGCAGGCAGTGTATGGTGACAAAACTGTGTCGAGGACAACACTGACTAACTGGACAACGATGTTTAAAGAAGGACGAGAGTTAACGAAAGATCTTCCAAGACCACGTCAGGTGCATATTGTTGCTTTAACTCCCATCCTTCGACATCTTTGTCCAGTTCTTCACTGTTGTCTTCGACACACTTTTGTCCCCAAACACTGCTTGCATTCTGCGATGAATGTCAACTGGTCGACATCCTTCAGCTTTTAGAAATCGAATCACCGCTCGCTGATCAACTCTGGACGGATTCGTATCACACCCGACATGTTTTCAACGGTCTGCTGAGGAAACTATAAGTCGGAGGATAATGCAATTTGTCAAACTTGACAGTTGGTATGTGCTTTTTACACCAGAATTGACGTCATCATGCGCATCGTACGTATGTTGACTGATTGCAGTTTGGTCCGGTTTCATTTGAAGAAAACGCCTCGTACTACTACTACTACTACTACTACTACTACTACTACTACTACTACTACTACTACTACTACTACTACTTCTACTACTACTACTACTACTACTACTACTATGACAACTAATATTACTACTACTAGTACTATTACTACTACTATTACTACTACTACTGCTACTACTTCTACTACTACTATTACTACTACTATTACTACTACTACTTCTACTACTACTACTGCTACTACTACTACTACTACTGCTACTACTACTATGACTACTACTACTACTACTACTATGACTACAACTACCATGACTACTGCTACTACTACTATTACTACTACTATTACTACTACTATTACTACTACTACTACTACTACTACTACTACTACTACTATTTTTTTTTATTTTCTTTTTCTTAAATGTCCACGACGAGTTACATTACACTTTTGCGCTTCCTGAAAAGTGCTTTAGCGGGTGAGTTGCGGTAGCTTTCCTCACATCCTGAGTGTGCTGATAAAAGCGAATTGGTGTCCTCCAATCTGTTGTGGTATGCTTCATCTTCGTATCGCTCACTACTACAGGAATCACGTCCATCCCTATCTCGTTAGCCAGACCGCCACGAGACAAGCTGTTTCCATGGAGATCTGCATGGAAGTGGTTCCGTCTCGATCAGCATATGTATCTTACCCTGACTAACACAGCCTGATCAGTATGTTTTGCCTAACTTTGACTAACATATTCTGATCAGTATGTTTGGCCTAACCTTGACTAACATATTCTGATCAGTATGTTTTGCCTGACCCTGGTAAACATAGTCTGATCAGTATGTCCTACTGACTGACTAACATAGTATGATCAGTATGATTTGTCTGACCCTGACTAACATAGTCTGATCACTATGTTTTACCTGACCAGACGTAGTCTCCTCTCCCCCTTCCCACCATTAAATGACTCCTGGCAAGGACTCCCAGTGTATTTTGATCAGTCGGTCGAGACTGTTACCGAGAGATGGCTGCTGCTGACTGTAGCTTCTGGGAGCCATTCGAAAGACTTGACTGCTTTAAGGTAGACCTAGAGTTGGTCCGAACCACAGCTATCAATCTAACAATGTCACCGCGTTCTATCATTGGTATCCTCCCTCTTGAACAGTACATATCTTCAAGTGATCATATTTGTTCTTCCCCAGAAGTGATCCCCATGGTTACAAATGAGAGTCTATGGGAGAAAACAGGACAAAGACAGATGGAGCAAGAAATCTTCGGAAGAAGATGCCGTTGGATATGGCGCACACTTTGATTGAAAGTCATAAATCAGCATCCCTAGACAATCGATGTCACGGAACCAACAGTGAAAGATAAGCAACAATAAACGCAAGACAAGTCTACTTGGAGAGAATTGGTTGGTGGCATATGCACCCCAAGGTGATAAGGGCAAAGAAGAAGAAGAAGATGGTGATGACGACGATGAAGATAAATAAAAATAAAAATAAGAAGACAAATAATAGTAATAATAATAGTAATAGTAATAAGAAGAACAAAAAGAAGACGAAGAAGAAAAAGGAAGGAAGAAGGAGATAAAGAATAAGAAGTGACTCCGGGATCCCTTGGAGTACACGACAATTAGAGAACAAAACTAGAAATACATAGATATTGTGTCAAACACCTGCTTGGAAGCGACTGATGTGGAACGTATGTATTCATTTCTGAGAACGCATGTATCCTTTGCCTAACGTGGAATGTAAACATATCGTCCGTCACCGTGCTACAGAGAATCAAACTAAATAATATATAATCTTCTAGCACACTTGTCTACAAACCAGGATGTCTCTTTGTAACATTCAAGATCGCCATTAAATTAATGTTGATGTGGGAGAGTAAGAGAAGTTTAAAATTGGAGCAAATGAACATTAGTATTTTGGTACGTGTAAAACCTTTTCCTGAACATTAAGAAAACTAAGATAATGTCCACTGGCAAAACAAGACTGCAACCCCAGATTGCTATTACTAATTACGAAATCGAAAATGTGAAACATTTTGAATATCTTGGTTCTACGTTATCCAACGATGGAGAAAGTTAAATAGAAATTAGAAGACGTTTGGCCATGGCGATGCAGAAGTTAAACAACATGCACAATTTATGGCATAATACCAACAAGCAACTAAAACTGAACACCCTGAGAACATGCATATTCCATGTGACAATGTACGGGTGCGAGACATTGACTATGACACAAGCAGCAAGGAAGAAAATTGGAGTGTTCGAAACAAAATGTTTCAGAAGAATCCTAAAAATTCATTGCATAAAAAAAGTGACAAATGAAACCGTCCCAGAAGACCTGATTGTTAAAGAAAGCTGGCTCATAAACAATTTTATGTTTCTGAAATTGAATTTTTTCAGGCATGTCAAACGATATTAACGGGGACGGCATGGGCGAGTGGTTAAGTGACCGGCTCATAACCCGGAGGTGCTGGGTTCTATCCCCATCACAGCACCTGCCGTTACCCCGGAGAAGCAAACCCTTAGAAAATGCAGGAGGAAGCAGACGATTACATAAAATGCATGCTGAAGTCGGATGCACTGGGCCGACAAACGCAATATAAAAACTACAGCGCAACGCACACCGCCTTGGGGAATAGAGAAATAAGGCGAATGAAAAAAAAAAAAACACATAACGGACTCGAGAGAATGGTCTTGGAAGGCATGGTATCTGGAAAGCGACGCAAGGATCGACCAAGGCGAAAGTGGACACAAAATATCAAAGATACTCTAAACATGAACATGGAACAGGTGGGAAGATTGACTGCAGACCGAGATTCGTATCGTCTGGCTATGATGAGAGCCACGTTCTACAAAGAACATGCTACATGATGATGATGATCAAAATGTTTTATCTATATTGCAATTGTTCGAAAATTGTTTGCTCCGGATTTTCAAATAGGATGCGAGTCTATTCTCGGTAAACATGACTTATTTTATACCTTTGGACATTTCAAAGCCTAATTCAAGGATGGAAATGTTTGAACGATGTCTAACTATTGACTCATAATACTATAATAATAAATGTCTGCAATATTTGCAGAATTTAACACGATGTGTATTTTTCGGGCTTTATATACTGATTCCTAGTAAAAGGATTCTTATCCAATGACAAATTTTATGCGGAATGTATTTTTTTTAAATACTCGTCACTACTTTATGGCGCAGAAATTTGGACAATGAATAACAAGTTGAAAAAGAGTATTGAAGTCTTTGAAATGTGGGTATATAGAAGATTGGGTTGCATTTCTTGGAAAGAGACGAAAACAAATTTGGAGATATTTTAAAAGTTGGGGGTGAAAAGAGAATTAATGCCCGAAATCAGGGTTAGACAGTTACGTTATTTTGGTCATATAACAAGACATACCTCCTTGTTGAAGACCATACTGTCGGGTAGAGTAGAAGGCAGTCGTTCAAGTGGGATAGAGCGTTTTAAGTGGGTGGATAACATCAGGAGATGGGCTGGAAAAAGCCTCTCAGATTGCACCATTACGGAAAGAGAAATAGTACACTGGAGATCCATTGCTGAGATGGCACTTGAACTGAACTGATTTTCAAAACGTGAAGTGTTAAGATGGCGGGAGTCTCTATATCGTGTGCCAATTGGATAAATACTGTTGTTGTTGTTGCTAATGTCACGATTTAGAAGTTTAATGAAAGAGGCATGACGTAAGATAAAAACAAGTTAATAGCAGTTCAATAGCAGGCATGCCGTCGTGGATGAAGTATTAGAGACTTCATTGTACTATTTTTATGAGGTGGCGTTGCACGTAACTTTTACCATATCACCGTTTTTTTTGGTCGTAAATTTGTATTAATAGTTAGTTAGTCCGTCAGTTAGTCAGTTAGTCAGTCAGTCAGTTAGTTGGTTAGTCAGTCAGTTGGTTAGGCAGTCGGTTAGTCAGTCAGTTAGTCGGTTAGTTGGTTAGTCAGTCTGTCAGTTAGTTGGTTAGTCAGTCAGTCGGTTAGTTGGTTAGTCAGTCGGTTAGTCAGTCAGTTAGTTAGGCAGTCGGTTAGTCAGTCAGTATGTTAGTTAGTCAGTCAGTCAATTAGTTAGTTGGTTAGTCAGTCAGTCAGTTGGTCAGTCAGTCCGTTAGTTGGTTAGTCAGTCAGTTAGTTGGTCAGTCAGTCAGTTAGTTGGTTAGTTGGTTAGTCAGTCAATCAGTTATTTGGTTAGTCAGTCAGTTAGTTGCTTAGTCAGTTAGTTAGTTAGTTAGTCAGTCAGTTAGTTGATTAGTCAGTTAGTCAGTCAGTTAGTTGGTTAGTCAGTCAGTCAATTAGGTGGTTAGTCAGTCAGTTAGTTGCTTAGTCAGTTAGTTAGTCAGTCAGTCAGTTACTTGGTTAGTCAGTTAGTTAGTCAGTCAGTCAGTTAGTTGATTAGTCAGTTAGTTAGTCAGTCAGTCAGTTAGTTGATTAGTCAGTTAGTCAGTCAGTCAGTTAGTTGGTTAGTCAGTCAATCAATTAGGTGGTTATTCAGTCAGTTAGTTGGTTAGTCAGTTAGTTAGTCAGTCAGTCAGATAGTTGGTTATTCAGTTAGTTAGTTAGTCAGTCAGTCGGTTAGGTGGTTAGTCAGTCAGTTAGTTAGTCAGTCAGTCAATCAGTTAGTTGGTTAGTCAGCCAGTTAGTTGGCTAGTTAGTCATCGGATCATCTTCATTGCACGCGGAACAAGTCCATCTCGTCCACAGATCTCGTCCTCAGTAATCTCGGCTAGCACGTGATGACCGACAAGTTCCGGTTCGATGCTGGTTAACCAGACGACTTTGGATCCCCGTGTGGTGATCACACCTCGCCGTACCTCGTTGCACCCTCAATTCAACCAGTCACGCCAAAGATGTAGTGTCTGGGGAACTCGGTGGTCTCGAGGTAAGGTGGAGGTCGCGGATTCGAATCACGGTGGAGACCGGGATGCTTTTACGTGGATCGTCTGGTAAAAATTCCCCTGATCTTTGGGTAGTGAGATCGGACCCCCGTGTGCAGTGTCGAGCACGTTAAAAAATTATTGGCAGTTGGAAATCTAAAAGAGTTGGCTTAGGGGCGGCTGCCCGGACAAAACATTCAAGTTAGAAATCTACCCAAGTTATTTATACCTTTCCTCGGGTGGTTTGTTAAAAGCAGCTATAGATGGTGAGATGGTGTCTAACTGGCTGCGTGTCTACTTAGCTCGTGTTTTTCTTCTTCTTCTTCGTTCGTCTTCAGACCTCGACTTGAATGACTCTGACAAAGGCAGCATCGACTTGAGGCTCAGTGCACTTCCGTACATCTTCTCGTGGGAAGAACAGTGGTTATTGCCAAACGCTACTTCTGTTATCTGTATACAGTGGTAAGGACTGCAAAATATGTTCTGTCGTAATGGGAGCTGTACTGCAGGCACAAATGTCCGTAGTGCTAATCTTGAACTTGTTGTACAGATGACATCTCAGTCTGTTGTGTCCTATGCGTAGCCGAATAATGATCACCTGGTCTCGCCTGGAGTTGGTGGTAGGCATAGTTTTCCGTGTGGCCAGGGTTATCTTTTTTCCATTTGTTTACTTTACGTTCCCATGATGGCTGATTTTGTCTCTTTGTATGTGATTGCTGTATCACTCTGATGAAACATTCCTCACTCTCTGGCGAGTCTGTCCGACTCCTCGTTTAGTACCCGAAATTGGTGTCTGTGAAGCTCGTTCGTTGTCACCAGCATGGCCACAATAGTGGATCCACACCAGCCCATGTGCATTTGAGGCCTTTACATGTACTATCCACTCATCCAGTCCCTCTGTACCTTCTGATGTAAGGATATGGAGTCTGATACAACGGCTACCCCTATTTTAGATATCTCAGAGCTGCAGCCACCGTTTCTCTCTCCAATCTCGTGCTGGAAGCTGCTGTTCTGGATGTCCCGATCTGCTGTTCTGCATGTCCCGATCTGATGTTCTGGATGTCCCGATCTGCTGTTCTAGATGTCCCGATCTGATGTTCTGGATGTCCCGATCTGATGTTCTGGATGTCCCGATCTGATGTTCTGGATGTCCCGATCTGATGTTCTGGATGTCCCGATTTGATGTTCTGCATGTCCCGATCTGTTGAGCCACAACTCTAGCAGAGAGGCCCCAAACAGATATCCCACTGCCGAGACGAGATGTCTTTGCACTGACCACGATCTAAAATGGACATTCTTGATTTGTTAAATTTTTGCGGGTTAAAACCAGGATAAAATGTAGGATACGAGACGTGGATTATTACACGGATATTAAGAAAGAAGATCGGGGCTTTCGAGACAAAATGCTGCAGAAGAATCCTCAAAATACTTTGGGTAAAGAAAATAACAAATAAAGCATCCTGCAAGATCTGAGTGTCGAAGATAACTGGTTTATAAGCCCCGTTATGTCTCAGAAACGGAGGTTTTTCTACCACATCAAGCACCATGGCGGACTGGATAAATCGGTTCTGGAAGGCATTGTTCCAGGAAGACGAGGCAGACAATTCTGGACGGCATTGTTCCAGGAAGACGAGGAAGAGGCCGACCGAAACGTAGATGGACACAAGATATCAAGGACACCCTTAACATGAACAGGGAGCAGGCGAGTAGACTGACTGCTGATCGAGATTCCTATAGAATGGCTGTTTTAAGAGCGACGTTCTTCTAAGAAGATACAATGAAACATGGATATAGTGTGTAGTTAGACCAGTTAGTACAGAGACACGGATTATCTACGTCTTTCTAATGATGAAAAGTAAATGTAACTTCAATTATGTTTTGTTCTGTTCCATTAATAGCAAACCTCACTGCACACCAGGCGCTCAGTCTTCCTCAGCAAATGGTGAAGTGTGTGGAGACTAATGGTTCCAGTGGCCCACTGGATATACATACTCCTGCTGTGTCCTATCGGACATCCCTCCCTGTTCGACTTACATTGATTTCCAAATTATACATTCTGTGCATTGCTATTTCAGCGATTGCAATATTAAAGGTTATCTAGACTGTTATAGATCGGCCACAGAATGCCCCTCCCATCCATTTTCAGTCCTACTATAGAGACATATGAGAAGAGTAAGCCAGCTCAATCAGTGCCCTCAATCCCAGCGTGACCAGTCTGAGACCCCAGCTCAGTCAGTGCCCTCAACCCCAGCGTGACCAGTCTGAGACCCCAGCTCAGTCAGTGCCCTCAACCCCAGCGTGACCAGTCTGAGACCCCAGCTCAGTCAGTGCCGTTTCCCAACGTGACCAGTCTGAAACCCCAACTCAATCAGTGCCCTCAACCCCAGCGTGACCAGTCTGAGACCCCAGCTCAGTCAGTGCCGTATCCCAACGTGACCCGTCTGAAACCCCAACCCAGTCAGTGCCCTAAACCCCAGCGTGACCAGTCTGAGACCCCAATTCAATCAGTGCCCTCAACACCAGCGTGACCAGTCTGAGACCCCAACTCAGTCAGTGCCCTCAACCCAAGCGTGACGAGTCTTTGAGACGTCAGCTCAATCAGTGCCCTCAACCCCAGCGTGACCAGTCTGAGACCCCCAACTCAGTCAGTGCCCTCAACCCAAGCGTGACCAGTCTGAAACCCCAACTCAATCAGTGCCCTCAACCCCAGCGTGACCAGTCTGAAACCCCAACTCAATCAGTGCCCTCAACCCCAGCGTGACAAGTCTGAGACCCCAACTCAATCAGTGCCCTCAACCCCAGCGTGACCAATCTGAAACCCCAACTCAATCAGTGTCCTCAACCCCAGCGTGACTAGTCTGAAACCCCAACTCAATCAGTGCCCTCAACCCAAGCGTGACCAGTCTGAAACCCCAACTCAATCAGTGCCCTCAACCCCAGCGTGACCAGTCTGAAACCCCAGCTCAGTCAGTGCCCTCAACCCCAGCGTGACCAGTCTGAAACCCCAACTCAATCAGTGCTCTCAACCCCAGCGTGACCAGTCTGAAACTCCAACTCAATCAGTGCCCTCAACCCAAGCGTGACCAGTCTGAAACCCCAACTCAATCAGTGCCCTCAGCCCCAGCGTGACCAGTCTGAGACCCCAACTCAATCAGTGCCCTCAACCCCAGCGTGACCAGTCTGAAACCCCAACTCAATCAGTGCCCTCAACCCCAGTGTGACCAGCCTTTGAGATGTCAGCTCAATATGTGCCCTCAACTCAGCGTGACCAGCCTTTGAGACGTCAGCTCAATATGTGCCCTCAACCCCAGCGTGACCAGCCTTTAAGACGTTAGCTCAATGTATGCCCTAAACCCCAGCGTTCAGTAGAATGAACCCAGGACCACTCAGATGCGAAGCCAGAGCGCTAACCACTACGCTACGTAGCTCCCTGCGAGGAGTATTTAGTTAGACCAATATTTGTGTCAGGCGTTCTGTCTGTTCGTGTCTACTCCCTGTTTTTTTCCGTATTCCACCCCCGAGGCCTCTGCATCGTGTTCACCTTCGGGTCAGGGTCACCCTTGCTGTGTTTGGAGTACGAGATGGGAGAGGTATCGTGTAACCTTCGGTAAAGGGAGCAGGAGAAACGTGGTTTCAGTCCAAACAGGGAGGTCCTTGACTAAGGATAACCTGGGCTAAATTATGGGTGCAGTTAAGCTGAACGTGGAACGCCATCTTGGACTGTTTTCCCATGGTTTAAGTCAGGAATGAAATGCAGCAACAAACAGGATAATCTATCAAAAGCACACAAATTCCTCAGAATAAAGTCCGTTAAACTATCAGATGAAAGAGTTGTGAATTATAATCCGAGCAGGAACCATAAAATATCAGAAACTGACACAAACACTGGAGCAAGTCGAGAGCGCCGCCATTCAGGTCATCTTACTTGAAACTAAATAATAATAAATAGGTCAAAATGTTAATTAAGCTGATTTTAGAGAGAAAATATACATATTCTGAGTAATAAGTTGTTAATTCTTATTCACAGTAGTGGATAACAACGCTACAACAATAACAAAGCACGTTTTCCAGTTCATCAAACTCTCTTTGTGATGAAAACAAGTTTTGTCAAATATATTCAAATAAAACAAATGTAGACAGAAATCGTATCAGTGACATTTATCCGTTACTTTAACATTCGATGAGGTTGGCTGACGAATGCCTGAAAAGGAAGACAATCTCAGCGCCATTGACCTGCGACATACGGAGTTTCTGTAAGACTTGCAGAAACAACATCGGGACAGGAAATCAAAAGTTAGAGTTCAAGGAACCAGTGGCGTAAAACAGGACGACATCATATCGCGATATGTGTGCATACTGTTCGTGGATGATGTTATCAAAGCCTGCAAGGGGGGGGGGGGGGGGGAATCGTTAAAAAGTACTCAGTTGTGTACTTGACGATGTGATCAACCTATATACCAATGCTGGCTATTGACCATAACGAGGCTCTACTCTCATTGCCAAATCAGAGGCACGTCTTAACTTAACTTAACCCGTTTTTTTCTGGCTTAGATGACTGCATATTCTGTATACAGCCAGTTTATTGTATGGCGGTTAACCGATATGCGATTCCATCTTAATAGATTCAAACATTAGAGTTAAGTAGACCCGTAACCAGTAAGGCGCCATCTATAGCTGCTCTCAACAAACCATCTGGGGGAAGGTACAAATAATGTTGGGTAGATTTACTCTTTTCGATCTCCGTCAAGGGATTTTTAACGTGTTCGACACTGAACCTGAACACGGCAGTCCGATATCACTACCCAGAGATCAGGGGAATTTTTACCAGATGATCCATGGGGGGAAAATCCCAGTTTCCACAGAGATTCGGAAGCCACGACCACCGGCGCACAAAACGGACACCTTACCTTGAGACCACCGGCACACTAGGTGGACACCTTACCTCGAGAAAACCGGCACACAAGACAGACACTTTACATCGAAACCACCGGCACACAAGACGGAAACCTTACCTCGAGACCACCGGCACACAAGACGGACACCTTACCTCGAGACCACCGGCACACAAGACGGACACCTTACCTCGAGACCACCAGCACACAAGACGGACACCTTACCTCGAGACCACCGGCACACAAGACGGTCACCTTACCTTGAGACCACCGGCACATAAGACGGTCACCTTACCTCGAGACCACCGGCACACAAGACAGACACCTTACATCGAGACCACCGGCACACAAGACGGAAACCTTACCTCGAGACCACCAGCACACAAGACGGATACCTTACCTCGAGACCACTGACACACACCTTACCTCGAGACCACTGGCACACAAGACGGACACCTTACATCGAGACCACCGGCACACAAGACGGAAACCTTACCTCGAGACCACCGGCACACACGACGGACACCTTACCTCGAGATCACCAGCACACAAGACGGTCACCTTACCTCGAGACCACCGGCACACAAGACAGACACCTTACCTCGAGACCACCGGCACACACGACAGACACCTTACCTCGAGACCACCGGCACACAAGACGGACACCTTACCTCGAGACCACCGGCACACAAGACGGACACCTTACCTCGAGACCACCGGCACACAAGACGGTCACCTTACCTCGAGACCACCGGCACACAAGACGGTCACCTTACCTCGAGACCACCGGCACACAATACGGTCACCTTACCTTGAGACCACCGGCACACAAGACGGTCACCTTACCTTGAGACCACCGGCACACAAGACGGTCACCTTACCTCGAGACCACCGGCACACAAGACGGTCACCTTACCTTGAGACCACCGGCACACAAGACGGTCACGTTACCTCGATACCACTCGCACACAAGACGGTCACCTTACCTCGAGACCACCGGCACACAAGACGGTCACCTTACCTCGAGACCACCGACACACAAGACGGACACCTTACCTTGAGCTCGAGACCACCGGCACACAAGACGGACACCTTACCTCGAGACCACCGGCACACAAGACAGACACCTTACCTAGTGTCCACTGAGAAAGGCTGGCACAGAAATGACATAAAATGTATGTTGAACAGGTTTCGAAATTGGAAGATGGAGTAGCTGTATGTACAACAAACGAGCTACAGAAGGCGTGCAGTATCCGTGTCTTTCGTAGCCATTTGCTTAGCAATACTGAGTATCTATGAGTCTGCCAGGAGTGCAGTAATGACGATTCTATATAAAAGAACTAATGTAAACATAAATTCTCTTGAACGCACGATTTCGTTACCTGGCAAATTCCGTTTAAAACATCGGCGTGGAAGGTGCAGTAGTGCGCAAGCTGTTTGTGTCTACCACGACACGTAAATATGACCCCGGATCTCCGCAATTTACATTTTTTTTAATGGTAAACACTGAGAATGCATTATTTATTTGTATGAGACTTTTGTTACATAGTCAACAATATTAGGTACACTTAACAAGTAAATATGCCCAAGTGTTGAATCTAACTTAAATACTGTATGTATGATATATTTTTGCATTATGTATTTCTTCGTTAGTTGTTTTCGTTTCTTCTTTGTTCATAACCTAAGTCTGTGGTCGAACTTTGTCTTGGTTCAGTGTTCAGTCACTGACCCATTACTTATAAATGTTTTTATCGATCTGTTGCAGCTTCGATTTGTTTATTTATTGTTACATCTGCACGATACACTGAAAGAGAAGAAAATTAATAATTAATGTAAATACATATTAGCACAAATTTTGGGGAAAGTTCAGCCATGGAGTGCATCAGTCCTCTGTCTGATATTGTTATTGTGTCATATTGTGTAACTAAACAGCACACATCGCCAACATGTTATGTAAAGTTGAACGAGGCGGAGCTAAAACAAGAACACTCATTTCAATACTTGGGCACCCACATCCGTTCTGATGGGAGATACACTTATGAAATAAGGAACAGAACAGCCAAGGCAAAGTCAGTCTTCCAGAGCATGAGGGGAATCGTGTGCAACAAAACTCTATCACTGGAATTAAGGAAGAGACTTCTTTGATGCTTCGTAGAACCAGTACAGACATACGGCAGCGAGTTATGGACAATCAGCAAGCACGTACATGTTTCATTGGAGGAAACGGAAATGTGGTTTTACAGAAAAAATGTTGAAAGTTCCATGGACTGCAAAGAAAGCCAATAACGTGTTTCTTCACGAGGCCCAGGCAAAAGATATTTATAGCAAAAATCAGGACAAGGTAGTCATCCTTTTTCGGACATGTCAGGAGAAGAGGCGGGTTCAAACACGCGTAGACAACATGCAGAATTGCAGGGGAGATATGCTGAGGGAGACATAAAGGGAAATAAATGAGACAAATTTAAGGCGTGGCATGGGAGGCGATCAACGGCGAAAATGTCATCTATTTTCTTCACTCATATTGTTTATGGTACCTACCAATTTTATTGTTTCATTTTCTACTCTAAGTGCTGACATCTGCAGTTGTTGAACATGTTCTCCTAATGTCATTCGTTGTTTCTCTTCAATGTTCTAGACATCTCATAATTGCATCATTTAATGGCTTGGATAAAAGACATGTCCTTGACTACAGCACATTACTTCACCTGTATGATTGGTTCTTATTGTTTGACTCCACCCCAACTCTCTCTTTTCTCACCTCACTCTGTTTCATTTGACTCTGTCCTACAGTCACACCCTTGCACAACTTTCACACGCGCCCTCGTGGTAAAGCCCTTCCATAGCACTTTGGTTGGGCTAGCTTCTGAGGGCGCACAAACCTAGCATAGGTACATACAGATGCACACATGCATCCAAGCACTGGTTTATGCGTCCTGATATCGCCCAATTGACTACGGTCTGGGGTGGAAAATGGCGCGCCTCCGCCAGTAGAAACTAGTGAGGCAAACATCAAAGCAAAAAAAAAAAATTCTTATTGTTTTTCTTCCTCTGTTCCCTACAAATAACATCTTTACTCTGTTGTTTCTTCATTGTGTGTTGGGTTCTGTTCTTTTATTAAGAATCTATTTCACAGCTCTCTAGGCATACCCATAGGTGATCAGTCTCTCTCAGCACAGGGCAACGGGTTTGGATAATGATGGTTCTAGTAGCTCATTGGTTGTACATACCCCTGCTCCATTGTTTTATGCACCCCATCCCACATGACAACCGTTTGCTTTCAAAGTTCTGCAGTCTGTGTATTGCTGTATATGGGGTATTCTTTCTTAGTTGCAAGTGGTCCACCGTGGTCTTTGTGTATGACAAAGACAAGAATGGCATCACTGACCCACAGAGAGGATCTCGTAAGAGGCGACTAATTGTGTGACATGGCATAACGCCGGCCATGGTTAAGTGGTTTGTTAAGAGCAGCATAGATGGCGTCTAACAGGCTGCGGGTCTACTTTGCTCTAGTGTTTGAGTCTATTGGACCGCACATCGGTTAAGCACTCTTCAAGAAACTGGTTGTATACAGACTCTGCAGAGTTTTCTAAACCAGTATAAAGATGTCAAGTTAAAGGCACTTGATATTGCTTTCGCTAGGCTAACGAGCCCCTTATGATACGCTCGTGGTCCGACTGTGTCCCTCTTCTGTCATAGCCCTTCCTTTCCTTTTCGTGTGCCTTACAGTTTCGTCAGGGTGGAATATCCGGCCCCGTCCAATTCTCCTTGGTCACTTACTAGAACTTGCTTGGTGTGTTACATGTTGACTATTCATTGCTCACTTTTTGGACCCCTGCATAAACGTCTAACGTTGTTCTTCTTCTTTCGTTTGCTTGAAAATATCATCTCTATATCTGCAATGTTGTCTCTTGTACAAACCGCTGTCTTTTGTAGTTCCCATACAGGTCCACGGCGTTTCTCTTTCAGTGTTATTTCTATTGGACATTGTGTTTGTCCCTGTATATCATATTCGAGGCAGTTCTGCTAGTATGTAGTTCCTGTCCTTGTGTAAACATGGCGGAGTTGCCAATCTTAAATTGTGTGTACATTAGTCTGCCAAGTTGGCTGTGTCCTGTTCTGATGCGGAATATAATTGAATCTTTCCTGTTTATCTTATGATAATAGTCTTGTGTTAAAGTTGGTGGTTCTCTGATTGGTGTCATTATCCTTGTCTTGTGTTGATATGCAACTAGGACACCCTCCTTTACCATTCGATTTGCTCTCTTGTTTGCCTGTATTACACAATGAGAAATTATTCACTGATTGACAATCTTGCGCTGGCTACTCAGGTCCGACAGTAGATCTTATAGACATGGCAGTTCCCCCATATGCATCTATTATGAAACATTAGCTTTACACTTTTAAATTATGCCTTTCATTCTTTGATTTCTATTTTTAGATCTTTACTGAGAGGTCACTCACAGCTCCTAGTTTAGATACAGTAGGCTGTGGTCTGTATCGTAGTTCAGAAACAGTAGTTTTACTAACCATGTCAGCTACCCCATATCCCACCAAGATTGCAAATGGGATCACGACTTAAGAGTTGTGCTCCCATTTACTAGTGCATGTATAAACCTCAGCAAATGTCTACACGCGACGACAGTCATCTTTGCCTGCACTTACTCATACTATGACAACCTTTAATCCACAACTTCTCAAGTCAGATTCTTCACCCTTAAGTGTTCCGTATTTCTTTGAGTCTGTTAATTTTGTTTGAGCAATATTTGTGACTCACGTGTGTGTATATAGGGTGTTTAAAACATAAAAAGTATGCATTTGAGTATCACATACCATGATGGGGCGAGGTAACATGTATTTCTGAACTGACCAGATTAAACAAACATTGCAGACCAAACTTGGGAGTATTTCACGAAGTGTAATCATGTCCTATTTAACTTCTTTCATAAACTGTTTACTTAACACACGGCAGGAGCCAGACTAGCGTCTTTGTAAAGTAACTGCGTGGAATTAAATAACGTTGCTTTAAAGTAAACACACGTGCGTACAAAAACACGATTTTATAATCACTCAGATCTGATTGAAGTTTTACAGTTCAGGCAAAAGAAAAGATTAAAAACAATGCTGCACTCTTAAACGAAAAAAATAAAGCCAATACCAGTATGCTCCATCCGCTGCCTCTGGAAAGGAAGACCCTTCCCTGATATTATTTGCAATATCCCCAAAATCGAAGACAAAAAGTCACAAACAGAGGAACATAAAAAACACATTGTTACAAATTACATCAACCAAAAATTCCCACCGACATCCTGGACGCACGCCTATACGGATGGCTCAGCCAAAGATACCATTGGAAACAGGGGAGGATGCATCACTATAAAACTAAAAAGCAAAGTATACTCAGCAGCATTTGCCACTGGGAGACGCTGCAGCAACTTCAGTGCCGAAGCAAGTGCCCTGAAACAAGTAGCTGAAACCCTTATAGACCATAAAGAGCAGGCAGAAAAGCAAGTGGTCATTTTCACAGACGCCCTCGCAGTGTTAATGGCGCTCAAGAAACAGCACAAAAATGAACTCGGTGCTCTGGCAGACTCGCTCAAACGCCTGTCCCAGTGCTTCAAAAAGCACAGTCCAGTGGATACCACACTGTAGCATTCCAGGCAACGAGGAGGCAGACAGACTCGCCAGAGAGGGAGGAATGCTGCAGCAGAGTGATACAGAAATTACATACAATGACACACAAGCATTCATCAGGGCAACGTACAGTGTAAAATGGAAAAAAGACCACCCTGGCTACATAGAAAGCGATGCCTACCATCAACTCTCCAGGCGAGACCAGGTGATAATTCTCCGGCTACGCACAGGTCACAACAGACTTAGATGCCATCTGTACAAGTTCAAGATTGGCACTACGGACCTTTGTACCTGCGGCACAGCCCCCATGAAGGCAGAACATATTTTGCAGTCCTGTCCCCTGTATACCGACTAAAGAAGTAGCATTTGGCAACAGCCAGTTTTCTTCCACGAGAAGCTGTACGGAAGCGTACAGAGCCTTGAGTTGACTGCTGCCTTTGTTAGAATCATTTTAGTTGACACCTGAAGACGAACGAGGAAGAAGAAGAAGAAGAAGAAGATCTGATTGAAACATATTTAGCTTACATATACGTTTATATAGTTGATTGGGGCTCTTGAATCTTACATATACGTATGTATAGTTGATAGCTCTTGCATCTTACATATACGTATGTATAGCTGATAAGAGCTCTTGCATCTTACATATACGTATGTATAGCTGATAGCTCTTGTATCTTACATATACGTATGTATAGCTGATAGCTCTTCTATCTTACATATACGTATGTATAGCTGATAGCTCTTGTATCTTAGATATACGTATGTATAGCTGATAGCTCTTGTATCTTACATATACGTATGTATAGCTGATAGAAGCTCTTGTATCTTATATATATGTATGTATAGCTGATAGGAGCTCTTGTATCTTACATATACGTATGTATAGCTGATAGCTCTTGTATCTTACATATATGTATGTATAGCTGATATGAGCTCTTGTATCTTACATATACGTATGTATGCCTGATAGCTCTTGTATCTTACATATACGTATGTATAGCTCATTGGAGCTCACACCTTATGTTTACGTGTGTGTATTTCAAGATAAATAATTAACTGAACCAATGTAAAGCGAACAACTGAATAGCAGAGTGGATGAGCACTCGCTTCTCACTGCCTAATGTACCAGGTTTGATCACCGTTATCATCATGGTGCAGTTAGCCCAGCTGTAAATGGGTACATGACTTACTGTTATGTAAGGAAAGTCAGAATGTAATAAAACTAGACACTGCCGATATTTGTATATAATGAAGTCTCAATGAACACTTCATCCCCTACAGTGTCATCTTTCACTTCTCTTTTCCTCGGTGGGTTTCAACCTAACACAAATGTGGTAATATTGTTATATCATTTCCAGGGAGTGTGTATGTATTGTCCATCACTAATTCCTCTACTGAATCACAATCTGACATGTCAGATTGTGATAACTGAGATCTCTCCCCCCCCCCCCCCCCCCCCATGAGAATGGATCTCGACTAACTACCACTGCACACCTATAATAACACAAAAAGATCTAGTTGCAGGACACGAAGAAGATCCCTTGTATAGATGATACAACTCAAATCCTACAATGTTGGCTTCTGTTCTGTTAAGAATCAACGTCCTAGCACTCTGGATGAATCCTTTGTTATGTTCTCAATGCTTCTCGGTAAATGGCAAAGGATTAACTCGATATAACATAGACTGACTTAGAAAACTCTGCATTCAACCACTTTCTTTTACTCAATTTGATCTAAAAATAACTAAGTGCAATATATTTTTTTAAACATTAACTGACCCCGCCCACACTATTTCCTGTGGCAATGCATTCCAAGCATTCATCACTCTCTGACTAAGCAAATATTTCCTAACACCTAATCTGGACCTTATCAGCTCCTATAGCATACTGGTTGCTCACACTTCTGCTCTCTCATTTAATGCGCCTTATCTGCTGTACCGCCATCGGACTTTAAAACTTTGCAGGATTACCATCACTCAAGAGGCAGTCATTGATGAACTTCAATATGCCGCTGCTGCCTCTTTCAAGTGCCTCCATGCCACTGTTGTCCCTTTCAAGTGCCCCTATGCCACTGCTGTCCCTTTCAAGTGCCCTCATGCCACTGTTGTCCCTTTTAAGTGCCCCTATGCCACTGCTGTCCCTTTCAAGTGCCCTCATGCCACTGCTGTCCCTTTCAAGTGCCCACACCCAACTGTTGTCCCTTTCAAGTGTCCCTATGCCACTGCTGTCCCTTTCAAGTGCCCTCATGCCACTATTGTACCTTTCAAGTGCCCCCATGCCACTGTTGTCCCTTTCAAGTGCCCCCATGCCACTGTTGTCCCTTTCAAGTGCCCCCATGCCACTGTTGTCCCTTTCAAGTGCCCCCATTGTCCCTTTCAAGTGCCCCCATGACACTGTTGTCCCTTTCTAGTGCCCTAATGCCACTGTTGTCCCTTTCAAGTGCCCCCATGTCACTGTTGTCCCTTTCAAGTTCCCCCATGCCCCTGTTGTCCCTTTCAAGTGCCCCCATACCACTGTTGTCCCTTTCAAGTGCTCTCATGCCACTGTTGTCCCTTTCAAGTGCCCCCATGCCACTGTTGTCCCTTTCAAGTGCCCATGTTGTCCCTTTCAAGTGCCCCTGTTGTCCCTTTCAAGTTCCCCCATGCCACTGTTGTCCCTTTCAAGTGCCCCTGTTGTCCATTTCAAGTACCCCCATGCCACTGTTGTCCCTTTCAAGTGCCCCCCTACAGGTGTCTTTGAGGTCAATGTGTCAACTTTTCATATCCATAAACTCCAGCATGAGCAGGATAGTGGATCCCTATTAGACCATGATGGTTCGAGATATGTACATCCACAATCCATGCATGCTATATCCAGTCCTTTTGGACCTTCAGAAGTAGTGATTTTGAGTCAGAAACAATTACATTACCCTAAAATACATCCCCTAATAATCTCAGAGCCAAAATCCATTCTGATACTGGAGGTTGTTGTCATGTGTGCAACGGTCTGCTCAACAACAATCTTGCTGCTCCCTCCAGCAGATAAACCCTAGAGTGCTGTTTAAATTTCCCTCTTCACTTCCTCCGTGGGTTCCAATCCAGCCCCCCAAGTGTGGTTAAATTGTAAGGGCATTTCTAGAAGGTGTGCACTATCCATCTGTAATTTCTCTACTGAATCTTTAGCTGACATATCACATTGTGATTCCCTCCCCCCCCCCCCCCCCCCCCTTTCCGGTATGAGACACGCACTGTCATTTAGATAAACTCATTCTTCTTCTTCGTACGCAGTCAGACAGTAACCATTATTTTTTCGAAAAAAGCGGCGGTCATCCTGAGGCTGTCGACACTGCCATTGAGCTTGTCTTGTGTTGCCACTGGTGATGGCCACATCTGCTCTCTCTCTCTGATCCTCGTATGTCGGGCAGTTCTACAGTAGATGCTCAGCGGTCATTTTCCCGGTACCACACGGGCATTCGTCGGTACCACCTATCTTTAATTTGTTGAATAGGTGGTACCTCAGTCTATTGTGGCCAATGCGAAGTCTGAAGACAACGACCTGCTCTCTTCTGTTCAACTGGTAATAGGCATCGTTTTTGGTGTAACCAGTATGTTCGGTTTCCCATTTGGTCATGTATCTGGCTTTAATAAGCCGTTTTGACTCTTCGTACGTCATACTAGTGTCTGTTTGTGGTAGTCTTGCACCTTCTTTTGCCAGTCTGTCTGCCTCCTCGTTGCCTTGGATGTTGCAGTGTGATGGGACCCACTGTACCACTACCCTTTTTGCTGCGGACTGCTGGCATAGTTGACAGAGTACTGCTCTTAAGTCATTAAGCTCAGTGTTTTTCTGGCTTTTTAGCGCTGTGACTACGGCCAGAGCATCTGTAAGCAGGACTGTGTGGCTTTCATTTTCTTTATGTATCACCATTTCTTCCACTGTCGCCCTCAGTGCCTCTGCCTCCGCTCTGAAATTGCTTGTGTACTTACCAGTAGCGAATGACAGTGTTATTTTTCTGCCATTTGGTAGGTTCAGGAATGCTCCTGCCCCTCCATTCTGTGTAGTGTTTGTTACAGAACCGTCGGTGTATGCATGGGCCCAGTCCATGCTTGAGTATTTTTCCGATATAAAGCTTAGGGTAGTATCTCTCCTTTCTTTTTCAGTCTGGCCGTTTTTGTTTCCAATACCTGGTATATTTTCTACCACCTCTGGAAATATATCCTGCCTCCAGGTAGGTTTTCGTACAGTAGTGATGGGCTTTGGTGTTGTTAGTGCGTTTATGGGATCTTCGTGCATCTTTGCTTTGGCTATTTCTGCAAAGTTTCTCCGCTTTAGTTTCCCATTTCTCAAATTGTTAAGTCTCTGGTGCATTAGATGGTCAGTCAGTCTTCGGAGTTTCTCTGACTGCAGCTGGGCTCTGCAGTCTCTTCTATCGGTCATGGATTGCAGTTTTGTAATCTTTTCAAGTTCTACAATTGGCGTTGACTTCATGCCTCCTGTTATAACTCTCATGGCTTGGTTTTGAAGTTTGCTAACTTTATCGAAGTTCGCTTTTGCTGCTGTTGTCCATGCCGCAATGCCATACTCGAGAACTGGTCTCACTCTTCCAGTGTACAGTTTCTTTAGTATACTTTCGTCTGCTCCCCAGCTTGTGCCAGCAAGTTTCCTTATGATTGCCATTCTTTCTCTGGCTCTCATTCGGTTTCTCTCGATCTGACTTTTCCATGTCATGCGCCGATCAAATGTGACTCCCAGATAGTTTGGGTTGTCGTTTGGCTGCAGGAATTTGCCATTTAGACTTAATTTGGTATTTTGGGGTTTGATTGAAAGCGAGAATATTGTACATGTGGTTTTCTCTTCGTCTATTTTGACCAGCCATGAGTTCGCCCACTCTTCCAGCGATGTTAGGGCCTGCTGCATCCGATTTCTTGCTATGGTGAGATTCTTTTCAGAGGTCCCCATAGCCAGATCGTCTGCAAACATTGAGCTATGGACTCTTCTTGGTATATTCTCTGTAATGTCGTTTATATACACCAGGAAGAATGGGGGTGACAGTACTCCCCCTTGGGGTACTCCCTGCTCGAGTGTCACCTTTTTTCTCATCTGCCCTTGTACTTGGACTCTGGCCGTTCTTTTTTTGAGGTAGTGGTTGATCCACTTGTACATTCTCCCACAGACTTCACTTCTCCTTAGCTTGACTCCAAGTCCGTCTTTCCAGACTTTGTCAAATGCCTTTTCCAGGTCCACCCAAACCGCTACTGTGTGTTTCTGTGCCTGGTAGGCATCTTCTATTTCCTGGGCTATGAGGATGACCTGGTCCTCAGTGGATCTGTGCTGTCTAAAGCCGGCTTGCTGTGGAATTAGTATTCGTTTTTCTTCCAGATGCCACATCAGTCTGGTGTTAGATAAACTCATTAAAATTAAACCCAATCAACGTGGGATGGCGTGGCCTAGTGGATAAGTGACACGGCTCACAAGCCGAAGGTGCTGGGTTCGATCCCCATCACAGCATGGGCCGTTACCCCGGGGAAGCAAACCCTTAGAAAATGCAGGAGGAAGCAGACCTTTACATAAAATGCATGCTGAAGTCGGATGCACTGGGCCGACAGGTGTAAAATAAAAACTACAGTGCAACGCACACCGTCTTGGGGAATAGAGAAATAAGGCGAACGCAAAGAAAAAAACAAAACAATCAACTACCACTGCACACCTATAATCAAAAATATCTTGTTACAAAATACGACAAATACCACAGAGCCCATACACAGACAATACAACACACATCCTGCAACCATATTGGCTTGCAACAGCCAACCCAACACGCCCAAGAAACAAATCTTCAGCCTAACGTAACACTTTGCATCAAAACTAGACAGAATAAGTAGTTCTTTAACACAATGAAGGTAATGGTGTATGTTCATTTATTAGACACTATTAAGGGCATGTATGGAATATACAATGGTTGCATATTAAAACATAATAATAGTAAAATACTGTCAATGTGCAGTACGTATATACGTTTATTCTAGTCATATGTTAACATAACGTGTGAATAGTCCAGGTAGCCATTGGAATCCCATGAGACCAGTACTAACAATGCAATGATATGTAAACTAACTTAAGAGATGTCTGACAAAATAGATGAGTACTACCAATTCAGCTCATAGCAGATATGTACAAAAATTCAGCCAGAATGATTGGTTATTGGAATTAACAAAATGTTGTCTTCCGTCTTCCCTTTCCAAATAAAAAGCACATGCTACATGGTCTCAAATGTATTTGAAACTACTACAAACAAAATCTGATTCGCATTATATTTTTATATTTGGTCAGGTAGTAAAATAATCAAGGTCAGGTGAAGAATATTAATCGAGACGCTATCTCCTATCATTCTATTTTTATATTTGGTCAGGTAGTAAAATAATCAGGGTCAGGTGAAACATACTAATGGAGATCCTATCTCACATCACTCTATTTTTATATTTGGTCAGGTAGTAAAATAATCAGGGTCAGGTGAAAAATATTAATCGAGACGCTATCTCCCATCATTCTATTTTTATATTTGGTCAGGGAGTAAAATAATCAGGGTCAGGTGAAAAATATTAATCGAGACGCTATCTCCCATCATTCTATTTTTATATTTGGTCAGGGAGTAAAATAATCAGGGTCAGATGAAGCATACTAATCGAGACGCTACCTTACATCCCACTATTTTTACATTTGGTCAGGGAGTAATATAATCAGGGTCAAATGAAGCATGTTATTTTGAGACCCTATCTCACATCACTCTATTTTTACATTTGGTCAGGGAGTAATATAATCAGGGTCAGATGAAGCATACTATTCGAGACGCTACCTCACATCCTCCATTCATGCTTCTAGAAACAGACTGGGCCATAGCAGTCTGAATAATGAGGTGGGGATCAATATTGTAATTCTCATAGTGGTGAGCTAAAGTTTACCTTCTCAAGTACATCTTGGATGTAAGAAGAGCCATTGTAACCCGCTATCAAAGAAAAGATGTTGAAAGTTACCTCAGCTCAGCATGAGTAGCTTCGAACAACTAAATATGACCAGTTAATCCTTTGTCCATAAATCAAAGTCAAAGTTGTAATCCATATAATCCTGAAGAAGGGAAATAAAATGCTGGAAAGGATACAAAGAAGAGCGACAAAACTGATAGTGGGATTCCAGAATTACAGTTATGAGGAAAGACTCAATAAAATCAGCCTGCAGTGCCTAAAAAAACAGAAGAATTCGAGGTGATTTAATACAGGTTTATAAGATAATCAAAGGAAAGAATAAATTAGACTATAACAAGTTTTAAAATACAGCCATCTACAAGAACAAGAGGGAACATTCACAAATTAATTAAAGAAACGTCCAGATTACCAGGAAATATTTTTTTAGTCAGAGAGTGGTGAATGCTTAGAACATATTGCTACAGGAAATAGTGGAGGCAGGGTCAATTAATGCATTCAAGAATAGATTGGATGTGCATACACATTTTTAGATCAAGTGAATGTAAAATAAACTGGTTGTATACAGACTCTGCAGAGTATTCTAAACCAGTATAAAGACGTTAAATTAAGCCATTTAAATGAAAACCAAAGTTGCAATCCTTCATCTATGACTGACAGCCAAAGTTCAAACCACCATCTGTATCTAAAAGTCCCACAAAGGTTTAATGAGCCATCTATAGCTGCAGGCGAGATTTCTAATGCACCCCCTATAACCAAAAGTTAGTTTTAATCATTTATCTATAAATAAAAACTAAAGTTCTAATCCTCTATCTATAGCTGAAATCCAGTTTAAACCATCTATATTTATAAGCAAGGATGTGTGTCTGTCTGCAAATAAAAAAGTATATTGTTCATGCATGCTGACATCTAGAGTTCAATCTTTACCAAATTTGGCATTCCAAATTGATTCTTTTTATGTTTTAGCGCACATTAGAACCAAAAAGATAAAAAAAGAAAATTGTTTACAATGTTTTTAAATATTTACAAAGGTAGTATAAAGAAATATAATTGTTGATATCATGACCAAATTTGCTGAGAGAGCTGTGTTGCGTATGTGTGTGCCATTGGGGCAGGGGCGGGTGTTGTGTGTGTGTGTGAAGGGTTTAGGGGGAGGGAAGGGGTTCAGAGAGATAAATGAGTTGTTTGAGAGGGCGAATGAAATAGGCTGCTGGGATGTGCAGGTTGAGGGGAAACAAGATGTGTCGGTTGTGGGGGATTATATGGGGGGGGGGGGGGGGGGGGTTTTAAAGGTTTAGTTGAGGAGGACATATGCATGTGTTGGAGGGGGGGGGGGGGGGGGGTTTGTTGAGGGGAAAGATATGGGTGTGTTGGGAGGAGGAACATTGGTGGATTGGAGGAGGAAGAGATGGGGGTAGGGTGGGCAGGAAATGAAACACGGATGTGAGGAAGTCAAGAGGTGCACGGGACATTAGCGCTAAAAATTCAATACTTGTATTGCATAACTGTCCTAGGCAACGCCAGGTACAACATCTAGTTCAATAAAGGTTTCAATTATTCATCTATAACCAAACTCTAAAGTTCTAGTTTTCCATCTATAACCAATCAACATAGTTCTAATTTTGCATCTATAACCATACTCCAAGGTTCTAATTTCCCATCTATAACCAAACAACAAAATTATAATTTTGCATCTATAACTAACGAACAGTCAAGGTTTCAATTATTCATCTGTAAGTGAATGCCAAAGTTTTCAATCTTTGATAAATTGAATTAGCAACAAACCAAATTACGCCAACATAGATGGTTTTAATACCTGACCTTATGGTTACAGCCTGTGCAATCTTTGTTTCTGTAACCTTGTAATAATTGAATCATATTTATTGATATTTGGTTTTTAGTTAACTGTATCATTTTTACCTTTGTTTTATGAAGAACATCAAAGTGGTACTGGTAAAGGTTGTCCCGTGGCAGACACTGCTGTCGAGGATGAAGTGTCTTCTTCTTTTTTTCATTTATGTTTTGCCTTTCAGCTATTGTATTGAGGCCAGTTTGTTTATGATGTAGGATTGGGCAGTCAACTTCCAATTTTCTTTTTTAAAAGTGAGCCAGGTTCCCATTTAGAGCTTGTTCAACTGGAACATGCTGGTAATGGGAGTTGAACCTTGAGCCTTTGTCATGAAAAACAAGTGCTCTACCACTGCGCTAATCAGACGCCCAAGTGGGTATTCGGGTTGACAAGTATAGGCTTAGTAAACTTTCTAGCATTGTGATTGAAAGGGGTTGTGGATGGGGCCAGCAATCCCATCATATAAATTCTTTACAATTGAAACCACCACAGCAAATATTTGGCTACAGGCTTCCTGTAAAGTGGCCCAGCTGCAGTGGTGACCCTATGCTTCACTTGCAGTGATAAGGTGAAACATAATTTATAAAGATAATTCAAATTCTTTTTGAAATAACTCTTCAATTTCAAACCTATGCATGGTGGTCAAAGATGCAGAACAGTGAATATGCTGACAGCAGTCAGTAACTCATAGCTGGCTGCTTGCATCTGGGTCAGCGAACCACAGCTGACCAAGACCCTATTCCAGTGGCTCTGAAAAGATGCCGCACTAGTGTAGTCTGAGTAAGAGAATATGGATTGCAGTGGTAAGGTAAACCCAGTACCCAAAATAGCCTGCTGAAATCAGATGGGTTGGGCCAAAAAATGCAGATATCACAGCCTCGCTGTAAATTAGGACACAGCGTCCTTTTCAAGACGAAACCAAAGAAGAAACCTTTACATTACATAACATACTTATCACATTTACTTTGTCCATGAGAAACCCAGGATAGAAAGCAGAGGACCACTTAAACCACCAAGCTTGGCATATAAAGTGATTACAGAGGGATATGCATGAAGCTACATTATCACATTAATCAAATTACTACAGAACTACACACACACTCCATCCAAGACTTCAGCGCTAAGCCAACTGTAGTAGTGGTCATAGACAATTAATTTACATCTGTATTTCATCCTGGCATCTTTCTGTCTCAGATGACAAGTCCCATACTATTTTTAAAAATTACTCTGACATAATTCTCCGTTCCACACTTTGGTGCAAATAAATATTGTGTGAAACGACGTATGTTTGTCACATGTAACTGGCTCATCTACAAATTAATAGGCCAAAATAATATTATATACGAGTCATATTCATTCAATATCATAAGTACCATGTGCTTAATAATTTCTTCTTATATTCATTTAGTTCATAAAATCCAATCTGGCAAGTCAAAGATATAGAAGAATATACATATAATTTTTTTTTTGTACAGAGGGGAAATAGCATAAATGAATTGCATTTGTTGGTTACATGAACATAAAAATATAGGCAAGTGTTTGTATATTATGGTGATATGGTAGTATATGATGGAATGCAAATGTCTAGGCCAACTGTAATTGTATCAAAAATATAAATAAACTGGTCATAATAGTAAATACAGGACAGTATATCTGGAATCATTCAAAGTACATCAATGCTGTATGGTTTTTTTTCTGTTGTAACAGACATAGAATTCATAGAATAATGTGTATGAAACATGGACATGTCATAATCTGATTGGTATGAATGATATGATAAACAAACAAAAAAATGAATAAAACAGCAAATGCTGATGAATGTATATATTTATAATTTAACTTAAAATGGACACAGTCGAAATGAATTAACAGTAATGAAGATAATTCACTGAGAGGATTTTTGGGTCCCTTACTAAGGAGGATAAAGTAGGAGCACTGTACCCATATGCAATTGTGAAAGGTGACTAAAGAGAGTTGTGCATGGGGTTAGCAACAACATCACGTAAAACAAATTGTTATAGAAACCGTCACTGCAAGAGCATAGTGTTTCATCATAGGTTTCCTGTATAAAGTCACCCACAGTGGGGACTCTCTACTTCGTAAGGAGCAAAATGGTAAACGAAGGACATAATTAGACTAATAATGAGATGCAGGCAGGCAAGGCAGACAAAGCAAGCGGTGATACAAGGAAAAAGATATGAAGACCTATGAGTAAAGTCACACCAAATACTTGACAGACATGTTTCAACCTAATATAAAGTCACACCAAATACTTGACAGACATGTTTCAACCTAATATAAAGTCACACCAAATACTTGACAGACATGTTTCAACCTAATATAAAGTCACACCAAATACTTGACAGACATGTTTCAACCTAATATAAAGTCACACCAAATACTTGACAGACATGTTTCAACCTAATATAAAGTCACACCAAATACTTGACAGACATGTTTCAACCTAAAATAAACTAGACTAAAATGTAAAAAGTAACCAACGGAAATGACATAACAAGATGAAGAATACAAAATACAGAGAAGTAATAGATAGAGGTAGTCCCATAGTAGACATGGTCATCAAGGATGAAGTGTTGGAGTCTTCATTGTACCAGGTCCCAGCTTTCTTGTGATGAAGAGTGATTACTTAACATCCCCGTCATCTTGCTTTCCGTAACAGTAAATTAGGTACCCTTTTACAGCTGGGTGACTGGAGATTGTCACTATCAAGGAGTGGGACTGAAGATACAGCACAGTGAATGAGCTAGTACAGTGAATGAGCTAGCACAGTGAATGAGCTGACACAGCCAGTGACTTATAGCTGATTGCTTGCATCAGAGTTAACCGACATCCTATTGTCTCAATGCGGGGGCCCTGGAAACAGCCTACACTAGTGTAGAGAAGAGGGCTAGCAGTGGGAGGGCAAACATGTTGCCCCAAAAAAGCCAGCTTAAACCGGATGTAGGAAAAAGGAAGTCCTTCAGCAGACTTAACTACTGGTCAGAAATGAAGTGTTAGAGACTTCGGTATTCTAAGCCTCAGGTAGGGTGGTCAGTTCCCTTCCATGCTGCCTTTTCCTTCCCTAACTGTAAGTCAGGTACCCATATACAGCTGGATTGACTGGAGCTGTCGGTAGTGGGAATTGAACCCTGCACCTCTGCCATGAAAAGCAAGTGCTCTACCCCAGCCCTAATCAGCTGCCCGATGTCTAAGGCTGAAATACACAAGTATCGAAGCCTCGCTGCAAACTATGACACATTGTCCTTTCTTCAGAACAAACACCAAAAGAAGACAACTACCAGAGAGCAAACCAGGCACAAGTAAAGGAGATTAATAAATATGGGAGACAACAAGGATAATGAAAGACAGGAGACGTATATATATATATATATATATATATGTGTGTGTGTATAGTGAGACTAAATACTTGAGTGACATAAATATAATGTTTCATTCCAACACAAACTCAGCTGATATGCAAAGGGTAAATAACAGTAATACCATAATTAGATAAGGAATGAGATATGGAGAAAGATAAGGTGAGAAATAGATAGAGAGTATTGATATAGAGGGTAAGATAAGGAGACATATGGATATAAATCTACGAGCAAAATGACACCATATACAAGGCACTATTCGTTACTAAGATGCCCGTTATATTCATACACATTATAGCAATGATTACCAACCTGGAATAACATCTTTGAGACATTTTACTAAGCTAGCTTTTTCAGAGGGAGCAGTTCTCTTTCTCATCATCTTGGCCTTTCCTAGCCATAGGCTGTGTACCCATTTACAACTGGGTAGACTGAAAAGTGTCATGGCCGGCGATCAAACCCATTATCATTTGTCCCACACCAAACTTTTGAACCACTCTGCCACTTTGCTTGGGTTGTACTATACAATATTTTATTTTAAAATGAAAAATTATCACTACTACCATGATGTGTATTTATTCGAATTGGTGAGGTCTGCTAAATATATGGCTCTTTATATATATATATATATATATTAGTAATCAAATCATTTTTAAGACGGACAATCATAACAAAAAGATGACTGGACTAGTAATAAAATCAATGTTACAAATTCACTAAATAACATGCAAAATTCAATTCGTAAATATTTTTCTACATATGGGTCTCCAAAATTGGCTGATCCAGCAGCTCAAAGGTATCTGTATAAGTTGGGTGTTGTGAGGAGTGAGTGGCAGGGTGGTTAGAATACTGGCCTGATCACCATGATCAAAACCCTCTTATGGCATGTTAATTTCTATTGAGGCAAACTAAAAACCACAGCAGTTGGAATAAGTAATGTAACGACAGTTTTTTGTGGGTTTTTCCCCAGTTAAGGGGTCGCGGGATTAGCCCCAACATGGACAAACACAGAATAAGAGCTTAAACAAATGTGTGTCACGATATCCATTAGTTTTCTTAACATCGAGTTACAACTAAATATTGTAATATGTTCTTGTGTATATCATTCTGGACATTGGAGTTGCCAGCTTGGTTTACAATTACAATGAACAAGATTTAAATCATGCCCTGCACAGTTTGACAGGCCGTGATTCGTCTCATGGTGTGATCATTTCTTTCAGTCAACCCAGCTTGACAAAGTCAAGAGAAAATTTCTGAGCTGCCACAGGACTACAGAGTTTGTGCTCTGTCATAAGAACTTCCAGCAAAGGGACTCAGTGTTTACGGGGACACCCTGGTGCAATGAAAGTTCTATGAACCATTTTCCACATAGCTTTCTGTCCTTGACATTCACCATATTATCAAACTCTAGACAGCACGTGTTTCTAGCATCAATAAATAGGTGCACATCATCCGAGTGGTCTGCCAGGGTCTTTGTGGATGACAAAGACAAGAATAGCACCACTGTCTCACAGAGAGCATGTCGTAAGAGGCGACTGTGTGACATGGCATAACACCGGCCATGATTAGGTGGTCTGTTTAGAGCAGCATAGATGGCGCCTAACAGGCTGCGGGTCTACTTTGCTCTAGTGTTTGAGTCTATTAAGATAGACTTGCACATCGGTTAACCATCCTCTGTAAGCACTTGTCCCAACGCAGCGGAGTATTAAGCTGCTCAAGCCTAGCCCGCTAAGCAGGATACCCTTCTCCAGCTACATCCAGCTCATACCAGAGCTGGCACCTGCACAGGGGCATCTGCACCTGTAGAAGTACAGGTCGACTAAGAACTAAGAGCATCATTTAGATGCTTCTAAATCAGAATCTCACATTCAGACAATTAATAACAACCAAAAGAGATCCAGTAGAACATGCAGAGTGGCAGCATAACCATGTTCAACCCAGTTGAAGGGGGATGAGCTGTGTGGTGACAATGAAAGTCTGAGACAGACGGCCATGTTTATGACGGAGATAGCTGTGACTATTTGGTAGTGACAGATGAAGAAGCGCAGTATTGACAGAACATAAGATAAGTGGCAACCAACACTTGTACGAGGGGACATCAAATGAAAACCTGAAAATTGGCATATAAATTAGACAAACTATGCCTTTGTATTGCAACTTGTTAAGATGGTTGCTAAGGATGTCAAGAGTGTCCTGCATGTGCCATTACACTGCACATGAACAACATGACATCATATTTGCAGGTAAAAGATGGCAACTCCACTTTTAACATGCACCAAAGAGGAGCAGCGTTCTGTTATCCAGTTGAGGGGTGAAGGGGTGAAACCTATAGACATTCATTGACAAATGAAGGTCCAGTATAGTTGGTAATCCATTTCTTTCACTCACAGCCAATTGGCAATTTTCCTGTATGAGGCGCCAACAGTGGCAATTGACTTTTGGGTCACTACTCGGTATGCCTGATCCAGTCATGAACAGTCTGCCGCAGAACTCGCTCCGTTTTGGAACTCATACTCTGCTCATACACTTACTGGAGTGAAAAGCATGCATCATTATACTAGACTTTCATTCATTTGCTGATGAATTACTACAGGTTTCAACCCTTCGCTGCTCAAAAAATGGATAATAGAATGCTGCTCCTCTCTGTGCAAGTCAATAGTGGGGCGGAAATTTTTTAACTGCATTATGACATCATGTTGTTTGTCTACACTGTGATGGCACATGCAGGACACTCTTAACATCCTTAGCAACCATATTAACAAGTCAAAATACAAAGGCATGGTTTTTATAATTTCTATCCCAATTTTCAGGTTTTCATTTGGATGCGGACCTGCACTGATATAAATGGTTTCAGAAATCAACCAGCAGATAAAATAGGACAGAGCTACAAAAACAATACCCTTTTTGGGGGGGTTTTTAACCTACACTGGAAATCTATACCAACAGATGGAGTAAACAATATATATAAATTTATGTGCACACAATTAGTTCAAGATAAAGAAGAAAAAAATTTGTTCTTAATGACCATACAATCTTGTCTCATTTGAGCTATCTATTACTTTGATCGTTTAATATTTTCAAACCTTTTCTTCTATAGCCTTCTTCTCTACTACTCAATTTTCCTATAAAATGTCAAATCATTGACTCCACACACATATTCACAAAATAAAGTAAGAACAATGAAGAAACCATAACAATACACTTCCCAAACTACATTACAAATGACACTAATAGTCAAATTACAATCTAATTGATTCTACCAATGGCCACATGAAGTGGCAATAATCTACCAAGGGCTATATGAAGTGACAAGCTACTAAGGGATGTATGAAATGACATCAATCTACCAAGGGCTATATGAAGTGACAAGCTACTAAGGGATGTATGAAATGACATCAATCTATCAAGGGCTGCGTGAAGTTATATCAATCTATCAAGGGCTATATGAAGTGACAAGCTACCAAGGTATGTATGAAATGATATCAATCTACCAAGGGCTATATGAAGTGACAAGCTACCAAGGGATGTATGAAATGATATCAATCTACCAAGGGCTATATGAAGTGACAAGCTACTAAGGGATGTATGAAATGACATCAATCTATCAAGGGCTATATGAAGTGACAAGCTACTAAGGGATGTATGAAATGACATCAATCTATCAAGGGCTGCATGAAGACAATTCCAATGGTCACTTTGTCCCATCACAATCAAACTGGCATACTTACTTCATAGTTGTATGAAAGATTGAAATGCTGCATTCCTTTTAATTTACCACTATAAAAACACCGGTACAACATTTTTTATTAATAAATAATTGATTACTGCCATTTTTTGCTTGCTTTGTTGTCTATCCTACTTAATTTCACATTTAATCTTGGGTTTCTATTTTATTATAACTAATTTTTTCTGTTTTGGTCAAATGTTTAATTAATCTTGTATGGTTTATTCCTTCTTCTCCAACCTATATATATTATTTCTGTTGTGGGACACACGACTTGGTTTTGTGTGCTACATTTAGTCCACAAGTTTGCGATCCCCTGACCTAAACAACATAGTAGCCACAGAACAAAATACATTTCAACAAAATTATTTTACATTTAAAACACCCCAGTCATCACATTACCACTTCAGAAGTCATATTACAGCTGAAACGCTTATTTGTCACATTAGAACTGAAACACTTCAGCAGTCACATTACAAATGAAACACCTCAGTAATCATATTACAACTGAAACACTTCAATAGTCACATTACAAGTGAAACACTTCAATAGTCACATTACAACTGAAACAAACTATTTAGCAGTCCCATTATAACTGAAACAAGCAATTTAGCAATCACAAAACGACTGAAACATTTCAGTAGTCATATTACAACAAAAAACATTTCAGTAGTCATATTACAATTGAGGTCTTCCATGCAATAAGGGCTAACCTGTCATAAGTTAGATGTTTTTATAAAAAAATGTTACTAGCGACTTTCTCCTCTATCGTAACAATGTATCGTTTTGAGGTTAGTCCGGCTTCATTGCATGAATTTCCATGTTCGGCTGATCTTTGTTGCATTGAAAGGCTCATGACAAACTTTTAACAGCAATATCTTTTATGGCTGGTTCGCCTAAGTAGTATGAACATATTCAAATGAAATGCTTTAGAAATACAGAAATACTTGGGAAGTCACAGTTCAGTAACAACATTACAAAGAACACAAACTCCAATACTCAGAAACCATATGGAGAACTTCAGCAGAAACATGACAATGCAAGTGACAATATATTTTCATATAACGTTGTTTGTAATATCGCTATGGTTCCGATTACACCTAACTACATGTGAAACAGTTCAAACTCAGCAGCCATCCAACACCAATCAGTCTGTTAAAACATGCAGCTGTCTAGATGTGTTATAAATATAAAAGAAAGACTTTTTAGTGCATATGCTGGCAGTGAATTACACAAAGGAAACATGACAATTGAGGGTGTATGTGTTCTACATGTGGTGAATGTCTATTCTATGACACTAGTTTGGGACGATGAGGCTAACGTCTGGTCAGGCAAAACACACTGATCAAACATAGTTAGCCAGGATAAGGATAAATATACTGGCCAAGACCCTCACCTGACCTCGTTGGTCGTCCTGGAAATGGGCTGTTGCCGAGGACAACAGTCTGGCTAACAAGATGAGTTTCAAAGAAATCCCCGTAGTAGTGAGTGACACGCAAATGAAGCCAAGCATTGCACAACCGCCTGGAAGACTCTGGTCCACTTCATCAGCAAGTTCGGCATGCCAGGAAAGCTACTATATTCTGCCACAAGTTCCATCCTTTTCAGGGTGCACAAAAGGGTTACCAACCTATTGTGAGCATTAGCAACCAACCAACCAAGACACTAGTTTTAAAATCTACACAAGATGTAACAAAATCACCAGATATTTACCAAAATCATCATCCCCAATAATTGAATAGACCCAAGTGGAGGCCAAAAAATAAATGTTGCAAACAGATCTAACCCAATTCCGTTTTATTTCGTGTATGCGACACACCCGACTCAACAACACCTGCCCGAATGTGGCAAAGTTGGAAGAGTCAAAGGCAAGTCCCAAACATGAAGCACGGTGAATGTGCTAACAGCAGTCAGCAACTCATAGCTGGCTGCTTGCATTAGGGTCAGCGAACCAGAGCTGTCCAAGATCCTATTCTACCTCAAAGAAGGAGGAGTAAGACTAACATCAGGTCAGGCAAAATATTCGTCAGACATGTTAGCCAGGGTCAGACAAAATATACTGACAACACCCTCATCTCGGCTTACTCGTAGTCCACCCTGTAAACGGGCTGTTTTCATGGCAGCATGGCTAACAAGATGAGGGATCGATGTGATCCCCATAGTAGTGAGTGACACGCAGATGACGCCAAGCATAGCACAACCACCTGGAGGACCCCTGTCCACCTTCATCAGCATGCTCAGGATGTGAGGAAAGCTAATGCAACCCGTCACTTAACGTTCAGGCCGCACAAAACAGTAAACCTACTCATTGTGGGCATTCGAAATAACAACAAACTCAAGCTGCACTAGTGTATTCTGGCTAAGAGAATGGACCGCAGCTGAAAGGCAAACCCAGCACCCAAAAGAGTCTGCTGAAACTGGATGTGTTGAGCCAAAAAGCACTGATATTGCAGTTTATCAGTAAATTACGACACATCCTTTTCAGGATACACAAAGAAGGAGATTCACCAGATTCACAGACAAAAACAAGTCATGCTCTTTCGTAGAGGAATGGAATACTGCACATTATATAGCTACCACTATTGTCTTCAGATATATCACACAAGCAAATGTCAATTCTGGGTGTAACCTCAGACTCTTGAACACGTCAGTCCAAAATATCCAGTCTTAAATTATCTACAACACCAAACCAGGTAAGGAGGTGCAATACAAAGGCTTACGTATTACTGCCTAAACCTGAAAAAGTCTGCTTCAAACTGGCACTGAAAGCACACTTCCAATTGTGCTTCTTGAACATTTTCCTTAAGATTTCATGGCGTTAGAGATTTACAAATGTCACTATTGATTCTTGTTTCATCCTCATGGACGTCTCAAGTCTCTGTAGACCATGAGCGTGGCGCCCTGTCTCCTGCATAGTGACACTAAAATCTGCTATAAATGCTACCATTGATTCTTGTTTAGTGTTCCACATTTACATTTCCTGTAACGTCCCTTAGGAAGTTTCTCTTTTGTCACTCGCTCCTAAATAATCACATCTATTTCCCTTATAAATTGTACACCCAGCCACAAGTTTCTCATGTTGCCATACAGCTAATCTATAAATTGGACTGGAAAGTGTCTTGCTGTCACTTAACTCCTCTTATGGATGCCAAAAGACTTGTAAAATGAAGAAAATGGTCTACTTTTTGTTTGTCCTCCACATCCAGGTGCATGTTTTTGTCTCTTCTATATCAGACACTGGGTGTTTTACATGTCATTGTCTCTAAAGCTATTTTCATCAATGTTCAAGATCTTCAACATTTAACTTAACTTAACATCTTTATACTGGTTTAGAAGACTCTATAGAGTCTGTATTCAACCAGTTTAAGGAGAAGGACAGAGTGCATAGCAAAAGTTGTGATAGCAATACTTAAATCTCATGTCTGGTTCCCTTCATCATGTGAACTACAAAGTATGAGAGAACAAAGTATAAGTAATAGGAAAAGGCATGATGGGACTGCTAGATAAGCCTGAGATTGGTTGTCTAGCAACATACACAAGCAGCAAAAGAACAACAACTAATGGATATACAATAAAAGACACAGTTGAAGGTATCGATTAAGCCAAACAGCCTTGAAGAAATAAAAATGTAATCTGAAAGTAGTTCCAGTTCTAATCTGGTCTTAGTGCATCACCTTATACATCCACATATACAAAATAGTGAAAACTTGTCTTCTTACACCCACACATGGTAGTTTGAGACCTCTGCTCAGCAGGTAAACTATAGTGTTACTATATTCACCTCAATTGAACAGTTTGCAAAATTCTCTACATGACTTTCATGCAGTGCTGCAAGATTGTCACCAGAGCGCAAACCCCTATTGTGTTTCTATTCATTTGTTACTGTTCGATATTTATTAGATTTACACACTTTTGTTCTTGTAAAAGTTTCACTAAATGATCTACCCATCCATCTTAAAGATGGCATCTCAACACATCACATATAACTTGAATGGTAGTAACACATAACAGTTCCCAATTATGGAAGTAAGAACATTGCTAAACAACAATCTTATAAATCACCATTGAAGGTAATGTTTATCAAAGCATGTACAATAACCTCAATGAAAATGATATGTAGATGAAAAATATTCATGTTCATAAATAACAGAATGAATGGATGCAAATAACTGATATTGGAATAATTCACCATGGGTTTATATCATACAATTAATTCACATTTGATCAGATGTAAAATACAGTGGACCTCCGCTCTATGATAGTACGATATTTTTGGAATATCATAATGTGACATAATTGTACGTCCGTTTGCTAATTTAAACAAGGATCATCAAGTGCATATTTCATCGCAATGTGAACCCTATGCATGATGGAGAGCCCACGGTATAGTGATTTGATCATACTGTGGTCCCCCCATCAAGCAGGTGTCCATTGTACAAAAATTTTCAATATAGTCATATAAAAATCTAGGGCATACAAGTATCCCCAAAGGCCACCATCCTGATTGTGACAGTTTGTCCTGGCATCTATTACTTTCTCAAAAAAATATAATGCACACGATAGATTTCACGTTCTATGTGGTAGTAAAGGTACTGCCTGCTGTCATGACATGTCCAACATAATCAAGAGCCAAACAGTAAGACACAGTGAAATGATTGACAAATATGATGTATGAAATACTAATGAAGTCTGTGTTATTTTTTACATGGTGGAACCGCACAGCAAAAGGTGTGCAATTCAACTACACGAAAATTCCAATATCAAATTATGAGAAATAACCGGATACAATCATTTATCAAAAGACTAGCATTATTCTCACTCTTGATAACCTAGCAATTCTTCCTAACTATCAATTAAAGGTCTTGGATGTGTTCTTAAATCTATGTACAGGTCTTTCAACGTTCTAACTGTCCAAGGCCACAGTTTATCTATTGAAAGATATTTGTCCTAAGCGATATCAACAGGCAACTCTTTGGTTACAACAGTTCAGCAATGTAAAACTCAATCAAGATTGTCAGATTATACTTTCAGCATAGGCACATGTTTAAATTTTTTTAATGGTTAACACGCGATTACCAACCAGTCGCCCGCAATCTGCAAGGTCGCTCTTTAAGTTGTGCCTAATATTTTTAGCTCTGCTGATATTTGCTGGTTGCGGGTTATTTCTCAAAGCCCTATACTTCAATCATAATGTGAATGTTAGCTCAATTAATGCACATTTAATCTTTATTGTGAATACTCAGCTGGAGAAGCTAATAAGGGTTACCCAAAAATTTCATTTTGAACTTCTGAATCCAAGACTTCTCACATAAACACAATTCAAGAGTGTATTTAGAACATAGTATCTATCACTAAATTAAATAGCAGATTCTAAGTATAGTGGGTTTTTTTTGGTAAACTTTTATAGCGAACAACAGTCCAAGTTAATAAATTCTCTATCTCTAAATTCTGGTAGTCAATCAGGCACATATGTCTGATGCCAGGTAGGCAAATGTTGAGCAAACTCGTATGACAGTTTGACTCAATTTGTTTGGCTATAAATTAGCTGTATAGATTGATTTTCTCCATGCAAGTCACTAGGCCTGAGGGAAGGTGCAATGACAGCACACAGAAACAAACCTAAAGTGTGACATTATAAACTGACCCCAGAAATTCAGAGTAATATTAATTGCATATTTTATTTTCGCTTTAGAGAGCACTGATTGAATTATTGACGCTCCACAGATGTGCGCGCAACTCTTCACACATCAGCAATGATTCGCCAATTTGAAGCGTGAAATCATTCTCACAATACACATCTTCTTTGCTTCCTTATTCATCTGTAAACCAAAAAGTAAAACTGCATTGTGAAAATTTTAAAAATCTTCACATTCTTTAAACTTAATATCTGGACCATCCAAATTACCAGACCAGCCTGGATTTTCACACTTCTACTGTATTGAGTGCATAATGAAATATATGTACAATGCTTTTTTAGGCATATGATTTATGGTGGCATATTGTAAAATAAATATGAAGTGTATATGACATTTGTAGTTCATATTAAATGTATGTGAATTTGTAGAAAGTTTTTATATGAAAAGTGTGTATAACAGCTTTGAGATTAGTTTTTGCATGTAATTATATTTAAACATGCCTGCAGTTATATCAATGCATTTGAAATATTGATAAATTTCCCTAAAAAAATATTGACAGTAAAATACATTCGTATGACTCATTGAAGCAAGGCAATGGACAATCTACAGGTCAGTTGCAGAAAACTGAAGTATTTCTTCTCACAGAGTTTGTTTTTTTCATTTTGTTTTAAAAATAACACTCAAAATTATATTTCCTACCCAATACACAATGTAAATATCATTCCATCCCAAAGGAACAAAAATATATAGAAAAATATTAAACATACAGGAATGCATTGACGAACAGCACAACCATTTTCACTAGCTAGGTGTGAGCTAGAAAACGTGATTCGTATAATCATGGCTTTCAGTTATTTATAGGTTCCTCTCTCATCGCCTCAGTCACACATTTTGATTTAATGCAATGTGAGAAGAAGAAAATATGTCTCACAGAGGATGCCACAATTATAAGTGAATGATGTTTTAACAATAGGGTTGTTGACTTCCCAAACATGCAATTGCACACCTTTTCGTGCATACAGGACAAAAAATATAATTCCCAGTGTGCGGTAGCCTTCTGGGCTGTAAAGAATGCTCTAGAAGCAATACCCTATATTTGATACAGAGAATATGAGTGATTAACATATTTTCTACGGTAAGTAAGTATCGTGTCCTTTGCAGATCGTCACTTCTTACAACTGCCACCTATTTGGCTGTTATAAATTTCTTGGCAGGCGTGCAGTACGGTAGGTTGCCATTACTTTTTGCACATGGAGGAGCGATCGGACAGACAAATCCTGTGTCTGCCAAACTGGACACGGTGGGATTCGTACCTGGTGTGATAGGATTGTGAAAACAGACATTTTTCCCCTTCACACTATAAATAAACTGAGATGACACTATAAAATAAACTGTGCAACGATGTTATAAATAAACTATGATGATACTAAAATAAACTGTGAGTTGATACTATAAATTGGGTCCCATCAACCTTTTCTATATTTGGCGCCCACTTTTATAACTTTCGGGAGGGTAAATTTTTCTTACCATCCACTGAGTCTGTATATTTTTTATGTTTTTAATACATCATCATCATGGGGCATGTGCTTTGCAGAACGTCACTCCAATGACAGCCTGTCTGAAAGAAACTCGATCTCTTACCAAATCTCCTGCCTGCTCTAGATTCCTGCCCAAGCATTCCTTGACATCTTGGCGTCATTGCCTTCTTAGTGTGCCTGTGCCTCTCTTGCCCGGCATCACACCTTTCATTACCATTCTCTCAAAACCATTGTTGTGTTTGATGTGGCCAAAGTATTTCAATTTTCTGTTCATGATGAAATTTATGAAACATCTTCTCTATGCCCAACTCTTGTCGAATGTCTGGATTCTTCTTTCTTTTGGTTCATGGTACTCTGAGAATCTTTCTATTACATTAAGACTCATGACTCAATTCTCTAACTTGAGGTTTGGGTAGCTGTCCATGTTTCAGACCATATGCTGCCATGGGAAAAACACTGGGTCGCAAAATGTTCCCATTTATTGGTTTGCTGGTATTCTTCCATAGTTTCCTCAGGTTGTATAGCATATGCATTGCCATAAAATAAAATGTTTTAAATACAGAATGTAATTATTCTGCTATCGCTGACCTGAAAGCTAAAATTATCCACTAGTGGCGCTAGCACCCAGGTTGAAGAGCACTGCTATAAACAAACAGGTGACCCTACAAAATAGACTGTGAAATGATGTAAAACAAACTGTGAGGTGATACTATAAATATACTTCGTGATACTATAAATAAATTGTCACCAACTCATTTTTCCCTATATTTGTTTACATATTTCTTACAAGCAGAAGAGATGGATTAGTTCAGGCTATAAATAATTTCAGCAATGTGTTGAAACTGTTTAAATTTGTTAACTCAAATAGGAAAAAATAAAAACAACAAATTTTCAACATTCTGAAAACTGGAAGAACTATGCGTCCGGCCGGCACCATCATCATCATGTTAACAACGTTCTATGGAAATCTCCACTAAAAAGTACATTAATGCTTTTACAGATCTCACGATCACATATAAATGAAAAATATAGGGGGTTTAAAAAAAATTAAAATACAGCTAGTCGCAGAAAAGTGTGGCACCCTCTGGGAAATATAAAGCACAACATATGCCCAGTCTCGCACAATCTCACCAAAGATAATTTGACCACGGCTGCAATACATTTGAAGTGTGTGTGCACGTGCACTTTCCATCTAGCTGCTAGAAAAGCTCACAAATGCTAATCCACAACTTACTGTAAAAGTTAACATTAAAATTATCCCAACAATAAAAATATATGACAAAAATCACAACCCAAGATTCCCTGTATTTGTAATAATTCTAGTCTCTGCTTTTCTGTTCTCCGTTCTCTTCAATAAGCAACAACCAACAACATCGTCCGTACCTATCCACATTTCTACAAAACGTAACAAACGGTTTCCCATCAAACAGTTTTCATGTTATCTACAATTTTATACGTCTGTTTGCAACTTTCAAACACCCTACAGTACAACATTAGTTTCATCCTTTTGTTTATCTCCCAGAGACTCGGCGCTCTTTCCCACTTTGATATTGTTGTTGTTGCTGCTACCACCTCCTCTGCCTCCACTGCCACTCTTATTGCTGATCTTCCCAGACCCTTTACTGTCTCTTCTGTCAGTTGTCCATTCTGGTAGCTCGTCAGGCTTGGTGACCAGCGTCGGTGACAAATGATCTTGTATTTCATCCTCTTCATCCATTTCAACAACTGGCTCACTATCGTAAGATTTTGCCGAGTGGTAAGAGACGTTGGAAGCCTGTGACTGATGTGAAGCTTGGGAAGTGGAAGAGAGATTGCTATGACGACCCACTCCTCCCCTTTGGGGTGCAAGGGTCATGTGCTGATTGACAGGTTTGACTGTGATGATTAAGTTTGAACTGTTCGCTACCATCATATCGGTCACCTGAAATGCACATAAAATAACAGTGAATAATAGCAAGCATGTACACCCCTCACAACAGACCGTCATTGCTCACATCATCTACAATAGATGTTCCAGTTTCTATCAACGCATTCAGAAATATAATGTTAAGAAACCATTCTAACAGACTCCTGTGGGGTACTCCAAGCCATCTCAACCCCCAAAACAAGATAGACTCTCACACAAAATAAAGTATAACATTAAAAAACATTTCAGAATTAGTGCAAGTGGATTCCAGCACACTGTGGGAGCCTTGAAGACAGATGAGCTAGCAAATGCCTGAAGTGGTGGCACACATACTTGCCATCCACAGAGCTATAAAGAAGAAAAGACAATCACTCATAAAACGGTCCATCAGGAAAGAATGGAGAGACCAGCACAAAGAATCCAAGCAAGAAAATGACAGCATAGACAAACTTGGCAGAGAAATGGCAGACAAAGATGTTCAGACTCAGAAAGGGACAATGCAGAATCAAGGCTCACTTAAACAGAATGTATGAAGATTTACTTACAACGTTATGAAAACAAATGATGACATGACCACTATAAAGATCTCATAACTTAACGTCTAGTTTAGAACTCTCTCTCTCTTACATTTTCTTGATCTAAAATCTATGCGCATCCAATCTATTCTTGAATGCATTAACTGACTCCACTATTTCCTGTGGCATTGGATTCAAAGCATTCACCACTCTGACTAAAAAATTATTTCATAATATCCAATCTGAACCTGTCATGAATAAAATTAAGATATCATGGACGACAGCATAGACTAAACATAAAGTTACAAGACATGACGATATTTGAATGAATGTCATTGATGGGCTACTGCTTTTCTCAGCATGATAATATCTGCAAAATATATACATAATACATACCTGATCCAGTTTCTTGCCAGCTACTTCGATACCATTAACTTCTAAGACCTCATCATTAACTGCCAGAAGTCCTGTGCTCTCTGCCAAACCTCCAGGTACAAGCCGCGAAATAAATATTGCAGGGACCTTAAGAGCAAAGTAAAATATAGATTTTTAAATGAAATCAGCAAAGGACGTTCTTTTTCTTCTCGTTTGCCATATTTTACAAAATGTTATCTACATGTGAAATCAAGTTATCTGACAAAAGATTGTTATAGTGAAGAGTTCTAAGACGTCCAAACAATTATATGTGAAGGTTCATCTCCATGGCTCAATGCTTAGGATGCAGTTGTCTAAGCATATAACAGTCTTGTAGAACATGTTCAGCTGTTTGTGCTGCTTGTCTGCAAATACACATGAGTGATAGAACCAATTTTAGTCTATGCAAGTGGCCATTCAGTCTGTTATGTCCTGATCTCATGCGGAACAGGATGATCTGCTCTGCTTGATCAAGGTAGTGATAAGTGTGTCTCGTTTGGTTTACTTTTTTCTTTTCTTTAAAATTTGTTGATTGCTATTTTTGTTTCCGTGTTGCTCCCTCTTTTGCTAACTTGTCTGCTCTCATTTCCTAGCACCCCTCAGTGCCATAGTATCCACTATCCTTCTTCTGACTTTTAGTTCTTCTTCTTCTTCTTCTTCATCGTACGCAGTCAGACATCAACCTTAATTTTTTTGAAAAAAGCAGCCGTCATCCTGAGGCTGTCGACACTGCCATAGAGCTTGTCTAGTGTTGCCACTGGTGATGGCCACATCTGCTCTCTCTGATCCTCGTATGTCGGGCAGTTTTGCAGTAAATGCTCAGCGGTCATTTTCCCGGTACCACACGGGCATTCGTCAGTGCCCCCTATCTTCAATTTGTTGAATAGGTGGTACCTAAGTCTATTGTGGCCAGTGCGAAGTCTGAAGACCACGACCTGCTCTCTTCTGTTCAACTGGTAATAGGCATCGTTTTTGGTGTAGCCAGTATGTTCGGTTTCCAATTTGGTCATGTATCTAGCTCTAATAAGCCGTTTTGACTCTTCGTATGTCATACTAGTATCTGGTTGTGGTAGTCTTGCACCTTCTTTTACTAGTCTGTCTGCCTCCTCGTTGCATTGGATGTTGTAGTGGGATGGAACCCACTGTACCACTACCCTTTTCTGTGCAGACTGCTGGCATAGTTGACAGAGTACTGCTCTTAAATCCTTAAGCTCAGTATTTTTCTGGCTTTTCAGTGCTGTGACTACGGCCAAGGCATCGGTAAGCAGGACTATGTGGCTTTCATTCCTGACTTTTAGTTCACCTAAGGCATTTTTTAGCTCTGTTAGTTTATCATTTGTGAGAGCTTGCAGAAATTAAATTGCATCTGTAAGGATTACAACAGGCTGACATGGTGCGTTGTGTTGTTTATTATTTCAGCAGCAATGATTAGTACCTGTACTTCCACCCAAGTAGTTTGAACAGAGCAAAGAACATTAATTTCATGGAAAAGATGAATGGGATAGAAATGATAACTGTTATGTTATGTCATAAGAATCAGAAAAAATATTACAGAACATTCATAGACTCTTATTCTTTCAGCATTATCCAAGAGTATGGATACTTATAATGGACAATCAACATGCAAGCACATAGATCTTTGGAAGCAATGGAGATGTGGTTTTACAGAAGAATGCTGTGAATCCCATGAACTGCAAGGAAGACTAATGATACAGTATTCAAAGAGGCATAAACACAAAGACTAATGATACAGTATTCAAAGAGGCATAAACACAAAGACTAATGATACAGTATTCAAAGAGGCATAAACACAAAGACTACTCATTGCAAAGATCAAAACAAGACAGTCATCTTTTTTCTGGAATGTTATGAGAAGAGGCGGTTTGGAGTATGTTGTGACAACGGGAAAGATAGCAGGAAAGAGAGACACAGAGACAGTCAGAGAGAGAAGATGTCAGAGAAAATGGCACAAGCAACAATCAACAACAGAGTTGGTAAACGACATGTGTTATAGAAGCAGATGGAGGTCCATCATCGTCAACCGGCAAGGCTCCTGATGATGATGATGATGGATACTTATAATTCCTGTAGCTCGCTGGTTGTACATTATCCTTATCCACTTTTGCAGGGTTACCTCCCTGATTGACCTATATTAGATTCCAATCTCCTGCAGTATGTATGTTGATGTCTCATTGAGTGTAGTGTCATTATCTAATATGTGGTCATGATGTCTCTCAGTATGTCCATCTTATTCAAATATATGTACTCACTATGAGGTCTTTGAAAGACAGCAAAGCAGCCCATTCATTGCTGGTTATCTCCGCATGGTCGGGACAGTAGATACCTGAAGTTTTGAGGTTTCTATGTCTGCTATTCACTTACACAAGAGACTCCACTTCTGGGCTTCCCGAACTAACAGTTTGATATGATTACTACCCTCATTAATTAATACTGTGTAGGCCAGAACACGTTCTTAGAGACAACTCACAGAAAATTCACTAGAATCAATGCTCCATTTTATTATGTTAAATTGTTAAATGGCTGGAAGCATTTTTGGGGTGGGGGGTTGGTGTGGGGGGTTGGTGTGTGGTTGTTGTTGTTTCAAATGCCCACAATGAGTAGGATTATTCTTTTCTGCGCCCTGAAAAAGATGTTAAGTGGCAGGTTGCAGTAGCTTTCCTCGCACTCCTAGCGTTCTGATTAAGGTGGACCGGGGTCCTTCAGGTGGTTGTGCCAAGCGTGGCTTCATTTACCTGTTGCTCACTACTACAGGGATCACGTCGATCTCTCGCCCCGTTAGCCAGGCTGCCATGAAAACAGGGGGTTTCCGAGGAAGCCGAGGTGAAGCTCATGGCCAGTATATTTTGCCTGACCCCGACTAACGTGTCTGATCAGTATGTTAGTCTTCCTGTCCTGGTGTGTGGTGTATGTGTGTTTCTTACCATATTAACTTCTGTACTATCTCATGTAAAATTTGATATGAAATAACCTAATTACTTTATTAATGTGAATACTGATGACTGTGCGATCCTAAAGCATCATCATTGGTAATGAGTTGTTTCCCTATCTGTAATGGTCTCAGGCATGTTAAAATATTATAGATAAAAAAGAAGAAAGAAGTACCTTTTCTAAGCCCTGAGGGGTTATCCTGACACTTGTGCCATCTCGGATGTAGAAACCAAGAGGTTTGTCAGATCCATTTTTCATAAGCTTCACTCTGCGGTGTGTCTCTGGCACAATGTCGACATCTATAATAGCTGAAACACGTCTGAAGTCCTCCAATAAGCTGATCTGTATACGAGGGCGTTGTGATGGTTCATTGCTCATAAGTTTAGAAATAGGGTTTCTCTTTTTAACTGGCAGTGATCCATAACCATTCAGCTCTCCATAACTTTCACCTGAATATAAAATTATTTTTATTATTGGCTCACTTGATAATCTTACTTTGCCGTTTTTTTTGGTAAGTAAGGCTCTGTACGTAGACATGTCCCAACAACAACAATAATAATAATTGCCCATCACAAGCAAAGATGGGGACAGCATCAGACTATTGCTGTGAAATGTGTTTTTCTGATAGCTGTAAAGACCAATCCTGGAACGGCATACCGGGATCAAGATGCTGAGCAGCGCATGAGCTGCAGTGGTTAGCGACCCATAGCTGACTGCTAGCGTTAGGGCCAGCGAACTATAGCTGCCAAGACCCTTCTACACCTCCACGCGGTGATCCTGGATAACAGGCTGCAGCAGGGCAGACTGGCTAAGGAGAAGGGATCAAAGAGGAAATGCTAACCCGGCACTCAAAAATTGCTTGCTGAGGTCGGATGTGTTGGACCGAAAGGTGCAAATATCGCACCCATGCTGTAAACTACGACACAACGCATTCTGTTCTCTGGACTACATTCTGCTACTTAAGCCATTTCAGGGTTTGGTAGTGGGAGACTGAGAACGAACGAAGAAGAAGAATGGCACACCCTGCTATATTCAGGACACGCATGTGGGGAGCCAGCTGTGGAATTGTGAGTATTGTTTATTCGGACAGCCCGCTTTCGCCGTGCCTCCGCGATAGCTATACTTTCTGCGATCTGAGCACAACAATAACTTGGGCTGAGCAGCAGTGTAATTTTCAGTTTATGAAAAAGACATGTATCCCTGATAAACACCTACACAGTGCCAGCAGACCATACACTTCGCTGTAAGCACAGGGATTACAATACTGAGCAGTGCATAAGTTGCAGCGGTCAGCAACACATGGCTGACTGCTAGCGTCAGGGCCAGCAAACCAGAGCTGCCAAGACCCTTCTACACCTACACTCGGTGATCCTGGATAACAGGTGTTGGCCACGTCGTTAAGTTGTGTGGAATGAGGCAGCAAGAACATTTCTAAGAGTAAATTAAACTAAGCACGGATGGACTGGTGGTAAGGTTGGCAGGAAAGCTAATAAACAAGAGATGGAACTAATATCAGTAACACTGTCATGTAACTTTCCATACCACGTTCCTGTGTTTCAAGTGATATCCATTCCCAGAGGACAATATGCTGTTACCAACTAGCTCCACTTTCATTTAGAGGGTCATATTAAAAACATTTTAAAAGCACAAATCTGCCAAACATTATGACCACATTATGGGCAAATATTTCAGAAGATGTTCTGAGGCTAATGTGCAAAGGAAGCATTTTAAAAATTAAAACAAATGCAGATATTTATACTTTTTTTTAAAGTTATGACACAATGACAAGCAAAATTTGTGAAAATAATGACAGAGGAAGAGATATCAATTGACAGTTTAACATCAAGGTATTGGAAAGGAGGCAACAGCAGAAGTGACAAAAAGAACTAAAAACATAAATTTATGGAGAGACATGGCATCTTCCGGTTGAACAATTGGTGGCGATAACTTCATCTGGCAAAATTATTTTATTTTTTTAGGACAAGAAAATCTTTTAAGTGAAAAATATATCTGAATAACTTCTGACTCGACAATATCAATCCACCTAACAACTCATATCAAGTAAACATGTTTACACACACGAGTAAACATGTTTACACAAACAAGTAAACTTGTATCAACAAACAATTAAACTTGTATACACAAACAGGTAAACATGTTTACACAAACAAATATACATATTTACACAAACAAGTAAGCATGTATACATACATACACAAGTAAAAATGCTTGCACAAACAATTAAACTAAATCGCATGGAAATCAGAAATCAAAGCTTTAACAAACAGAGAAACATGTCAACAATAAAAACACACACAATACTGCTTCAGCAACATCTTGCCAACTCACCTTTCCGCTGAAGTAGAACTTTTAAACTAGGTCGAGCTGTCGACAGTGCTCTATTGTAGTTTTCATTATTATTGATAGGAAGTAGATCCATATGGACAGGGTCTGTATAGGTTACAATGAAAGGAACATGAACCAGGTGGTGGAGCTCTTCCAACAGCACATAAAAGTCATCAAATTGGGTCATTTTGGTTTTCTCAATAGAGAACCGCCTGAATTCTGCATCAAACTGGTATGAAAAGACAAAACCGATATGTTGTAAAAACGGTGAAATAAATTATTCTTGTTATGTAATTTACTATAGCAAATGATTAAAGTTTTAAGTGTCATTATGCTGTTTTATAAATATATTACACAAGATCTACAATTTCATATTATATATAGTCACAACTTTGCAAGTAACTCGTTGTTGGTTTACCACATGGCGACAATCACTACTACCATTAGTCAGGACAATGTCAAATAGTGTAGAGAGATTGCAATGTATATGCCAAACTGCATAACTAAAGGTGATAGATCTACAATGTGATACTTTACTACTTGAAAAATTGCTAAGTACGATAATAGACTTGTCCAGTGATAACAAGTCCTATTTAGTAATTTGCAATTTAAGTAGTAAAGTACCCATGTCAATTATTAGTTAGCTTTGGCATTTCATTTGCATCTCTCTACAACTATTTGACATTTGTTCCTAGTAGTGGTAGTAGTTGATTGTAGACATGGTAAAACAACAAACGAGCTACTTCAAAATTGGATAATATCATAATCAAAAGTTGACCAACTAACTACAATAATAATGCCAATATTCTTAGTGGATTTTTCATGTTCATGGAATTGTGGTGACAAACAATGATCTTACAATCTATGTTCTAATTAAACTACTATTATATATATAAGTCATTCAACCGATCACACATAACTTTTTTTAAAAATATTTATAGATTCTACTATTTTTCGAAAACTTGTAAAATCGAGTTTTCTTAAATAAGAAGAATGAGAATGTTTTAACAATTACTTTTACTTTTAAACTTTTAACTACCCTAGCAGGTAGCTTCGTATTTCAATTTGTGACAATTTCCGCATTTCAGAACATAAAGGCATAACGTATCAATTCAATGTTACATAGATAATCAACACAGCTTATGAGATATGTATTCTAAATGTTCAGTTATTGCTTCCGATTAATACAATAGTAACAAATCTAGAAAGAAGCCATTCAATTCATTTTGATTGGGTTGGTCACTCTCAGTCTCACTCCACAGTGGAGTCCACTCACTGCCAGTGGCTTACCTTGCTTTTGATCTCAACAATCCCACTGGCAAGACGAATCGCACCTTTAGAACCTCTTGACATTTTGAAGCTTGACTGCTACATCTGGAAACGCAAAAATGAAAATATAACCTAGATAAATTCTAAGTCAAACTTAAAAAATGTTCCGACGATCAAATTGTTGTCTACATTCCAAATCAGTGTAGGTAGTGGTAGAATGTCCCCACTTCCGCAATACCCACTTTGGTACACACATTTCAATGACGTCATTTGCAAAAGTATGCAATGTCTTTGCGCCATTGTTTATGTGATTTATAAATGGATCAAATGTTATTATTTCCTAGATTATATTTATATGGGGGGGGGGGGGGCGCTCACATAGAAGGTAGCGCATTTGCGTCATTGTTGAGCTTCAACTACCCCCTCGTTAAACGTCATCACCAATTTTTAAAAACCTCTTTAATACCCACTTAATCCCTTTCCTCCACAACACAATTACGAACCATCATCTCTCCTCCCGCCATTCCTCTTGTATTTGTAATTTTTTTTATACACATTTTAAAATTGTTTGTTAATGATAATAAGTTGTTGTTGTTTAATGAGTAAGTTTACTCTTTTGTGCTCCCTGAATAGGACGTTAAGTGGCGGGTTTTAGTAGCTTTCCTCACATCCCGAGCATGCTGGCGTTGTGTTATGCTTTGCATCATCAGCGTATCGCCCACTACTACGGGGATCACATCGATCTACATCTCGTCAGCTAGGCTACCTCATCTCGTCAGCTAGGTTGCCTTAAAAACAGCCTGTTTCCAGGGAACGCTGCATGGAAGAGAGATTGTGGTCTTGGTCAGTGTATTGACCCCGACGCGATGTCAGTATTTTATGCCTGGCTGGACTAGCGTCTCAGTTCCCCATGATGATAAGTAAATGTAATGTTAATCGGGGTATGTTCTATTAAGAATCGAAGTCACTCCATTGCAATAAAATTATATTTTGGTATGTATACATTACATTACTTGGATTACTTATACTTGCAATCCTGATATTCAAAAAGGCATGTTAATGTCTGTTGCCAGGTAGCCAAAGGTTTCGGCTGTATGTAGTAGGTATTTTAAACTTCCTGCGACTTACTAGGCTTGGGGAAAGATACAAATAATTTGGGTAGAATTTAAACTAGATCTTTTGAATTTTGTCCAGGCAGCTACCAATACGCCTACTCTTTCTAATTGCCAAGTGATTTTTAAGGTGCTCGACACTGAACACAGGAGTCTGATCTCACTACCCAGAGATTAGGCGAATTTATACCAGAGAAAAAAAACAACCTTTCTCCATCATGATTCGAACCGACACCCCGAGGCAGACACCTTACCTTGAGACCCTATATGTGTGTGTGTACATATATATATATATATATATATATATATATATACACACATACAGTGTTAGGACCAATTGCATTGATGACAGAGTGAATGGTCGTGAACAAATGTGTTTGATCCAAAGGTATCGCCGATGAAAAAAGTTTGAGAAGTCCTGATCAATATTAGTATTATTACTACACGTAACTGCAGCACTGCTGCTGCTACAACAACAACTACTACTATATAAAAAGAAATATTAAACATAGGAGTAAGGAAGTGATAGTCAAACTCCATAAAGCATTAGACCTAGATTTGAGTACTGTGTACAGGTGCGGATTCCTTATCGTAGAGAAGATATAAATATGCTGGAAATGATACAAAGAAGAGCGACAAAACTGATAGTGGGATTCCAGAATTACAGTTACGAGGAAAGACTCAGAAAAACTGGCTTACAGTGCCTTGAAAAGAGAAGAATTCGAGGTAACTTAATACAGGTTCATAAGATAATCACAGGAAAAGTTAAATAAGACTATAACAAGTTTTTTTTCAAAATACAACCACCAACGAGAACAAAAGGGCACAGATACAAATTAGCTTCAGAAAAGTCCAGAACAAAAAACATACTGAACTTGCATACATGATCACAGAACAAGAAAAAGGATTTAGCCCAAGAGAATGTTATTTAGGATTATAAATGCAGGTACTCTTTTAGAGGTCGCTGCCAGTTAGACGTTTTGTTGACGATAACATGTTTTCGCGGACATTCTTCACTTCCGCCAGCTGGATTGTTTCAAATACATTACACACTGTGTACTTGGTTGGTCGATCACACACCAGGGATAGATGTGTGCAAATAACTGATACCGATTTGTGTAGGTTGATATAAAGATGTGTCTCTGGTTTGGTTATCGAAGGGATGTGAACGGCAAATACTACTAGAGTCAAAGCTGTAAATTTTAAACCTCAAGTCAATCTTAAAATCTATATTAATATTTAATTAATAATAATATTATTAATAATATATATTTTTTGGCGTTCGCCTTGCCTTATAAGTTATTTCTCTAATCCTCAAATTCAAGGCAAGGTGGTGTGCGTTGCACTGTGGTTTTTTATTTTGCGCCTGTCAGCCCAGTGCATCTGACTTCAGCATGCATTTTATATAAGGGTCTGCTTCCTCCTGCATTTTATAAGGGTTTACTTCCCCAGGGTAACGGCCGGTACTGTGATGGGAATCGAACCCAGCACCTTTGGGTTGTGAGTTCTGAGTATTAATATTTTATTTAATAGTTAAATAGTCTACTATTTAAACTACTACTACTACTACTACTAATAAAAGTAATAGGTAACTGTATAAATAATGACTAAACTATATATATATATATATTATAATTTAATATAGTAATAAAAACTAATATACTATATATATATATATATATATATAGTATATTACTATATTAAATTATTATAATATAATTAAATTATTATTATACTAAAATAATTAGATATTATGATATTAACAATCGTCCATAATAAATAGACTATAGTCTAGTTAGTAGTTAGATCTAGTTATTTAAATTATACTATAAACTATAGTCTGTATTAATGATATATTTATAAACTATTATTCATTGATTTAATTCAAGTTTTAAGCTGTGTTAGTGTAGTGTGGTAGAGTACATTTCTCAAGGATACCAATCACGCCTTAACCACTTTCTCTACCACTGTCCTCTCCACCGACCGAACCTATCGTCTCTTCCTACTTGATGTCTGTTCACTGTACACCTCCATCCCCCACTCTGATAGCTTATTGGCCCTCCGCTCCTTCCTTGACCGGAGGGTTAACCCATATATCTCTACGTCCACCATCGTCCGTCTGGCAGAACTCATCCTTACTCTCAATTCCTTTGAGTTCAATGGCCAGTTCTTCGACCAGATCAGCGGTGTAGCTATGGGCCCCAGCTACGCATGCCTGTTCATGGGTCACCTGGAACACTTGAACTGGCTTCAATTCCAGGGCCCATTTCCTTTGATGTATTATCGATACACTGACGATGGGATTGGCATTACCGACAGGTCTGAGAAGGATCTCCTAAACTTTGTCAATGACTTCCATCCCTCGATCAAGTTCACGTCTGACATTTCCCTCACGTCTGTCCACTTTCTTGACATCACTGTCTCTATCTGCCCTTCAGGCCTCTCCACCACTGTCTACTACAAACCCACTGACGCCCACAACTACCTCCTCTACACTTCCTCCCATCCTCAATCCTGCCGCGATTAGCTTCCTTTCCCAACGCCTCCGACGCCTATGTCAGGATGACGACGACTTCCTTCTCAGGGCCCACGAAATGCTTGACTTCTTCCGCAAGCGACTCTACCCTGAGACCACTCTCTCCTCCGCCCTTCAGCGGGTTCTTCTTATCTCCCGTCAACACTCCCTCACTCCCACTCACCGTCCTCCCTCTGACCGTGTGAAACTCGTTCTCACTTATCACCCTCATTGCGTCTCTGTGCGGGATATCCTATTCCACCATCTCCCTATTCTTCACTCTGATCCTGCCACTCGTAAAGTTTTTCCCGATCCTCCCCTTGTCGGCTACAAACGGGACAGGAACCTGAGGGACTTGCTGGTCAGTAATTGCCTACACACAAACCCTCATAGCCTTCCAGGCACCAGGCCGTGCAAAAATAGACATGGCTGTGTTACCTGCCCTCGTGTAATCCTTTCTTGCTCCATCATCTTTCCTAAAGCAGAATTCTTCATCAACGAGGGATTCACATGCAATTCTCGTAACCTCATCTACTCCATCATCTGCCACCAGTGTGGTATGACATACATTGGGGAAACGTATGGAACTCAACGACATCCGCAACCGCACTAGTTCCCCAATTGCCAGCCACTTCAATGGTCCTGAGCACTGGGGTACTGCCGACGTTAGTGTCACTGGTCTAGTTTCGTGCTTCTCTGACGATCGTCATCGATTCGCCCTTGAGAATAGACTTATCTCTAGTATGGGCTGTTTCCAACCACATGTCATTAATATCTTCCATACTTTTTCTTACACCCCCACACTGGCCCCCATCTATTTGTCTTCCTTTGCCCCCCCCCCAATTCTTCTATCAGTTCTCCCCACCCCGCACCCCCATTCTTCTATCAGTTCTCACAACCCCTCTCTTATATCAATCTCACGCCCTCCCGGTTTATATCACCTTCTCTTTGTTCTCCCATCTGGACCACTATTTGGCCACCATTGGCTTATCCGGCACATTCCCCCACATTGCTGGCGCTCTCCTGGCCATTTTGTGTTTGACTGCTCCGATTCAGTTTCCGTCAGCATCTGACCCAACCGGTCGCTCAGACAGACTGGGTCTTATATCAGAAACAGATGAGTTGACCATTTTTTCTTACATGTTGATTTGTTAGTTCAGTATTGTTGTCCCTGATGAAGGCCTATTAGTCGTAACGTAGGTTTTGTTTGTGTTCTCGTCTCGGTGTGGTGTCTGACCATACCCATTTTTAAATTTTGATTAAACTCAACCGTAATCAACTTTTACAAGTTTTTTTTCATAATTTTTGTCCCCATAGAGTGAAGTAGCGGGGCATTTGGCACCAAGGAGCAACATGCAATAGGAACTAATAATTTGACAAGCATCAGAAAATCCTATATAATATTAATAATAATAATATTATTAATTATTAAGCAAGTGGTGGGGCATTAAGCACTGTTGTTTTCATGCCCCATTCCATATCACTCATGGACCACATGAACCAATGAGAAAGTATAAATAGACCAAAAAAATTTGATGAATCACTATTCCTTCACAGCCTGTGCCATTTTGACAGTTGCATCAAAACTTTTTGTGTGATGTAGTTCCACAGAAAACTTTTTCAGAAAACTACTTGCCAGTGGAAGTATCATGCAGAGGACCCTGAAGTAAAATAAACACTGGTTTACCCTTCTTGACAAGGTCTTAACTTAACTGAAGCAGGGGTAAGAGTTATGCATGAACAGATCTTCAATGCTGACGAGAGACTGGTTTTGTGCAGTTGCAATGATGTATGAGCTCTGCTAGAGAAAGATTACCCCATGTCCAGAGATTCTGCTATGGTGAAAGTCTCACTTCAGAGGAGTGCATGCAGCTGCTTGGGAGGCTTCTACAACAAGAGAACATGAAGAGGTAGAGGCAGGAAAACACAATAACAACTCAAAATGAGGATGATTTTGAGGAAGGTCAAAGATATGAACAACCTGGTGGCATCAATTGGGTCCAGTGTGATAAGTGGTACCACATAGAGTGTCTAGATATTGCTTTCAGCATTCAAGACCTGGAAGGACAAGAATGGATCTGCTAAGATATTTGCCGCCATCTTTCCTGTATCAAATTTTCCATTTTCGCTGATCACAGTCATGTCAGAGCTCGCTTTGGTTTCCTCATTGAGTATTTTTGTTAGCTTACTTGTGTCTCTGTCCATGTTCAAACTGCTTGTCTTTTCATGCCAACTCCCTTGTATTTTGACCTTTTTCTGTTCATTGAATGCATTTTTTATCTTATTGTGTCTCAGGATATTTTCTACTGTGGGGCTTTCCTCCGTGGTTTCTCTTGCTTCGTTTAGGTCACTGTGTAGTTTTTCTAGTATATGGCTCCAGTATGGATTATAATCTCGCCGTTTACCACATGGGAACGATGTCTTTCCATCTTGGATTATTGCTTCATTTAGTATTGAGGCATTTTTGTTAATATCGTTGGATTTGGTGATGTTCTGGCACAGCTGATCAGCCAGTTCTTTGAAGCAAGCCCAATTTGCTTTTTTGTAGTTCCAGCTTGGGACCATGTTGTGTGTTTACGTACTCCATTCTCTTGAGATTCGTAGAGTAATTGGCACATGGGTGCTTCCTCCCAATTAGCTATTTACTATTCTTTTAGTACGTTTATGTATGTCGTCCGTTGCTATGGCAAGGTCTGGTGTACTCACTTTTTTCCATGATCTTGAGTAGTATGTTGGCTTGTCTTTTGGCTGGTTTATGAGGACAAGTTTATTTTCAATCATCCAGTCTTCAATCTCTTCTCCCCTTGGATCCATTGTTGCATATCTCCAGCTTGGTGAGTGGCTGTTAAAATCACTCAGTATGATGTGCCTTTACTCTTTGTGTTTTGCCTTATTTATGTCTGGTTGTGGGGAGGGGGGGGGGGGGGCTGGAACAGTTTGTGATCATCATGTCTCCACCCAGTAAGAGTAACTTGATAGTTCGGTGTTCGAGCTCATCCTTCTCTGATCTGTGTATCTCTACAGCTGGGATTACAGCTTTGACTAGAGTTATGATTTTCCCTTTTATTCTTTTCTGTCTATCTTGTTGGAATGACTCATATGCCCGGATGGAGAATCTTTGTGTGTCTTTCAGATGTATTTCCTGGATGCAGAATATATAAATGTTGTTTTTCTTGAGGAACTATTGTAGATCTGGTTTTTTTTTTGTTCCTCACTCCTTCTGAATTACATTGAGTTACTGTGAGGCTCTGGGTTAGTTGGCAGAGGCCTTCCCCAGAACATCAGGTTAGCAGAGGCACCGGTTGCTTGAGTGGGTACCTTCGAGTCCCGGCACAGCTCCTCTCGGTTTTGACTGATAGGAGCGACACCAGAGCGTTAGTCTGGATTGCCTCATGATCATAACCCATAAGTGTGTGGGTGCCCTAATCTTTCCTGGTATCTGCACCTTAGCTGACACACTCCGTCTTCGGCAAGTCAGGTTGTGTTTTTCCTTCTGGGTTGCCTCCAGTAGCCTCTTCATCTCCTGATGATACCTGCCAGGCAGCAGGTTGGTTTGTTTGCCGCTGTGTCCTTCCTCAGTGGCTAGAGCTTATAGCAGCTCTTACTCGCTTGATTGATATACCCGTTTTAGAACTCATAGGGTATTTCAGTGGGGAGTGCCACCTGTTGCTCCGGCCCATCCTGTTGGGATATACCGCCGTTTGGTCCGCGGCTGCTTATTCGTCCAATAATTAGCTTATTTCACAGCCGGCACCGCATATCTGGGGGTCGTTCCACTATCTGCCACCTGTGGACGTGCCTGGTTGGGGTCTGTCTCCCCTGTCCTCCAGGGTTGAATTATTATTCCAGGAACAATGCTGCAGTTTCATATTTGACTCAGTAAATCATGACAATTTATGGCCATACATTTGTTGTTTTGGGTGTCTTGTTTAATCAGCGCACGGCTGAATGGTTTCGATATCTGCCTGGTATGACATATGTTATTTTTCTGTTGGGGGTGAAATAAACAAATATTGACAGCACACAATGTGGTAACAGCAGTGGGGAAGTGACCTGCCTAAAAATCCCTTGTCTACCCCAGCAATGGAAAACAAGTTGTACAACAGTTTTTAAAAAAATGTAATCGTGTTTTCTCTATTCGTCCATACTAATATTTGGTCTATTACCTCCTTACACTTTCATACAGAAGGGCAACAATTTCTATTTTGAATTTTAGAGCAATTGTGGTGACCTTAATAATCTTCTCAGTTGATTCTTAAGACATGTTTAGTAAATCATTTTAATTCAGATTCACTAGCATATATTTTTCATTAGTACATTAAGTTATATGTTTGAAATTGTACATTATTGATTATTTTTAACCCATCATTTAATATTCAGAAACATGACACAAGTATCTGGCCATCACTCTGACATGAAAGGGGGGCAACCATGGATTGAGAGTGATCTTCTAAAACTTCTGCCAGAAACACAGTCTCACAAGTTTAAAGAGAACTTATTTACAGCCAGAATAATTACATTAGAGGTTTGTTTTTCTGGTTCAATCACTGTTTTTAACAAGCTTTGAACTATATTAAATAAACTGAAGATAGTTGGCACTGACGAATGCACCTGTGGTACAGGGAAAATGACCGCTGAACATCTGCTGCAAAATTGCCCGACATACGAGGACCAGAGAAAGCACACGTGGCCATCACCAGTGTCAACACTAGACAAGCTCTATGGCAGTGCTGACAGCCTCAGGATGATAGCTGCTTTCTTCGAACAAATTCAAGTTACGTCTGACAGCGCACAAAGAAGAAGGACTATGTTAAACACACATATACATCTTTTCCACCTGGTTGATGCCAGGAGTGGAAATAAACACCTTAATTATTATAGTTTATATATAGATATAGTTTTATAATTTTGGTGTCACAAATTTCATACGACTGAGTGTTGAACATAAGAATATACACAGTATTTATTTATTTTTATTCAAAATAAAATGACGCCCTTTTAAAAATAATTGTATTTATATATAAGGGATGAAAGGAAGTGCAAATACTGTTTGAATGAATAATGTTGTATTTGTCTTCTATAAAATTGTTTATTTATTCCACAATCCCTTTGTGGAAATGGCAAAACTATATGCTCCTAAGAATCTATTGTATCATTCCTATGTGGTCAGTCTACTGCCCAAGGTTGTTGCCATTGAAATGAATGCTGACAGTCCAGTCACATTGTATGTGCTTTAGTTTGCTCACACATAAATGCAACTGCCCACAGTAAACTAACATGGATACCTACCTGGTCTAGGTGGCAATTTCATTACTCTCTGTGTGACTCAAAAATTAAAAGCACAATTTCCACATAGTGTCTGAACGGGCGTCTTACAAACAAATACGCTCACATCACTGTACATCAAGTGGAATGGTTGTTTAATTTGTTATTATTAATGTTTTGTCAAATATTAATTTTTTTAAATGCAGATAAAATGCTTTCTAAATATAGATCTTCTTAGTCCCTCGCTCGTGGACTGGAGACATGCATATGATATGCTCTCACTCCAGGCTGATCATAATACATTCTGACTAAATGACCAATCCACTTGATTTTTGGGGCGTCACTGTAGGCACTAACTGGGTTTGTGGGGCGTCACTGTAGGCACTAACTGGGTTTGTTGGGCGTCACTGTAGGCACTAACTTGGTTTGTGGGGAGTCACTGTAGGCACTAACTGGGTTTGTGGGGAGTCACTGTAGGCACTAACTGGGTTTGTTGGGCGTCACTGTAGGCACTAACTGGGTTTGTTGGGAGTCACTGTAGGCACTAACTGGGTTTGTGGGGAGTCACGGTAGGCACTAACTGGGTTTGTGGGGAGTCACTGTAGGCACTAACTGGGTTTGTGGGGAGTCACTGTAGGCACTAACTGGGTTTGTTGGGCGTCACTGTAGGCACTAACTGGGTTTGTTGGGAGTCACTGTAGGCACTAACTGGGTTTGTCCCCACTATCTGCTTCATCGTGGTGTTGCGAATTCAATCACAAATTGTCTTCCAGCTGCACTTCTCACACAGCACATCTCATTGACATTGGTAACACGATGTAGGAATAAACAGTACATTTATCAGCCTTTTCATAGTTGATAGAAGCACCCTTGGGTGTTTCAAAATTTGCACAATTTGATAGTGGATACTGTACACCTTCTGAATTCTATGTTCGATCTGTCCATCAGTGAACAAACTACTGAGGTATTTGAACTCACTTGCTTGATATTAATACCACTGCTATGGAAACTTCTCTGCAAGTGTTCACACAATATTGTCATAGTCTCGGTCTTGTCTGTGTTGATCTTCATGTCATATTCGTTACAAGCGAAATTGAGATAGGTTAGGTGGTGTTGTAGTCTTCTCCATTGTGGTAAAAGGTGACCTATTCATCAGCAAACAACAGTTCATTTAAGGACTCCTCATGGGGGTAAGCCAACTGTGTGATTTTATCCATGTAAATTATGAATTGTGGAGCCGCGTAGCGCAGTGGTTAGCGCGCTGGCTTCGCATCTGAGTGGTCCTGTGTTCATTCCCCAGTTGAGGCGGTAATGTTTTTTTCAGACCGCAATGGCTCCCGGGTCGACCCAGCCGTAAATGGGTACCGGTTCAGTCCGGGAAGTAAAAGCTGCGAGGGAGAGGAGATGGCTACCACCCTCATATAGCCGAGCCTTTGAAATGTGAGATCGCTAACACCTCACACCCCTACGGCAGTAATACTATGGGATACTTTACTTTACTTTACTTTTTAAATTATGAATAAAAGTGGAGAAAGAACACTCCCTTGTCATTCAGCACTGAAACCAATTTGTGATTTCGGCATATTTTCGTACTGCACCTTCGCTGTTTATGTACAAGGCACGAATTCCATGCAGTAATTGATCCTTCACACCATATTCCTCCATTAATAAATATTAACATTACAAAAAAAGATGGATATTAACATTTGCACCTATCTACCATTCATAACTTACAGATGTTAGTCAAAGGAAATGACAGCAGCACACAAAAGTCAGCTCCTAAGCTCAGAAATGAGGTACTTAAGAAAGATAGTTCAAGTAACAAGAGGAACAATGTCTGTAATAAAACTATACACATTAGCCTTGAAATCTAGCCCCATCAGATTCAAGTGAAGCGATGTCAACTACAGTAGTTTGGTCATGTATACAGAATCCAAGGTACAATGACAATCAAGGGAAGACAAGAGCCAGTGAACCAGATCTCGAGATGATCCTACTGGAATGACATGTGACCGTTTCTGAGTGACCGAGCTCTAGACTGGAAACAAGCCAGGAGCAAGGCATCAGAAATAAAACAGTCTAGCATTCTCTCTTGCAGATCCTAGGGTAGAAGAGGAGCGGCTGAATAAATAAGCAAGTTGTTTATAATTTATCCACAGATACATCAAATGAATACAAATTAAAAGTGGAATATAAGTACTTTTATTTGTTTATTTATTTAAATCCTTTTTTCTCTTTCATGATACAGAGTGGAGAGCATCTTCTTGATGATGGTCAACATTCAATTTCAGCAATTTTTGGTCCCAGCTCCAATGGTGATTCCTTTGACGGGTAAGGGGAAACAATCACATTTATGAGAGAGTAAATATCATTTTGTTCTCTCCTTTTTTCTTTCTCCCATCAAATGTGTGGTTTTCCTTGTAATTTTGTAAAAATGTTGTCCAATTTTGAATTTATATGACATACTTATAATTATTGCTTTTTGTATATTACTCGCGGGGAACTGAGGCGCTAGTCCAGTCAGGATATCGTGTCAGGGTCAGGCACAATACACTGACCAAGACCACAATCTCTTTTCCATTTAGCGTTCCGTGGAAACAGGCAGTTTTCAAGGCAGCCTGGCTGACAAGATGTGGATTGATGTGATCCCCATAGTAGTGAGCGCCACGTAGAGGAAGTCATGCATAGCACAACCTCCCAGAGGACCACGGTCTACCTTCATCAGCATGCTCAGGATATGAGGAAAGCTACTACAATCCGCCACTTAGTATCCTTTTCAGAATGCACAAAAGAGTAAACTTACTCATTGTGGACATTAAACAAAAACATATATTACTCGCTGTCTCATATTTTAAACCGTCAACAACAGATGTCTGTATGACACTGAAACATGACTTGCAACTAAGAGTGTTGCATTAAGTCTGTAGGCCTTCAGTAACATTTCTTCATTGCATACTTTATATTTAATGGCCCAGTGTAAAAACAAACCCAAATCTGCAGTAAAGAACAAGCCAACAATCAATATTACTGGAGATTACAGTGGAAAAGTGTAGAGTAAAATATGACTTCCTCAGGAAGCTATCTGCCAGTATAGTTAGACATGGCCTGGATTACAACCCACAGTGAAACAGAAGAGTGGGGAGGGTCAAATTATGAATCGGTGGTGAGAAACCATTGTAGCTCTATGTTCCAAGTAAAAAAATATATATAGGTAATGCATGAGTGACCGCACCAGGACAGAAACGAGACAGTCACTGCTGCTGTCACTGATCTATTACCTATATATATTTTTATTGACTTTTAGCCATCAGTACAGCCGCAGCTTAGATCTATTTCTTAGATCCATGTTCCAATAGCAACTAGAGGGAAAAAAATCTATGTTTATTCTAACCTTCTTTCACACATTTCCAGGGATTTTCATCAACATATGAATCATTTATACAATGGTATGGCTATCAATGTTCTGGAATACTCTTACAACATCATCAGAGCAAAGGTTAGTCTTGTGTGAAATAAGTACAGACATGACATGAGATCGGGCATCATGTTGATGGCTTCTACCAGTTCCTACGGTTTGTGTTGTGTCATGTTTTACAGGTCCACCTCAAATATACCATGAGATGTAAGAAGAGCCACTGTTTTTTTACAGGTCCACCTCAAATACACCATGATATGTAAGAAGAGCCACTGTAACCCACTACAAAAGAAACATAAAGAGTTAATCATTTCAGTCTGGTATAGTAAACATCAGGATCACAATTGGAAAGACATTCCTGACTCTAAATAACATACAGAGATCCAGAGAAATCAAGATTCACATCAAAGTTAAAGTTAGAATATTTAACGCTAGTGTCAAGGCAGTGCTGATGTATGGAGCGAAGACATGGAGAACGACTGATGTATGGAGCGAAGACACGGAGAACGACAGATGTATGGAGGGGAGACATGGAGAACGACTGATGTATGGAGCGGAGACATGGAGAACGACCAAGTCCATACAACAAAGACTCCAGCCCTTCGTTAACAGATGCCTACGAAGGATAATGGGCATAAAGTGGCAGGACATGGTGAGGAATGGAGGCTTGTGTTCATAAAGTGGCGGGACATGGTGAGGAATGAAGATCTATGGGAAAGGCGCCAACATCATCTACTGGAACAACAAATTAAATGAAGAAAATGGGAATGGATAATACAAATGCTGTGGAAGGCACAGCCAGACATGATTTTACATAAAATCCTCAAGGGAAGAAAGAGAGAGTGGTGGACCCTAAAATACACAGAAGAGAATGTGAGAAGGCGCTAAGATTAAATGATTACTCCTGGAGAGAGCCAGAAAGAGAAGTCCAGGATTATGCATGCTGGCGGAAGTTGTCAATGGATTATACACTGAGAGAAACGATCAGCTTGATTGACTGATTGATTGAGGATAAAAATCAGTGCTATGCAAAACATTAGTTTCAGATCGATTGCATGGAAACGGTATCAAAACACTAGTGTTGGCCATTGTCACATAACAATGAACTTTCATTGGTTAGACGACCTGAATTACAACCGGACATTCTACACATGCATAGCCTTCATTTTATGTATAATTCATATCATTCCTCCAGTATTTATGTGTTTCGAATGTGTCAAGTCTAAGTTTCCGTCTGATGAAATTTGAACACCAAGACACAAGAAATGATTTTATTACAATTTAATTATATTGTATTTGATCAGACCAATGAATAACATGTGTATATTCAACACACATTCAATTCAGACTTTAACTGGGGGAAAAGAAAGGGACTTTGTTTTTGAGGGAATAATGTAGAAATACGCCTGATGTCATGAATGCAAACAATTTGTGTTTTTTTTTTAATAAACTTATTTGACATACGGAGCTGCAGCACTTGCTCAGACTGAAAGACACAAATTGGCAAAATTATCCAGGACTGGAAAAGGTTATCTCTACTCATCACTAGTAGTTTGGAACAACAACATATATTTGTGTCTTGTGTGTATATATACATATTTTATATATATTGTTTATTGGTCTGGTAATGCAGGAGGTTGCAAACTGACTTCTGTGACACTATTGCTAGCTGTTGTTGTTGTTTGCAAATGCCCACAATGAGTAGGTTACTCTTTTATGTGCCCTTAAAAGGACGTTAAGTGGCAGATTGCAGTAGCTTTCCTTACATCCCGAGCGTGCCAATGAAGGCGGGGTTGTGCTATACTTGGCTTCATCTGCGTATCACTCACTACTATGGGGATCACGTTAATCCCTCACCTCATTATCCAGGCTGCCATAAAAACAGCTTGTTTCCAGCGAGGGCTACTAGGAAGCCGAGATGAGAGTCTTGGCCAGTATGTTTTGCCTGACCATGCGTTAGTCTTCCTCTCCACTATATCTGGTAATATGTACTTACTTTTGCTCTACCAGGGTTGTGAGGAGCTGAAGTTTTCTTTCTTGGACCAGATGTGTCACCTTGGCTATTATAAGCCTGTGCTTTCTTTGGATTCCTGTTTTGCTGTTGATCCATTGGTCAACTCTATGGTGTTCTTCAAGCCCTGTAGCTGGATCTTTTGTTATGTGTTCATAGTGGTAGCTTATTTGGTTCCATTTTCATGAGATGGCCAATCCACTTTTACTGTGCTTCATTAAAAAAAACAACTTCCTGTCAATGTAACAACACCATATGAATCATAACATACATTTTGAGAACCATTGTTGAAACCTGCAAGTTTCTTCATATCGTACCCCACTCACCACAACATTTTCTTAATTTTTCTTTCCTTTCCTGTCATGCAGGATGGTACATTTCAGTTTTATATCTGTGTTGGCAAGTGGGAACATACAACAAACAACATGGAGGGCTGCACGGAGCACTTGACCAATGTGTGAGTCTTGATTGAATCTTTCTCCTCTTTATGTGATCACATCTCACTTAGTCTTCACCTGAGTGTTGCTGGGGCCTGAAAGGGGAGGATAGAGTAGTAACTATAAACCTACCAAGCATGTTGTAAGAGACTACTGAGGAGGTTTGGGCATAGGGTCAGCTACCACTAGTTCCGCCTACAGAAACTTGAAGCCACAGAAACTTCAAAAAATATAGAAAAGTTAAAAATAATTACAGTTCAACGACCCAAGACAGATAGAGTTCGTCAAGAGTTCTGATGACACATTACAATAAAGGCTGCAAGAAATCTACATGACTGGGATAGGACTGGAATGAATGACTCAGGACAGGAGGACTTGGTGTGTATTTGTTGAAAACCTGTGCTCCACGTTGAGCTGAAAGATATTGATTGATTGATCTCACTTTGTCTGAACTCTTTAATCTATTTCTCACTGTCATGTGGCAAATCAGATTTTAGGTAATCTATATACATGTACCAAATATGTGAATTGTATAAATCAATGTCTTGTTAAAAGTTTCTATACTTTAAAAACAAATCTCATGCCATTTGTATTTGAGTGTCGAAAGTTAGTGCTTCATAATAATTATTTCATATTGTTTCAGCATTTCATGATAATTAGTATTTATGAATAATAAGTAAGTTCGTCATAATTGCTTGTGTCTTCTTCTTCTTGTTTGCCATGCTTTGTCCTGTTACATCAGGATATGTTTGGATGTCTGTGCTGTCTGCCCACACATACACAACAGTGATGGAGTCAATTTTAGCTGGTGCAAATGACTATTCAATCTGTTATGTCCCATTCTCAAGCAGAACAGGATCACTTGTTCTGCTCGATCAAAACAGTGATAACTGTCTTTCGCTTGGTCAACTTTCCTTATTGCCTGGATAAGTGTCTTCTTTTCTTGGAAAGTGTTTGTCCATTTTGCTCTTGTGTTGCTGCCTCCTTTGCCAACCTGTCTGCTGTCTTATTTTCTGGTATGCCACAGTGTGATGGTATCCAATGTAGAACTACCCTTCTTTCGACTTTTAGTTCCTCCAAGGCTTTCTTAAGCTCTGGCAGTTTCTCGTTTTTGAGGGCTTGCAGAACTGACATTACATCTGTAAGGAATACAATCTGCTGACAGAACTGACATTACATCTGTAAGGAATACAATCTGCTCACAGAACTGACATTACATCTGTAAGGAATACAATCTGCTCACAGAACTGACATTACATCTGTAAGGAATACAATCTGCTCACAGAACTGACATTGCATCTGTAAGGAATACAACCTGCTGACAGAACTGACATTACATCTGTAAGGAATGCAATCTGCTCACAGAACTGACATTACATCTGTAAGGAATACAATCTGCGGACTTTGGCTTGTTGTGTGGCTAATCATTTCTGCAGCAATAATTAATGCCTGTACTTCGGCCGAGTAGTTTCAACAGAATTTTCCAGTGGATGAACTAGTGGTTTCATTTTCTTTATCTGGGTAGACAACATAGATTTCTGCTGTTGCTGATCCATCAGTAGATACCTAGATCCATGCTTCTATGGGGTACAGTTTACTGCTCCTGTTGCTGATCCATCATTATATACCTAGATCCATGCTTCTATGGGGTACAGTTTACCGATCATGTCGCATGCTGCTGCTTTCTTTTGGAGAGCATTTTGGTCTCCTATGGGGTAGGTGTCAGTTACAAATGTTTATATGCTGAAGCTTTGTTGTTGTTCCAATGGAGTTGGAAAGGGTATTGGATTTACCTCCTTAGTGGTGTCTGGTAATTCATCCTTATATGTTCTCATTAATTTTTTGGACCGATGTACAAAACTACTTCTTTTCAATCTTCCACTGGCAAGATCTTTGAATCTGATCTTCTTTGCGTGTGCTGTTATGATTTACCACACCACACCACCAGGTCATCTGCGTATAGCGCGGCTGTCACCCCTTGTGGCAGATCGTGGGTGAGATCATTGATAAACATGAGGAATAATGTGGGAGACAGTGCTGAGCCTTGAGGAACTCCGTGTTTTATGGGGAATTTTTTGCTGTTATAACCATCCATGGTAACTCTAGCTTTCCGGTTGTGTAGGAATGCCTTGATCCATTTTAATTTGATCATGTTATCCTTGATGCCATTCCTATGCAGTTTTGCTATTAGTCCATAATTCCATACCTTATCGAAGACGTTCTGGAAATCTATCTATGATATAAGTGTGCAGTAAATCATGGAAAATTGCTGGAAGGGAGGGAATAGAATGACATAGTGAGATTGTCTTGGTCTGCCGAAGACGGATGTGTCGGACCGAAAGGTGCAAATATCGCAGTCAAGCTGTAAACTAGTGGCACAACGCATTCTGTTCTCCAGACTATATCCTGCTACTTGCAAATCCCTGTTCAGAGCTTGGTAGCGGGAGATTAAGAACGAACGACGAAGAAGAAGATTGTCTTGAACAGTTTAAAATATGGCATGGAAGAAAATCTCAAATGTAATGGATAAACAACACTACAGGCAGGACAGTTTGTAGATTCAGTGTGCATGGCACATGTTGATATAATGTACTAGAATCTGTATTTAAGTTGTGACAAATCAATGTTTTTATACTAAAGGTAAGTAAAGGTGGGTAACAATTTCTGTCAGAGATTAAGATAACTCTTCATGGACTTAAACCGCAGTCTATGTCTTCCCTAATCTTACCACAGTCTTTGTCTTCCCTAATCTTACCACAGTCTGTGTCTTCTCTAATCTTACAGCAGTCTATGTCTTCCCTAATCTTACCACAGTCTATGTCTTCCCTAATCTTACCACAGTCTTTGTCTTCCCTAATCTTACCACAGTCTGTGTCTTCTCTAATCTTACAGCAGTCTATGTCTTCCCTAATCTTCCCTAACTCATACGTTAGGTACCCATTTACAGCTGGAGGTGCGGTCACACCAGGAACGAACCACGGCCTGATTTGTTTCTATACGACCATGATTTTGAACCCTGGCGCGGTGTAATCCCAGTCTTAGCAAGCCAGCTCACTATCGACTAGGCTACACACTCCACATTTTTATACTTGGTTGGATCTGCATTTAAATTATGACACATCTGTGTTTTGTGCTAGGATCTGTAAGTTATGACACCTTGATTGCCTGAAATTATACAATATCATAATGAATTATAAAATGTCAAACAACTGGAAAACATTAGAGTGTAAATTTGAACATTAACAACAGAAAATATTTATTTCACCTAGGTACTCTCACGGGTAGACTGAATATGTCACTATTCCCTTCTTTGTCTTCTTCTTCTGTGTTCGCTGTCAATCTCTCACTACCAACTCCTGAACAGGGCTTTGCAAGTAGCAGGATGTAGTGTGGAGAATGGCATGCGTTGTGTCGCTAACTTACAGCTTGGCGTCGATATTTGCACCTTTTGGTCTGACACATCCGTCTTCGGCGGCTTCCTTCTTTGTATATCGTAAGAGGTGACTAAAGAGAGTTGTATATGTGTCTGGCAACTTCATCATGTAAAAATCATTGCTAGCATCTTTGCAAATTACTGCAATTGGGTTTTCCAAAAAGTTTGTTAGAGTAATCCGAATGCAAGTATAAGACCTATGCTTCAACAGGTCGAGCGAAGATAAAATGATTAATTATGTTTAAATATTTTTTTATTTTTTCAGAAATTCCTTAGAAACTGTCAAAAGCCATCTTCAGAATTGTGTCATGAATACAATGTAAGTAGAAAGCATGAGGAAAAAATGCTCTATAAATACATTTTTCCCAACTATTTCCACAGCGATGATGATGATTATATAATCCCTCTGCCGAAGGCGGATGTGTCGAACCGAAAGGTGCAAATATCGTGGCCAAACTGTAAACTAGCGACACAACGCATTGCGTTCTCCGGACTGCATCCTGCTACTTGCAAAGCCCTGTTCAGGACTTGGTAGCGGGAGATTGAGAACGAAAGAAGAAGAAGATATAATCCCTTTATCTGTGAGCTGGTAGCTCTTGACAGTCCAATGCCTCTTGGACAAAAGCACATGTCTTCTTGTTGTGGGGATGTGTAGAGTGTTGTGTGCTGTGAGAGCAGCCAGGAGGTGCTTGACTGATTCCTCGTGGTGGTGACAGAATCTGCTATACGGTTCGCGCAGTAGATCTATTTTCTTCAGATGTTTTGTTGAGAGAAGCATGGCCTGTTCTCCGCTTGAAGATGAAACTCTGGTCTGGGATCAAGATGCTGAGCAGCGCATGAGCTGCAGTGGTCAGCGACCCATAGCTGACTGCTAGCGTCAGGGCCAGCGAACCATAGCTGCCTGATCCTGGATAACAGGCTGCAGCAGGGCAGACTGGATAAGGAGAAGGGATCGAAGAGGGAATGCTAACCCGGTACTCAAAAAATGCTTGCTGAAGTCGGATGTGTTGGACCGAAAGGTGCAAATATTGCAGTCAAGCCCTAAACTACAACATAATGCATTCTATTCTCCAGACAAAATCCTGCTACTTGCAAATCAGGGCTTGGTAGTGGGAGATTGAGAACGTTCAGGGCTTGGTAATGGGAGATTGAGAACGTTCAGGGCTTGGTAGTGGGAGATTGAGAACGTTCAGGGCTTGGTAGTGGGAGATTGAGAACGTTCAGGGCTTGGTAGTGGGAGATTGAGAACGAACAAAGAAGAAGGTGTATTGCTTGGTGAGCGTTCTACAGCAAAGCTAATGATAATTCGTCACAGCTTTTTCTTTTCCCCATCACACAAGGTAAAATTGAAATCTACACACTGGACCCTAGTTTATTAATCTAGCTTTTGTTCAAAACCACAACAGACTCTTCCTGCCCCCAGGGGTTCTGTAACAGAAGAGTGAATATCTTATTCTCTTAAGGACCAGCAGATGAGCTAATTGGTAGTGAAATACGGCATTTTAAAATATGTGCTTTTATTCTTGTAAAATGGTTCATAGAACCAACTTTATTGTACCTGGATGTGCCCATATGTGCTCAATTCCTTTCATTGCTGAAAGTGTTGATGATAGGGCTCATTTTTCCCCTGACTTCAACAGGTACCCATTTACAGATGGGTCGACAGGAAGAAATGGTTTTATTCGTGCCTTAAGTTAATGCCAGCCAATCCATGAATTGAGTATCCGTTTTATTTCTTCATTTTCGCTGTACTAAAGCATATTCACCACAAGCATCTCACTTCAGCACACAATTTCACTTTAAATACTGTCAGTAGTTGCCAGGTTGTCCAACTCTGTACTTATGGAGCCAGCATTCATGAAAGATGTTGTCTGCTGTTTGCTTCTATTCTGGACATGACATATATCTGTTGCTCAATGTTTACTTTGTTGGATAGGTTGTTTTTCACTCTGTAAGGACCAATTCTTGAAAGTCAACATCTGTTTCCTTCTTTGTGTGTTTTTTTCTTCTACTTTTATAGAGAGAGAAGGCATGCTTCTCTCAAGAAATAAGTGAATAAAAGCATGTAACAGTGGGCGTTTGAATTCCACAAGCTTGGTCTTATGGGAGGTGAAATCATGTACCTAGTCTTATCAGAGACATAAAATAAACTCAGAAGTCCTGTGTTTATGCTGCTCATATAAAAGAACCTTTGGCAGTTTAAAGTCTAAAAGAGCAGGCTTTTAGCCACTGTCTGTGCTAAGCAAGAAATATCTAGAACAGCAGCAAAAACTGTATCATGTGTTTGTTATTTCAAGAAGGCGTTTGATAGGTTAGGGCATAGAGCGCTATGACCAACCATGAGGATGTATAAAATCAAAAGAAATATAATACAGGTCTCTGAACACCTGTATGACAAAGCGTCCAGCGCAGTTCTTGTGAATGGGAGGCACAGGGATTGGTTTCACACATCAGTCAGTGCGAGGCAGGGTTGTACACTCTCTCCAACACTTTTCAACATATTCTTTGAGGGAATTATGAGTGAGGCACTTGGAGATCACGTTGGTACTGTCAAGATAGGGCCGAACGATTACCAACCTTCATTTTCCAGATTGCATCGACGGGTTGGTGGACACAGGAGCAGAACTCCAGGAATGGGTCAGAAGGCTAGATGAAACAGCTCTTGACTATGGTATGGAGATAAACGCTGGAAAGACAAAATTAATGACCAACAACGCCGAGGGCTTCAACAGTAGGATAAAAGCTAATGGCCAGGAACTCGTAGTGGTCGACCGTTTTAAATATTTGGGTTTGATTGTCAGTGTTGAAGGATCAAAATGTGAGGTGTTGGCCAGAATAGCACAGACAATAGCGGCGCTTGCAGGGCTTAACAAAATCTGACAAGATAAACGGTTAGCAATATGTACGAAAATCAGATTAATGCATACATTGGTCCTGTCAATATTCCACTATGCTTGTGAGAAATGGGCAATTAGCTGACCTGCAGTAAAGGATACAGGCCTTGGAGATGAGATGTTTTAGAAGACTTCTAAACGTCACATACAAAGATCGAGTTACAAATGAGGAAATACGTAAAAGAATGACAACAGCAATAGGACCTTTTGAAGACCTCTTGGAAATTGTCAAAAGACAGAAACTCACTTAGAATGGACATATATCGAGATCAAATGCTCTTGCAAATACGGTCCTGCGCAGATAGGTGCAAGGCAGACGACGAAGAGGCTGTCTCAAAAAGAGGTGGGAGGATAATATAAAAGAATGGACTAATCTCAGACCAGAGGAAGCACAGGGAGCGGCCGCTGACAGAAATGGATGGCGTGGGTTTGTGAGGATATCGTCATGTGTGTCCCAATGACCTCACCGGTTACAGGATGACCTGACCTGACCGTGCAAAAACATTCAGACACAAATTTTCTTCATCTGTGTTTGCCTCTCAGTAAGACACATCCAGTTTCAGCTGGCTTTTTTTTGGGTATAGAATTTGCCTTACAGTTGCAGCCCATTTTCTGAGCCACACTACACTAATGAAGTCTGTTTCCAGGACCCCAGATCCAAGCAGCCGGCTATGAGTTACTGACTGCTGTCAGTTCATTTACTGTGCTGCATCTTCAGCCTCGGTAACTAATGAATTATCTATCCAAGCTGAATGACTAGAAGTAAACCAGAGGCGGAACACAAACCTGCATCTCCAGTCGTCTTAACTAACAAGTCTTGCCACTGGACAAAGGTAGCACAGGATTAGTGAGTGTCCTTGTTGACAGCTCAAATTTTCTTTACTTAAACTAAATAAATGTCAAATCTCATTGTCTGACTTTAGATTAGTATTCGTCAACCTTTTTTGTACCTGGTGTCCACTTTTATAACTTTTGTGAGAGGAAATGTTCATTACAGCCCGCCGAAATCTCAATTGAAGAAAATTTTGTGATGGTCCTCTGAGTCTGTATATTTTTGATGTTTTTAATACATCATCATGTGGCATGCCTTTTGCAGAACATCGCTCCCATTACAGTTGGTCTGAAAGAAGCTTGATCTCTTGCCAAAGTGGGCCTTGACATCTTGGTGGCATCACATTCTTGGTCTACCTCTGCCCCTAATGCTCATCATGTTTTCCATTACTGTTCTCTGAAGACTATTGTGTCTTTTTTTTGGGTCCATGATATTCTGAGGAAATTTCAACTCAAAGGACTTGATACTCTTCCGATACTAGTATGACATACGAAGAGTCAAAACGGCTTATTAGAGCTAGATGCATGACCAAATGGGAAACCGAACATACTGGCTACACCAAAAACGATGCATATTACCAGTTGAACAGAAGAGAGCAGGTCGTGGTCTTCAGACTTCGCACTGGCCACAATAGACTGAGGTACCACCTATTCAACAAATTGAAGATAGGTGGCACCAACGAATGCCCGTGTGGTACCGGGAAAATGACCGCTGAGCATTTGCTGCAAAACTGCCCGACATACGAGGATCAGAGAGCAGATGTGGCCATCACTAGTGGCAACACTAGACAAGCTCTATGGCAGTGTCGACAGCCTCAGGATGACGGCTGCTTTTTTCGAAAAAAATTAAGGTTGATGTCTGACTGCGTACGATGAAGAAGAAGATACTCTTCCTTGAGGTTTGGGTAACTGTCCATGTTTCCCAGCCGTATGCTGTCACAGGAAAAACACAAGGCCTACAAAATGTCACTTTTGTTGGTTAGCTGGTATTCTGCCGAAGTATCCTCAGGTTGTGTAGTTTTGGTTTGCCATAATAATATATTTTAACGCAGAATACAATTATTTTGCTACCTCCTATATGAAAGCTCAAATTTCCCACTAGTAGGCACTAGCACCCAGGTCGAAGTACAATGCCTTAGATGATTCAGAAAAATCTCTTAATTCTGATGTTGTAGACATGATCACGACATAGAAGTTGATACTTGGTTTAAAAAAAAATGTTATGTATTATCCTTTCTTCTGTGTAAAAGCTCTCACTTTTGTAAAAAGATAAGTTTTTAAGTGACCTACTTTGTTTTTGTATTTGTTGTGTCTAAGTGGCAGAGTCAAAGAGCATTTGCTTCTGACAGCAGACGTGCCAGGTTTGATTTGTGTTATTTTGTTGACCCTGCTGTACTTGACTTACTCCTGGAGAAAGAAAGGCAGTGAGGAAGGGAACTAACAACCCCACCTTCTATGAAGTCTCAACACTTCATCTTCAACAGCAATGGGACTGCACTGACCTTGACCGTAGGAGTGTAGATAATATCTTTGTAAAATACATAATTATTATAGGGCATCTGATTATTTTTTTTAATTAGAGGTTTAGGATAGGCTGTTAGATCTGTCCATGGAGGAATGAATTCAGACTGGGCATATTTTAACCTTTTGTTTTTTTTTCTTCTCTTTCTTTTTTTAAATCAAGGAGAAACCTGGACAGTGAAAGTCAGTCTATTCTCAATCAATTGAATAGTGACAGCCAAAACTTGTCTGCTCTTGTCAAGCTGGCCAATTACACCATCACTTCCCAAAGTCAACAAATGTGCAGTCCATTGGACATGAGCTCCCATCTGAACAGACCAGCTCACTCTGAGACAATGTCTGACGCAAGCATCCTTCCTGATGTATCTACCAACTCCAGATCCACCACAGACACTCGTGGAGCCAATCCATCTGTAGCGCCTGTCATATTAACATCAAAGGAAGTATTGCCTGGGAGTGCTAAAACAAGTGACTGTATTTTTTTTCCAGAATCTCTTAATAAAAGTGAGTATATCTGGCAGCCAAAACAAGCACTGCAACTAAGTCATAAATCAAATATAAAAGATTCAACAGAGCACAGTTCTTTAATGGTTTCATGTACAACAGAGCAACAACAGAATAAAAAGAGATGCATAGAGTCTGAAGTTGAAAAAAGAATCTCTCCTTCATATCTCTTAGATATTATGGCAAAGAAGACTCAGAAAAGTGATGGACAGAAATGTAACCAAGAGAGGTCAAATTGTTCTGGTGAGTTCACTTAATCTTCTACTGGTTTGCATTGAAAGCTGACATGTTTTATTTTAATTTTTTTTAAAAAGTAAATAGCATGTCCTTTACAGAACGTAGCTTCTTACAACCGCCACCTATTTGGCTGTTAGAAGTTCTTGGCAAAGTGTGCAGTACGGTAGGTTGCCATTACTTTCCGTACTGGGCATGAGCGGGGTTCGAATCCGGTGCGTTGGGATTGTGAAATGGGCACTTCACCCCTAGGCCCATGCATCCTCCCTTTGTATTCTTCTTCTGTGTTCGTTCTAAATCTCCCGCTACCAAGCCCTGAACAGGGCTTTGCAAGTAGCAGGATGTAGTCCAGAGAACAGAATGCGCTGTGTTGCTAGTTTACAGCTTGACTGCAACATTTGCACATTTCAGTCCGACACATCCGTCTTTAGCAGCTCCCTTTATATTAATAATTAATACTGAAATAAATTATGCTGTGTTTACACACACACATTTTGCTTATATGAGAGGTAGGCAAAAGATAACCTAAATATTTTTTTGTGAACAGAATATGCCAAATTCAAGTTATTGTTTCACTCCTCCGTGTACAAATGAATAGAATGCAGATACATTTTAGAACTACAGACTGGAAAAAGTCAGAACTGAATTTGTGTACAAATATAACACCGTTGCTCCTTCGGCTAGGTCCCCTATGACGAATTTATAGGGCTGAGGAATAAAGGCTGCTTATCCCTACATTTGCTTCGCAGTAAACAGACTATGTCATATTTTTCACTTCTGATAGAAAAAATAATCTAGACCTTACCAAGGTGCAAACTTGTGTAGTCTAGATTAGGAGGTTGGTATGCTAAATGCTCAGCCATCTGCTCTTCCATAACTGAATATTTTTAACAAATTATTTTCATTCATGAGAGTGGTGGCATATTTTGCAAGTAAAACACAATATTTGTTAGAAATATATGTTACGCAAGTGAAGCAAAGGGAGACAAACACATACATAAAGAAGAGAGCTTGAGACAATTTGTAACGGCAGTGAGTAGGTCACAAACTGATATGGAATAGCTGATAAAGCTAGTTGGTAGTATTTTCTTTGTCGTTTGTTCTCAATCTCCCGCTACCAAGCCCTAAAAAGGGCTTTGCAAGTAACAGGATGTAGTCCGGAAAATGGAATGCGCTGTGTCTTAATTTACAGTTTGCGATATTTGCACCTTTTGGTCCGACGCATCCGACTTCAGCAGGCATTTTTTAATACCGGATTATTCTTCCCTCTTCGATCCCTTCTCCTTACCCAGTCTGCTCTGTTGCTTTATGGAAAGCCCTCCAGGGAATAGGCACCCCCTCCCTGATCAAGAAGCTACACAAGATCACCAGTGCCAGAATTCGGCTGGGTGGCACTCTCTCTGACAGATTCCTCACGACTTCTGGTGTCAGACAGGGATGTGTTCTTTCCCCCGACCTATTCTGCCGGACTGTTGACTGACTTCTTGGCTGCATCAGTGGCAAAAATCAGAATCTACCAATCCTGCGTTCCAGTCCTGCTCTATGGCCCCGAAACCTGGACATTGCTGAAACATGACATGTCGAGACTAGAATCCTTCCACATGCGCAACCAGCGGCATATCCTGGGTATCCGATGGCATGACTACATCCGCAACGTGGAGGTCTCCACTAAAATAGGCCTCCTTCCAATCTCAGAAACACTTGACTGCAGCAGAGTTTCTTTGTTCGGTCATGTTGTACGGCTGGACCAGGAAACCCTGGCCCACAAGATACTACACAAGTCATTCCTCAGCGCCAACAATCTTCCCCCGATTGGCTGGAGGTGCAGAAGAGGCCGTCCTGGTACAGTATGGCTCCAGCAGAGATATATATACCTCCACCCTGGACGAGTCCTGGAACCACGGCGTTGCAGTGTGTCATGGATGTAGCCGACCGACTCAATGGGCCTCAGACGCCTAAGCGAACATTTTTATTATTGTAATAGTTGTCCATAACAAGTGATGAAGACCATTCTCTGTGTTCAGCCGTGTGGACAGTCGTATCTCTTGCTGTGTCCGCTGAAATGGGTGACTTGCGCGGTTATTTGGATTAAAGTGAGGAAGAAACTGCGCCTTTTGTCAACCTCACTCACAGAGCCTAAGCTACCTTTTGCCAGTGGCAAGACATTCATCGAGACGACTGGAGATAGCATAGGATGCAGATTTTGTCTCAGGGTTACCACCGAAGCCTTTCCGTAAACATGTAACCTGCAGGGTAGAAAGGTGGGATGGCATCTAACGCAGTTTGTCGTGCCTTTTCGATAACCACAAGAGGTCGCATGGACAACACTCAGCGTGTGAGTGAGTCTGGCATCTCTCCCCAGCTGTATTCAGCTCATCATAGTAGCAACTAAAATTCCCACACGCCAAATTCGTGAAGGTGAACCGGCAGAACTAATCCGTGAAATAATAATAGCTGTCCATCGTTGTCGATGAGGACCGCCGACATCATCCTTGTCACAGATTTCCCTGTTGGGTGTGGGTGCGCATGTGGCTGAACAGGCCAATGCGGGCACGAAAATATCTGCTACACATCGGGCACACGAGGTTTGTAGAAGGGGATGGTGTTCCCGCTGTTCGGGATTTCCGCGTCTCTCGTCTGTTCTGGGCTTTCACAACACGGTCATCTTCACCGGCAGCTACACCCGATTTGACTGCGCTTCTCCAGTCAGATCTGTTTTGCGCAAGACATTCCCAGGTGTCGATGTCTATCTGGCAACTTTTTAGTGAGTCCTTCAGACCGTCTTTAAAACGTGTGAAATACGTCACAGGTATAAGCGTAGTGCCATTCAGCCGGCGTCCAGACCAGGATAAACGGATGGAAGAAATCACAAAAAAAGAACGAAATAACAAGTCCAGATGGAAAACAACACCACGTTTCTGTGAACACAAGTGTAAGTCGTCGACTAGTGTGAATTCCGGGCAAATCCGTGGTCTAGCGGCATCCATAATGATCCAAAACAGTGGAGAAATGTAGACTCGCAGCCAGTTATGTCGCCATCTTTGCCAGATATTATTTATATTATTATTTATATTTATTATTATAATATATATATATATATCGATCAACCACCCTCCACTGCACTTGTCCCAACGCAGCGTAATAAACTGTTCGAGCCTAGCCCTCTAAGCAGGAAGTCCTCCTTGCTGCTACATCAAGCTCACGCAAAAGCTAGAACCTGCTCAGGGGCATCTGTCCCGGTAGAAGTGCAGCTCTACTAAAATACTAAATACTGATATGCCCTCGTATAAGGACTAAGGAAGATGTGGAGAGAACTGGAGCAGATGGCACAGGACAAGAGGACTCAGCGTGAATTTGTTGTACTAAAGACAATTGCTACTGTACATGGTAGTTTATTGAGAATTAGGTGTCTTTGATTTATACTTCAAACAAACCATTTACTCTTATACAGTTTGAACACATACAGTCAAATATAATTTCTTGTGATGCATAACTGCAGGCACACTTGAGAAAACAGAACCATTGGTCGCTAGGAAATCAACATTATGTCTCAATGGTAAATTATTTGAACTGGGGACACCTGCTTATGAGGACCTTCTTGTACCGTCTGATCAGAGAAAGTCACTGGCAATAATACAGGGTAAGTCTTGGTTGTCCTTTCTTTTGCCCATTACCACTGGCGGAATGGAGGCACTGTTGTAAGATTTATATCATAATGTAGGGGACAGCGTGGGCTAGTGGTTAAGTGACACGGCTCACAACCAGGAGGTGCTGGGTTCGATCCCCATCACAGCACCGGACGTTACCTCGGGGAAGCAAACCCTTAGAAAATGCAGGAGGAAGTAGGCCCTTACATAAAATGCATGCTGAAGTCAGTTCCATGGGCCGACAGGCGCAAAATAAAAACCACAGTGCAACACACACCGCCTTGGGGATGAGAGAAATAAGGCGAACTTAAAAAAATAAATAAAAAAATATAATGTGGGAAGGACTGTGTTAAAACTGGAGACCAACGGTGACTCAAAAACAAAAGGTTGAAAGTCAATTTTACAAAACAACTTAAATCTAGGATAGACATTTCAACCGATGGAGAACATTATCAACAACTAGACAAAACAACACAGAAGTAAAGTAAATGAGTGCAAGTAAAGTGTAAAGCTCTAATTCGTCTTCTGTGTTCATCTTGAAAGGAATGTTGTGACGTGTTGTAGTTTACAGTGGAGCTGCGATATTTGCACTTTTCGGCCTGACACATCTGATTTCAGATGGTTTTGTGGGTACTATGTTTGCCTTTCTACTGTGATCCCTATTCTGTTAGCCAGACTACACTAGTGCAACTTGTTTTCAGGGCTGCCGCTTGGAAGTGTAATATAGTCTTGGTCAGCTGTGGTTTGCTGACTGATGCAAACTGCCAGATATGAGTTGCTGGCTATTGTTAGTCCATTCATGCTGAATCTTCAGTCCCCCAAAACTCGAATTGAATTTTAACTGCTGTAAAATCTTGCATATAATACGCACAATTTTACGCTAAAACTTGGATACACGTTAAATGAGAGTAAAAAAAAATGATGCCAATTTTCAATACCGAAAGTAACCTACATTGGGAAGTTTGTCTTAATTTGAAAGTGAAAATGAATATGTCATGCATTTTCTTATGTCTAGGACATTGTTGCAATGCATTTCGCATTTGGAGGCACTAGATGAGCTTCTTTATAGTGAGAATAACGATGAGGGAGTCCAAAGTACCTGAAATATAGATGTTGGGTACACATTTCTGTTTGTTATTACCCATACTCTGTTTTTTTTAAAATGTTTCATAAAATAAAATCTTGCAAAAACATGGTTACCCATACTCTGTTTTTTAGCAAATGTTTCATAAAATAAAATCTTGCAAAAACATAATGCGTATTATACACACATTTTCATTTGACCAGAAAATTTTGGGCAAAATCAAGCATGTGTATTATACATGAGTTCTTATCCCCCTTCTCCCTGTCTTCGTCCGTCTGTCTTCATCTTTTCCCTAAACATATTTATCACAATTTTGTTTTCTTTCCATATTTGGCCACTATCATCTATCAGACCTTCTCGAACTAAGACAAAGATTAATGTCACACCGAACCATAGAAGATGAAAGAGAGGCCAAACTAAGACAAAGATAACATCACAACGAACCATAGAAGGTGAAAGAGAGCCGACACTAAGACAAAGACAACGAACCATAGAAGATGAAAGAGAGCCCACACTAAGACAAAGACAACGAACCATAGAAGGTGAAAGAGAGCCCACACTAAGACAAAGACAACGAACCATAGAAGATGAAAGAGAGCCCACACTAAGACAAAGACAACAAACCATAGAAGGTGAAAGAGAGCCCACACTAAGACAAAGACAACAAACCATAGAAGGTGAAAGAGAGCCCACACTAAGACAAAGACAACAAACCATAGAAGGTGAAAGAGAGCCCACACTAAGACAAAGATTAATGTCACAACGAACCATAGAAGGTGAAAGAGAGCCCAAACTAAGACTATTCTCAGTTACCCCTCCCTGTTCAATCCACATTTGATTTTATACTGCTGCAAACTGTATTACTAATACATCAGTTGCTGTGTTATCATCCAGCACAAGAACATTAGTTGAAATCAGTTTGTCTCCCATATCTATATCTCATGTCTCTGCAAATTAAGGCTTTTGAAGGCAGATTATCAGGTCTTTCATTGATGTGAACTAGCTTTGCTTGAACAAGACAAGTCAAAGTGAGACAAAAAGTTATTGTCTAATGCTCCAAAGAGATTTTAGTACTTGCATCTTAATTCACCCCATACAGAGTTTGCTGGGTTTCCATCCTATGTATTTGACAGCCAATGACTTTAACAGGAAATTCAGGTTAAGGCGGAGGACAGGTTGGACATCCCCAACAGTTAAAAAGTGGATTATTCTGTGACGTCACTATCTCAAATTCTGTGCTAAAATATATATTTCTTTTGGTTATGGTGAATTAAGATGCAAGTACCAAGATTTTAAATAAGAATATTCTAAGTTCTCCTTTAACAATACTTAATGTTTTGTCTATTTTTCCCAGAATGGTGTTTATGTGATGACCCTTCCCAAGATTCATCACCATCATCAAGGGACAACAAACATGGGAGCCATCTTTTACAGTCTGCAATTAAAGATAAGAAAAAGAATACAAAGACACCACTAAAGATTGTCCCTATTTATGAACATTCATTACATGGACTTAACAAAGATTCCAACATAAAAAATCATGGGGAAAATTTCAATACTAAATTGCTAGGTCTGAATTGTGATGGACAGAATATTGTGGAGCATGAGACGATTAAGAATAGCTCTGCTAGTTTATTTTCAGATACTGATCATGACAATGATAGTTCATCATTGGCTGGTAACCTTGATAACTGCTTGAGTGTTAGTGAAGGTGCGCAACAGAAAACCAGTTTGTTCTCACGTTGTCCTGAATCAAATGGGAGTGATACAATGTTGCAGAAGGAAAAGATTTCAGAATCAAATAAAGGAAATATTTTAAAGAACTCCTGTGACAGAATGATAATAGGATGTGATAACATGACTAATGGTCAGTGCCAGTTTGGTGATACGGCAATGGATACGGTTGACTTTCTTATAACTGAAGCTGTAACATTGAAGTGTGGACCACGTATTGAAACACCTGGAATGCTGCAAGGTAAATGTGTGGATAGCCAAACTGAAGAGAGTTGTGGATTATCCACAAAAGCAGGCAGAAGAAAGAGCAGAGAGATTGGTCAGATCAGTAGCAGTGATGGGAATAGAGAGTTTGACAAGTTAATTAACAGCGGAGATGCACCCGACAATGAAACAGGATTAGCAAGTTCAAGGATTTTAGAAACTACAGCAAAACAGCAGAATGCAAGACAAGACTCTAATGGAGCCATCATGTCAAGTATTATAGACTTGTCATCATCAGATGACATTTACATGATTGCTGGACATGACATTGACAGTTTTTGTGAGAACCTAGTGTCATCGACAGACTCAGAAGTCACAACACCATTTCATCCCTGTCATATGTCCACCCAGACTGGTCCTGATGTAGCAGCTTGCATTGATTCTCAATTTGTAGACCAAAGAACAAATGATAAAGAAGTCATACATGGCAATAACTTAAATAAACAAGATTGTACCACTTCTCTTTCCTGTACGAAATCATGCAACAATATTGCTTCCCCTGACATTACCACAATCACTGCATCTGACGTCCAAGGCCATACAAGTACCTCAACGAGTCAGGATATATCTAGGATGAACTCGGTACATTGGCAGTCTGGAGACAGAAGTAGGAAATCTACAGATTCTGGCAGGTCACTACTTTGTCATTGCCCTTTGTGCACATCTACTAGCACAAATGTAGTTTTAAAAGCAGTCTTAACAAATGTTGCAACAGCAATTAAAAAAGACACAAATAAGAAGAGAACAATTGATGTACTAGGTGTACAGGGAAGTCAGCTGGAAAAGATACCAGGTACAGGAGAAACTGTAGAAAAGTGTCAAGAAGGCCACTTGTCACAGCTAAAGATCATTAGCAAGGGCAAACATTTATCTCCTAAAAGTTGCAGGGCCACTTCAGTTAGTGCTGGTGCTAGTCTGTCTGCAACAAATTGTTTCCCATCACCTTTTCTTGAGTCATCAGCTATGGAGGTGAGAGTAATTGTCACAGATATTATGAACCAAATAAAAGCCAGTGATCTTTCTAATGATAAATATGATTTATCCAACATAATCAGTAGAAAGTCTGCTCACCGTTATTTCACTGATAGACATGCGCTTGAATCATTATTAAAGGAGGGGACTTTGTTGCTGACAGATGTCACACATGCTCCAAAGAAAAGTGAACTTTCTGATGGTGAAAATGATTTATCCAACATAATCAGTGATGGTTCTGATCACAGTTCTTTAACTAAAAGAAACAACAAACATCTGACATCATCTTACAGAAATGGGAAAGTTCAAGAACAGAAAAAACAACACTGGACCAGATCATGTAAATATAATTCTTATGGCAAATTGCAGAAATTGAATTATCCATCATTGATACACATGCCAAAGAGGCATTTCAGCATCTTTATAACGGAGGTTGGACAACATGACCCGAATATTCTAAAGATAAAACGTTTATCAGAACAACCAATTGGTTGTAGGGTAGGAAGACAATCTGCACAAAAAAGGTATCAGTCATCCAGCTTTGGGGATAATAATGTTGTTCCAAGGAAACAATTCACAATGATCAAGAAAAAGTATGCATGTAATTTGAAGAAAGCACAAGATGTGGAACACCAGATTTATCAAGGAACTGAGAAAGATGAAGGAATGAAAGCTAATTCGATAAGTGCTGGGAAGCATGCAACTAGTAGCAGTACATCAATGACTTCCTGTCAAAAAATGGAAGAGCCTGAAGTATCAACAGAGATATCAGATGCATCACTTCCTAATGTGTTGTCTCTGTTCAGCTTGACTGCTTCTACTGATGTATCTGATTGGAGGAATGTCACACCAGTTCTGGACAGTAGCCCCGAGCTTGAAATTCCAAAGAATCACAAGAGCTTTTCAGGTCAGTGTGAATTACCAGCTTCACTCACAAGTTTAGCAGCACTTGATAGCCAGGGCTTTGTTCCATCTAAGTGTAGTGATGAAAGGAGAGATGATTTTGTAGAGTCCTCTACTGGTTTTGAGCCTCAATTTACAGGAGCTTCAATCACCTTTGGCAATTCTGACAGTCTGTGTGCCCCTGCCAGGCTAGACAAAAGTATTGCTTCTCTTGTGAATTATGTCTGCCATGGAAAGCTCTTATAATATTTGTGAAATATGAGAGGGGCTATATACCAATGGTGACTGACAAACAAAGTATGGAGTGATAGAGCAGTAATGAGTGCAAAGGAACCAGGTTCCATCCTTGCTATCTTCTTCTTCATCGTACGCAGTCAGACATCAACCTTTATTTTTTCTAAAAAAGCAGCGGTCATCCTGAGGCTGTCGACACTGCCATAGAGCTTGTCTAGTGTTGCCATTGGTGATGGTCACATCTGCTCTCTCTGATCCTCGTATGTCGGGCAGTTTTGCAGCAAATGCTCAGCGGTCATTTTCCCGGTACCACACAGGCATTCGTCAGTGCCACCTATCTTCAATTTGTTGAATAGGTGGTACATCAGTCTATTGTGGCCAGTGCGAAGTCTGAAGACCACGACCTGCCCTCTTCTGTTCAACTGGTAATAGGCATCGTTTCTTGTGTAGCCAGTATGTTCGGTTTCCCATTTGGTCATGTATCAATCTAGCTCTAATAAGCCGTTTTGACTCTTCGTATGTCATACTAGTATCTGGTTGTGGTAGTTTTGCACCTTCTTTTGCCAGTCTGTCTGCCTCCTCGTTGCCTTGTATGTTGCAGTGGGATGGAACCCACTGTACCACTATCCTTTTTGGTGCGGACTGCTGGCATAGTTGACAGAGTACTGCTCTTAAATCATTAAGTTTAGTATTTTTCTGGCTTTTTAGTGCTGTGACTACGGCCAAGGCATCTGTAAGCAGGACTATATGGCTTTCATTCCTTTTACCTGTCACCATTTCTTCCACTGCCGCCCTCAGTGCATCTGCCTCCGCTCTGAAATTGCTTGTGTATTTTCCAGTAGCGAATGCCAGTGTTATTTTTCTGCCATTTGGTAGGTTCAGGAATGCTCCTGCCCCTCCGTTCTGTGTCGTGTTTGTTACAGAACCGTCGGTGTATGCATGGGTCCAGTCCATGCTTGGGTAGTATATCTTCTTTCTTTTTCAGACTGGCAGTTTTTGTTTCCAATACCTGGTATATTTTCTACCACCTCTGAAATATATGCTGCCTCCAGGTAGGTTTTTGTACAGTAGGGATGGGCTTTGGTGTTGTTAGTGCGTTCATGGGGTCTTCATGCATCTTTGCTTTCATCCTTGCTATCAATATGCTCTTGTCAGCCAAGCTATAAACGAGTACCTGATTTTGTGTTTAGTAAAGCAAAGACAGTGGGGAAGAGGACATGGTAGCCTACCTCACAAAAAGATGAGGCCTAATACAATGAAGTCTCTAACACTTCATCCCTGACAGCAGTGTCTGCTATGGGCACTACTTAAATACAAACAATATTAAATGTCTTTCAATTAATAAATGTTTTTATCAAGAACTGGACAAATAAAATATTGATTTCTTTTGTTTTGACAATGTGTGTCCTCCGCATTTGCTCCTTGACGCATCTTTCTTAATAACATGCTTCTTTCTACTTTCTAGGTTTTAAAATTAATTCTCTTTTTTTTCTCACTTCATTTTGAATAATTGTAACTTAATACATTTCATTCTTTGTGATATTCATTTAGCTACCTACTGTAGCATGTTTTTGTCTGTTTTGTCTTTCCTCTCATTCACAAGAAAAATGTTATTCACTCCCTGTATTACACATAAGATGTTTCTAGATGATGATTATTCAACTTTCTGCTCTATAGATTTCTAGTCTCATGCACAACCCTCTTTAATCACCATTTACAGCAAGCTTGGAAAGTTACAATGGTCCAACTTTTGTCAACAATCCTGACGCCACTTTGATGATGACTTTCTAGAATTTTCTTTCTTACACTTATGAATCGTTCCTCCTAAAAAGGACAATGTTTTGTAGTTTGCATCGAGCCTGCAATATCCGTGCCTATCAGCCGGTTTCAGAACAGCATTTTGGGTACTGAGTTTGCCTTCCCTCTTTGATCCCTTGTCTCTCATCTAGGCTGCAAGGTTGCATAGAAATGTGGGATCTCTCACATGATCACCAAATAGAAGTGTGTGATTTCTCACATGATCACCAAATAGAAGTGTGTGATCTCTCACATGATCACCAAATAGAAATGTGTGATCTCTCATATGATCACCAAATAGAAGTGTGTGATCTCTCACATGATCACCAAATAGAAATGTGTGATCTCTCATATGATCACCAAATAGAAGTGTGTGATCTCTCACATGATCACCAAATAGAAGTGTGTGATCTCTCACATGATAGCCAAATAGAAGTGTGTGATCTCTCACATAATAGCCAAATAGAAGTGTGTGATCTCTCACATGATAGATTAAAAAAGTGTGTGATCTCTCACAAATGCAAACTTATGTGTGACAGTTGATCAATGCTAATTCTACTGTACAGAAAATAAATACAAGGACAACTAGACATCACATGGGGCATGAACAACATGAAACTGTACTGGTTAACCAACAATTTGTTTATTCAAGTGTCCAGAGACTGTACAAAAATATATGTTGCAATGTAGAATGTTTGTAACCAACAGTATCATATGTAACATAATAAACTGATTGTACTGTACCAGCGGTGCACAATAACTTAAAAACTCTTGTGTTCATCAGACCTGTTCTTCAAGACATAACACCTGCAACAGCTTTTAAGACAGAAACTCAAATTAATGCAACCTTCAAATCTACATTCATTTTTTAATTCGAGGCAGACATTACAACAGAAGACTTCACCAGTAAAATCTGTTTTAACATGTCATGGCTAGGAAATCTGGCGACATGCAACTAAGAATATCTCACACAAAACTACAAGATGTCACCAATAAAATGTCTATGTTGCATAATTCACATTGAATGATCAGATCTGTGGCAAGATATAACAACCAAAACAGGTGGACATGGACTGGAAGCAATCTGACAGTTTAACCAGACAGGTGCTGAATTAAAAATTCACAGGGAAGAAAAGTGTGGTGAGGCCAGAGAACTTATTTAATCGCTCCTCTTCCACTCCGAGGTGCAGAGAAATCGCCAGGCTGTTCTATCTGCCAATTTTCACCTGATCTAGTTGCAGTGAGTTCTTGTTCTCTCGGCGACTGTCGTATGTCGTCTTCCCAGCATGCCATGGAAGGCCTGGATCCCTGACTTTTGGTCTCTCATGATTGCCCAAGTATAGTCCTCTATCATTCTACAGATATGGCCAAACCTCAGCAGTTGAGACTACTCCACTCAGGTCTGCCAGGGTTGAGCTTTGAGATCATTACAGATCTTGATAACTGGACCTCCTTTCTGAGGATTGTAGCTGTATTTTTTAGTTTGTGGTCATTGCCCATGACTCAGATACATGTGTCATTACAGATACATATGTGTGTTCAGAGAACATCTGGCAAAAAAATAATGAATGAGAAAACTGGAGTCTCATGAGACTTGCTCAAGAAGACAGTCCAAAGTGCGGGAAGTGACCATTAAGGTCGTGTATTCAAAGAGGAAAATAGATGGAACATATATCGTAACATAAAAGTTGAGTAATCAAAAACACACTGCGCTGACTAAACAGTGGATCACTCTCAAACTGGGACAATGACTACAAAACATATATTTTTATGGATTTAATTCTGTCTTTTATTTTGGCAACCTCACAAAATGCAAGATTTATTTAATAAATATGCCATTTCTGATGAGGACAGAAGAACATCCTTTTTTGAGACTAGGACTACTTACACACTATATAGCAAGAATTCTCATGTACCAAAAACTAAATGATTGTAACATTGATTCTGTGATGGACAACACTATACTCATGGGAACAGTTCCTGGGCTGGACAACACTTTCTCATGGGAACAGTTCCTGGGCTGGACAACACTGCTCATGGGAGTAGTTCCGGGGCTGGACAACACTATACTCATGAGAACAGTTCCTGGACTGGACAACACTACTCATGGGAACAGTTCCTGGACTGGACAACACTATACTCATGAGAACAGTTCCTGGTCTGGACAACACTATACCCATTGGAACAGTTCCTGGACTGGACAACATTACTCATGGGAACAGTTCCTTGGGTAGACAATACTATACGCATGGGAACAGTTCCTGGGCTGGACAACACTATACTCATGGGAACAGTTCCTGAAGTTGGAAATACAAAAATACCTAAGATGCACTAGACAGATAATATTCAAAATAGACATAAAAACTTTGACAGAAACAGACCAAACCAATGGCGATGGACAAAGTAGCTGAAACAATTATCTGTTATACTGTGAGATGTAATTCCCTAACCACCACCTAGTTGAAGAAAAAGGTATGCTCAAAGACAAATGATGGGGCAATCGTGAATCAACCTGGACAAATTAGTGCTGAATCTTCCACATGTTCATGGGTGATGCATCAATGGTGATAACTGATCAAGACCCCTCTTCACTATAAAAACAGGCCGTGTTATGGCAGCCTAGCCAATCAAGTGGGGAAATATCACTGCGATCCATATTGAGCCTTGCATTGCACTACAGCTATAAGGGATCAGACAAAATCTTATTCAGTACATTTTGGGAAGCTTTACAAGTAGCTTTGTACAACAACTTCATATGTGCATAACATTCTACATATCTGCAACATTTACAAATTGTAATACTAACTATTCAAGCTATATGCTACATTGATCACAGCATCGATTCAAATAGTCAAGCTGTCCATATACTTTATCAATTAAAGCCCATTGCACCCATATGCTTACAAAGTGGTAGTGTTTAGATGGAGATAATGTATGGCCTCCAATGATTCACGGTACTCTACAAGTGCCATTTAGATAGGCCAAAATAAATGTATTAGGGGCGTTCAAATCAAACCAGGACTTTTTTTGTTCTAGTTCTACCTGAATAGGTTATAGTGTGCTGGAACTACTATCATTAGTTAGGTGCACTTGTGTCCTATTACTGCTAGGTGGCGCACTTGCCATGGGCCAGTCACGTGACAGATAAATAAAAATGGCAGATGACACTGTTAGTGCTTGCATGGAACAGCGTGTTGTGATGAAGTATCTTGTGAAAGATGGCGTGAAACCTGTGGAAGTTTACAGAAGACTGCAATCACAAAAAAGGTGGTGAGACACTCAGCCGCAGTAAGACATTTGGATGGTGTGAACGTTTTAGAGAAGGCCGTACATCCGTGAGGGAAGATACCGTAGTGGCTCTCAACCCACCAGTCTTTCCTGTGAATGTCCAGATTGTGGAATGTCTTATCCTGGAAAATCGATGCATAACCTGTTGGGAAGTTACACAAGAAGCAAATCTGTCTCTGGTTAAGGTGAACACCATTTCATTCATGAACATGTGCATTTTCCGAAGATTAGTGCACGCTGGGTTTGATCACAAAGGACGGCCTGTTCCTGCAAGATAACAATCGACCTGTTAATGCTGATCGCACTATGTGATATCTGCAGTAACTAGACCGGAAGGTATAGCCACATCCACATTACAGCCAAGACCTTGCTCCAAACTATTTCCACCAGTTTGGATACCTAAAAGAATTCCTGAGAGGTCAGCATTTCAACACTGATGACAAAGTGAAAACAGGATGTCCTGGACTGGTTTAGAGAGACTGACAAATCTTTCTACGCCGACGCTTTTCAGGCATTACTTGAACGCTGGGATAAGTGCAATAACATTGCAGGAGATTATATCGAAAAATAAATCACATTATGACTATATGAAAAAAAGTCCTGGTTTGACTTGAACGTCCCTCATATATTCTCCATACGTTCTGCTGAAGGAAACTGGACTCCCATGAAAGAGTCTGCCCATAGAGCAGTAATGTCAGTTCTGTATATAACATGACAAAATACATTAAGACGCAAAATAACACATATTCTTCATTTTAGAATGACCGCCTATGAGTCTGTCCAGAGTGCAGTAATATCAGTTTTACACAACAACATAATGGTATTTACACAGGCCATACGGCACATCATAGTTTCCACAAGTCTTCCCTCAGAGTATATGAGGTATTGTATTTGTTTTCCTATATCATATATGAGGTATTGTTTTTAGAGCTTTGTGTCAAACTCTGAAGGCTATTCCACTCGGCAGGTTGTTGGTTTGTGTAGTTAGTGAGTAGTGTAATGTCTTTTACCTTAGAGGGGTGGGGAGGAAGACTGACGTCTGGTCAGGCAAAATATACCGATCAGACACGTTAGGGTCAGGGAAAACATACTGGTCAAGACCCTCACCTCGGCTTCCTAGTAGCCATCCATAGAAATTGGCTGTTTTCATTGTAGCCTGGCTAGCGAGGTGAGGAATCAACGTGATTCCAGTAGTAGTAGTGAATTGGAGAGGAGACTATTGTCAGGTCAGGTGAAATATACTGATCAGACTATGTTAGTCAGGGTCAAGTGAAACACTGGATCAAGACCCCCACCTCACTTTCAAGTTCTGCCTGGAAAAAAGCTGCTTCATAACAGTCTGGCTAATGAGGTGGGGATCAGCATTGTGATTCCTAAAGTGGTGAGCTTACTGAGCCTAGCATTACACTACAGCCAGGTGTATCCCGGTACACTTCCAGTATGCCTCACGATGTGAGGAGAGCCACCACCAAAGAAAGTCATCAAGAGTACCTAACTCAAGTATGAGTGGCGTTAACAACAACAACCCTAAACTAGCACCATTAGTCTCTTCTTGTGCCATACTCTCAGTGTGGCAGTGGACATCATCTCACTTCAGTCAGTCTTATAGAGGCCTTGCTGCCATCACTTAGGCAGACAAACTGTTTCCTAAATTAATAGTCAAGTAGGAGATGCTGTCCATAGTACTAAGGGTAGTCATTTAGCAGACACTGCTGTCGGGGATGAAGTGGTAGAGACTTTATTGTACCAGGTCTAAGCTTGTTTATGAGGTTGGGTGGCCAGTTGTGACAGGGATCAAACCAGGTGCCTGTACCGTGAGAAGCAAGGGCTTGCCCATTATACTATTCAACACAAATTTATACACCCCTTTCAGATTGGTGTTTTACACACACACACACACTCACCCCTTTCAGATTGGTGTTTCACACACACTCACCCCTTTCAGATTGGTGTTTCACACACACTCACCCCTTTCAGATTGGTGTTTCACACACACACTCACCCCTTTCAGATTGGTGTTTCACACACACACACACTCACCCCTTTCAGATTGGTGTTTCACACACACTCACCCCTTTCAGATTGGTGTTTCACACTCATCCCACTTTCACATTGGTGTTTCACACACACACTCACCCCTTTCAGATTGGTGTTTCACACTCATCCCACTTTCACATTGGTGTTTCACACACACACTCACCCCTTTCAGATTGGTGTTTCACACACACTCACCCCTTTCAGATTGGTGTTTCACACACACTCACCCCTTTCAGATTGGTGTTTCACACTCATCCCACCTTCACATTGGTGTTTCAATGGTGACCATCACTGCCTACAGTTACCGTAAAAAGGTTTCTGAGCTTCCAGACCAAAGTTCTCACTCACTGCTGTCTTATTTCTTCACCACATGGAAAAGAATCCTGTGCATCACTATGAACCCTCAAGAGATGTTCCAGCAGTAGCCAAATCCCAACCAGACAGGTTGAAGGAATAAACCTTATGCCCTGCAGGCAGGCTGTGGATAGTCAGCCAAGGAAAACAAATCGGACAGAATTGTCTGCCAAAATCATATGTACTGGACCACAGGCCTCACGAAGCAGTGCAACAACTTTGCACTTGATTATGCTTATGATGAAGAATAAGTTGACTATGTCTCTGTGGTAGAACATAAGACGAATTCATAATTATTCTAACTACAGTACACAATAATTTTTTACATGCATTTTCTACATACATCTAACACAACGGGTCTGTCCTGAGGTTAGGCAACACATAGTAGCAACAACAACCTCAAATAAAAGGATTTTTTCAGCAATTAGAACACATGCAGGTACAAAGAAAAAGTCCATGAATTTGTCTGGATCGATGCAGTAGTTGAATGAGAGAAATGTTTGACCAATGAGTATCTTTTTTACGGGGTGTCTATTCTGTTCCGAAGAATCAACTTCACTCCGCTTTAGACATATGTGTTCAGTCTCTGCAAAGGAAGTGGTTTCTTCGGCTCATTTGTTGTACACACTACTGCTGTCCTCTCCCATTTCCCTTTGATTTAAAAGATTTACAGTCGATGAACTACCAATTAATTTATTGTCTTACTTGACCTGTACTTCTACAGGGGCAGATGCATCTGTGCAGGTCTCACTTACTCGACCTGTACTTCTACAGGGGCAGATGCCTCTGTGCAGGTCCCACTTACTCGACCTGTACTTCTACAGGGGCAGATGTCTCTGTGCAGGTCCCATCTCTTGTGCGAGCTAGATGTCTCAGCGGGGAGGATTTCTTGCTTAGCAGATTAGGCTTCAGCAGCTTATTACTTCGCTGCGTTGGAACAAGTGCCACAGAGGGTGGTTAACCAATGTGCGAGTCCATCTTAATAGACTCGAACACTAGAGCAAATTAGACCCTCAGCCTGTTGGGCGCATCTATGTTGCTCTTAACAAACCTCCTAACCATGGCCAGTGTTATGCCATGTCGCACAATTGATCACCTTTTACAACGTGGGGCAGTGATGCTATTCTTGTCCTTGTCATACACAAAGACCCCGGCAGACCACTCGGAAAATTTATTGTAGTGTTATCATCCAACAGATGGTCATTCATAAACTTATGTCACCTCTATCTATATCCAATATGCCCATAATGGATGCTTGTGAAGCGAGAATGTCAGTTCTGTCATTGCCCGGAGCCCCAGGTCAGTATTCCCACACATCCCTGCAGGTTTCACCATCATTTGGTTGATCAGTCCTGAGACTGGTTGTAAGGTTGTCGGAGCATGTCTCTCCATTTTACCTTATCCTCTGGTTGATCAGTCCTGAGACTGGTTGTAAGGTTGTCGGAGCATGTCTCTCCATTTTACCTTATCCTCTGCAGTTCTCTTCATTTCAGCATAAGTTTGTACTTTAATGTCTCTGCATGCCTGAGATGTAAAGCAGAGTCTTGGATGCCCAGGTCCTCTCTTTCCTTGAATCTTGCCCTCTAGTATCTTCTGTAGAAGACTTTCATGTCTCATATTGTGACCCAGCCAACATTTTGGAGGTTTGAGGCCTCTAAATCTGTTATCCACTCATGCATTAGCCAACCCTTCTGCACCTTTCAAAGTAAAGATGGGGAATCTGGCACAAAGAGTTTTCAGATTTCCATCCCAGAGCTGAATCTGGCACAAAGAGTTTTCAGATATCCATCCCAGAGCTGAATCTGGCACAAAGAGTTTTCAGATATCCATCCCAGAGCTGAATCTGGCACAAAGAGTTTTCAGATATCCATCCCAGAGCTGAATATGACACAGAGTTTTCAGATATCCATCCCAGATCTGAATCTGACACAGTTTTCAGATATCCATCCCAGATCTGAATCTGGCACAGAGTTTTCAGATATCCATCTCAGATCTGAATCTGGCACAGAGTTTTCAGATATCCATCCCAGATCTGAATCTGACACAGTTTTCAGATATCCATCCCAGAGCTGAATCTGACACAGAGTTTTCAGATATCCATCCCAGAGCTGAATCTGACACAGAGTTTTCAGATATCCATCCCAGATCTGAATCTGACACAGACACAAAGAGTTTTCAGATATCCATCCCAGATCTGAATCTGACAAAGAGTTTTCAGATGTCCATCCCAGAGCTGAATAAGGCACAAAGAGTTTTCAGATGTCCATCCCAATGCTGAAGTCACTGCTTCCATCTCCATTCTATATACCAAGGGTTGTTCTCCTGATCGACTCTAGCAGAGAAACCCCAACCTGATTTTCCACTCCAGAGCACTGATCAATCAGTGTACCATAACATCTTGTACATAATACACACTTGTGTAATAATAAACATGCTGGATTTAGCCTCAAATTTTCTGGTAAAATAAAAATTCGCACCATGATTTTTGAATATTTTATTTTTTGAAATATTTGTTAAAAAATGTTAAGTTTGGGTAATAACAGTCTGAAAACTACATCTTAATTTTGGATACTTTAAACTCCCTTGTCATCGCTCTCAATAGAAAACATATGGCACATTCAATTTCATGATATCTCAAATTGTGACAAACTTTCCAATAAAGGTTACTAACGGTATAGAAATTGACATATTTGTTAGTATCTGTGTATAATTTGCACCAGAGTTCTAGCAGCCCAAAATGAGTAAAAATTGTGCATATTATACACAAGATTTTGTTGTGTCACTACCAAGTGTGTTAAGAGGAATTTCGAGGCAAAACACATACAATCAACAGAAAAGACAGAGTAATGCCCAGCCCAATTCAAACCACATACCTCCAGGTAAGGAGAGTGCCTTGTGACAAGAGATAGATGAGGTGAATTAATGTATTCAGCCAACTAGACACCCAAAAAAAGTGTCCCATCATTTATTACTTGCGACTATGAAATATAGGCAAATTGTATCCAGGCATGTCTATAGACTCCATTACTATTACTACCTAACTTTCCTATCAAGTAGGCTATATAAGCTTTAATGCTTGTGTCGCAGGCAGACAACAAAGAGAGGTAGTTCAAAACTAATTAACCCTTTTCAGTCAAATACGGATCAAGATGCAGCACATGAGCTGCAGCGGTCAGCGACCCAGAGCTGCCAAGACCCTTCTACACCACGTGGTGATCCTGGATAATAGGTTACAACAGAGCAGACTGGCTAAGGAGAAGGGATCGAAGAGGGCATGCTAACCCTGTACTAAAAAAAATGCTTGCTGAAGTCGGATGTGTTGGACCGAAAGATGCAAATATCACAGTCAAGCTGTAAACTACGACACAATGCATTCTGTTCTCTGGACTACATTCTGCTACTTAAGCCCTTTTCAGAGTTTGGTAGCAGAAGATTGAGAACAAATGAAGCTAAGCCAATTACGGAACGATTACGGTGCACGCAAAACATCAGTTGCAGTTCGGTTGGGCTGAAATAGAAATCAAAACACTGCTGTTGGTCATGTTACGCAGCAACAAACTCTTGATGGTTAGCCAACCTAAATTATAACTAGAAATCAGTGTATACACATCTTTCGTGACATTCCATCAAGATTTATATGTGTGGTGAATTTTTTAAAGTCTTTCCGTTCAATTAAATTTGGGATGTGAAGACCCGATAAATGTATTATTTGATCAGACTAATGGTCATGGATCACACTTGGATATTCACCATATATGTCTGATTCAGACTTTGAATGGCACACAGAAGAAATAGACTTGGAAGGATATCGATGGATTTAAAGCGCAGAACGGAATGCTTTGTGTCGCTAGTTTCCAGCTTGACTGCGATATTTGAACCTTTAGGTACGACACATCTGTCTTCGGCAGAATAGATAGTTTAATTATGTGTCTTAAAATGTTTAGACCATAATTTTAGCTCAATCTGTTCAATAAAAATGAATTTTGTTTAGAATAAAACTTTGATGTACTGAAATCTGGCATTTTTGTCCAGACTGGAAGACACAAATCTGCAAAATTAGGCCGGATTGCAAATTGTTAATGACATTTAACGCTTCATACTATCTATTTTTATTATGAATACTTAACGTCATAGATATTTAATTATGTGTTTTAAGATCTTTAGATGGTAATTTTAGATAAATTTATTCAACATTATCACCTGAATAGATTAGACCCACTATGTCAACCAAACTGCAAAATCTGCCACGACCATGAGGAGTCAGTCAAGCACCTCCTGACTTTGTGCTCCGGCCTGGCGGATCTGCGAAACCTGCTGCTCCCACCACACAACACGCTCTACACATCACTACAACAATTGAGGAGGACGTGTGCTTTTGTCCGGGAGGAATTGGGCTGTCAACAGCTGCCAGCTCACAGCTAAAGAGATTATATAATCATTATATAATCATCATTTAATATGAATGAATTTTATTTGGAAAAAGCTATATGGCATACAGTCACAGCACTTGCCATGGACTGAAAATAGTTAATAATTTCCATTCACAAATTTCTTGAAGTTTTTTCTAATTCTTATTTTAATTTATTATCCAGTTTGAATTATATAAATTGTTAATAAAGATGTTAATATCTGTTGTACAAATCACAATAAGCATATATCATCAATCTTTATCAAATGTAGACAAATGTTTTTATTTATTAAATATTTAATTCATGCTTCTTTGTCATTTCTTGTTTCCTGTTCTGTACCAGTCTATTATTATTGGTTGTGTGTACGATGATTCTTGCCAATTGTTTTTTTATTTTATTCACAATAACATATATGCCTGAATCACTATCACCTTCTTCATCAGTAATGTCATTTCAATTACTACGTACAATATTGAATTGCCACTTACAGACTGAAATTACCTCCATCATCCATGTGTACAAACAGCTCAGACAGCTGAACATATCCTTCAAGGCTATTATATGCTTAGCCAATTGTGTACTAAGCACTAGCCACACAAAGCTGTTTGGAAATTCTGAAGAACTCTCCACTCAAGGTAAAGGCCGCCGTCCATCGTAGAAGATGATGGCATAATTTATTTCGCTAGCGCTATTTTTAGTAAGGATTAACTGCGCTACTTTTGAATCCTCACTCTCTCGTCTCGTGCCGCCCAACCCCAGTGGCAAGTCAAGGACAAGACGACTAGGGGGCGACTACGAGATGCAGAGGACTCCGCATCAAGCACCCGTGAAAAAGACAGCGGAGTCCGGAATCGAACCCAGTCTCCACTACAGCAATCTTTATTCAGGGAACTGAACTTCACGTACAGACATAATTTTTTTTAATGTAGCAAATAAGAAGAAGATTTTGATCCCTTTTTAGTGCATTTGTATGATTCTGAAAGTGCCATAACATTTTCATATACGAGTCGTATCTTCAAAAAATCTATAGTTTCTGTCACAAGCATGCTATCCACCACGTTTGGTCTCAAATTGCAAAAATCTATAGTTTCTGTCACAAGCATGCTATCCACCACGTTTGGTCTCAAATTGCAAAAATCGATAGTTTCTGTCACAAGCATGCTATCCACCACATTTGGTCTCAAATTGAACTACAAGCTCTTTTGAGATCTAAACAAAGACATGTTCTCTGTGAGATTTCCTCTTTAAACATGAAAATGAGTAGAATGCTATCTGACCGATTCCATTTCTGTGGGCAGTCTTGGGCATGTTACGTTGTAAAAGGCTAAAAAAAAGTTTCTTAGATGTCACAAGAAAGATTGATGAAGTTTTTGATAGCCCAAACTGATGCCCCACAATGGATGGACTACGGCAGTTTATTGTTCACTCAAAATAAAAGGATAAAAGTAGCCAATTTCATTTGTAAAAAAACAAAAATAACTACAAAGTTTACTTATTCATCTATAAGTGACTTTCCTACAAAGAAACATCTATATTCTGGCTAAGGATCTAATCCATACATAGAAGTACATATGATTGAATGCAGATATACTGAAATATTCTATAAGCAGATATTAGTAATAATTATCTAGGTTGGTTTTTGTATCATGTGAGAAGAGAGCTGGCGGCCATAATCAACATTTTAATGGTTCTTGACTTTCGTGCATCTATGCCATGAACATCTGCAACTCGTAGCCTCTGAATAAGTCCTCCGAGGACATGAGGAATGTGGTCAGCTGTCATTGTTTGCTCAGGGTTAAGGTTCAGGACTGCTTCTTCCAAATACCTTTACCATGGAGAGAAATATAAGACCCAATCAGAACACTTCAACTAAACATCAAATTTCACTTATGTCTACAAAGATTCAAAAAGTAACCGAAATGTTTTTTATTAACAGAATGTACATCCGAAGCAGTGCAGTGGTTAGTGCACTGACTTCCTAGCCTAGCAATCTAGGTTCGGTTCACAGTTGGTGCTGGATTTGATCTGATCACAGAAACGGCTCCTGAGGTAAAACCAGCCTAAAAAATTGGTACCAGAACAATCTGGAAAATATATACGGCCGGCATGATGCTGACTACATCACCCCCTAGTGTGCCGTTGGTCGACTACATCACCCCCTAGTGTTCCGTTGGTCGACTACATCACCCCCTAGTGTGCCGTTGGTCAAGATAAAGCGAGACTAACATCATATTCCCAATACGCCACAACAGCGTGTAAATTGAATCTTTACTTAAGATGGGTGGTACTGACGAATGCTCGTGTGGCACAGGGAAAATGACCGCTGAACATCTGCTGCAAAATTGCCCGACGTACGAGGACCAGAGAAAGCACATGTGGCCATCACCAGTGGCAACACTAGACAAGCTCTATGGCAGTGTCAACAGCCTCAGGATGACAGCTGCTTTCTTCGAACAAACTCAAGTTGACGTCTGACAGCGTACGAAGAAGAAAAATCTTTACTTTACTTTACATATAAGAATGAAAGCACTAAAATATGACACTATATTACTGCACAAAGGTTTACTATATTACTGCACAAAGGTTTACTATATTACTGCACAAAGGTTTACAAAGTAAACCTGAATAGTTCAGTATTGTTGAGTAGGTTACTCTTCTGTGTGCCCTAAAAAGGATGTTATGTGGTGGGTTGCAGTAGCTTTCCTCACATCCCGAGAATGCTGATGAAGGTGGACTAAGGTCCTCTAGGCGGTTGTGCTATGCTTAGCTTCATCTGTGTGTCATTTACTACTACGGGGATCATGTCGATACCTCACCTCGTTAGCCAGGCTGCCATGAAAACAGCCCATTTCCAGGGAGGGCTACTAGGAAGCCTGGGTGAGAATCTTGGCCAGTATGTTTTGTCTGACCCTGACTAACATGTCTGATCAGTATATTTTGCCTTACTAGAAAAAGTTTTCTTCCCCAAATAGTTTAATAATTAAATATAAAACGGGGATGACGTGAGCTAGTGATGAAGTGACATGGCTCATAATCTGAAGGTGCTGGGTTCGCTCCCCAATCACAGCTCCAGCCGTTACCCCAGGGAAGCAAACCCTTATAAAATGCAGGAGGAAGCAGACCCTTACATAAAATGGATGCCGAAGTCGGATGCACTAGGTCGACAGACGCAAAATTAAAATATAGTGTAATGCCTTGAGAAATAAAGAAATGAGGCGAATGCAAAGAAAAAAAAAATGTTTACGATCAAAGTAAAAGGATTGAATGATTCCCTTCAAGTGAAGCATAGGGTCACCACCACAATATGTCCCTTTTTAGGAAGCCTGTACCCGAGCATCTGCAGTGGCAGTTTCAAAATGAAGTTGTTATACCCTGCATACCCCTCTTTAATTAATTTATGACATGCTTGGAAGGTTTCAGTGGTCTATTCTTTTCAACCTGAATACCACTCATGTGTAAAGCTGAATTGGCTGCTTTAAATTTTTAGTGTGTGAATTAACAGTAGCAAAAAGGTCAAGGCTGTCCCTTTCTGAGGATAATGCATTAGAAACTTCATTGTATAAAGCTTATTATGAAGTAGAGTGACTACTTCCCTTCATGGTTGCCTTGTGTTCTAGAACAGTAATTTAGGTACCCATTTACAGCTGAGTACACTTGATCTTGTCAAGATTGTGCTCACTTCCTGATCACCTTGGCTGACAGAGACTAGCAGTCTAACCACTCTGAATTAATGGTAATAATAATATTAATCTTAATGTGACAACGCATCAGTAAGCCAAGCCTTTCTCTCTCAGTCTTCTGTTGGCAATAACATTGGACAATAAAGACTTCTAACGATGGAAAGAGAGCTGGTATTCAGTGGACACTATGGCCACAATTGGAGGACCTGGCTTTTGTAGATGATCTGGTAATTTTGTCATACAGTCACAGCCAAATTCAAGAGAACCTGGACATGGGGAAAGAACAATCAGCCAAATTGGGACTGAACTTAACATGAAAAAAACCAAGCCCCCTTAGAATGAACCCAATCAACAAAGAACCAATCATGTTGGTTGGAGAGCTGATGGAAGAGTTGGGTGCCTTTACTTATTTCGGCAGCACAATTGACTTGTCACGGTGTACAGACACAGAAGCAAAGATCAGAATTGGAAAGACAAGAGTGCTATTTCTAACACTAAACAACATATGTAAATCCAGGAAAATCAAGGTTCACACCTAAATTAGAATATTCAACGACAGTGTCAAGTCTATACTGTTGAAGGAGTGAAAACATGGAGAATGACCAAGACTCCAGTCCTTCGTTAACTGATGCCTATGAAAGATAATAGGCATAAAGTGGCAGGACATGTGAGGAATGGAGACCCGTGGGAAAGGAGCAAACTATTAGCCACTGAAACAATGAGAAACAAATGTGACTGTATTGGACACATTAGATAGGGAAAAGGCACCATTCAACATGCCAGGCAGACTTTCATGTGAAATCCACAGGGGAAGAGAAAGAAAATTAGACCTAAAAATACAAGAATAAGAGAATGTGAGAAGCAACTAAGATTAAATGATTACACCTGGAGAGATGCAGAAAGAGCAGCCCAGGACCATACGCTGGTGAGATGTGGTCGATGGTCTATGCCCAGAGAGAAGCGAGTGGCTTTGATTGATTGATTGATTGAATCCCAGCATTCGAGCGACTGCAGTTGTTGACTAACTAGGTCTGTCGAGCTGTTCAATCTTTCGTAGTCAATACCGACAAGGGACTACTGTTGATTACCTAGGTGGGACCAAAAACATATTGCCTAGTATAAGACAATCAAAGTCTTTTCACATTGCACGCACTGTTAATTTAATCACTTTAATAAATGATTTAGAAATTATAATGTATATTAAGGGGGCTGCTACATCAGAGAGGTAAGATGCTCGCCTCTCAAGACATGAATGAAAGCAGGAAATAGAGACTGAAATCAGCAAGTTTAAAATGACCCTTGGTCTCAAGGGAGGTGTGATCAAGTGTCTAGTCCTATAGGAGATAGACAATAAACCCACAGGACCTGTGTCCTGGTAAAAGAACGCTTGATAATTGAAATTAAAAAAGAGCAAAGCTGTTGTCCTGGAAATTTGTTTTTTAAATAATGAAATTCCTACTCAATACGTCCCCTACTAGTAAGCCACAAGTAAAATCACTATAAGAACATACCACAAATAGTTTCATACACTTTCCTGTTTGAATACCAGGGTTCCAATCAATTAATTTATAAGCCCATTTTTAACAGAATACCCTATATATATATATATTATAATCCAGAACAAGGGAATCAACTGTCACCGAGAGCAATGCTTAATTATATAGTAAATGTCTGAAAATCAAAAGCAGCCGCGAGATTGGGAGTGTCAGAACTTCTAGATTTTCACTAATTCTCAGACTAATTTTTAAAAAGACACAGTATACAATACATTATAGCTAATCATTATAATAGTTAAAAAGGCTAATCATTATAATAGTTAAAAAGGCTAATCATTATAATAGTTAAAAAGGCTAATCATTATAATAGTTAAAAAGGCTAATCATTATAATAGTTAAAAAGGCTAATCATTATAATAGTTAAAAAGGCTAATCATTATAATAGTTAAAAAGGCTAATCATTATAATAGTTAAAAAGGCTAATCATTATAATAGTTAAAAAGGCTAATCATTATAATAGTTAAAAAGGCTAATCATTATAATAGTTAAAAATGCTAATCATTGGTGACAAATTTAGTTTAAGTTGTTCATCTGTCGTGCTTTCATCGCACTCAAACCCAATTTTAAACAGCATGTGATTTTTTAAAATCCAAATTCTCATATTTCACTGATTTCTAGGGTTCGGAATTTTAACTTTTAGTGTCTGATCTTTATCATTCAATGACAGAAAACATCCAGACTTACTTCATCTTGAGATCAAAGTTTTTGTCCAGGTTGGCTGAAAGCTGGCTGATGAGAGACAGTAGAACTGGCTGTGTCAAAGGGCAAGGACTCTTGGATAAGATATCATAGGGTGCAGCAGATTCACATGTGTAGACCACAAGGTCAAGGTTACCAGCCGACAATGCCTATAAAACATGTCACAGAAAGAGATATTTGTAAGGAAAGCAACAACAACTCATAACATATTTAGTTTTGTTTCCCATTGTACACACTGTAGGGAACTCAGTGGTCTCGAGGTAAGGCATCTGCCTAGTGTGCTGGAGGTTGCGTGTTTGAATCCTGGTGGAGGCCGTGATTTTTTTTTCACGTGAATCTTTTGGTAAAAATTCCCCTGATCTGTGTAGTGAGATCGGACTCCCATGTTCAGTGTCGTTAAAAATTCCTTGGCAGTTGAAAATCAAAAAGAGCAGGCTTAACAGTCGCTGCTTGGACAAAATCCAAATTAAAAATCTACCCAAGTTATTTGTGCCTTTCCCCAGATAGTTTGTTAAGAGCAGCTATAGGTGGCGCCTAACTGGCTGCGGATCTACTTAGATCTAGTGTTTGAGTTTATTCAAATGGACTTGCACATCGGTAAAAACCACCCTCCAAGAAACTGGTTGTATACAGACTCTGTAGAGTCCCCTAAACCAGTATAAAGACGTTAAGTCTTTTGTCAGCCTTAAAAAATGTAAAAGTATGTTGCATATTTGCACATCTGTCCCCCCAAAACATATTAGTGTCACTGTTTTGCTTCTTCTTGTTGCTTCTCTCCTTCTTATTCTAATAAAATTCATTCAGACTCAAGTATTACATAAAGATCATGTAAAAACTGACAAATCCTAGACTACCACTACAGAAGGCACTGTATAGGATACCTGCTCAAAGCAATTTGTTAATTCTCCCAGTGGTTGTTTGACATGGTGAGGTTGCTAGCCTCACGAACAACAATCTTTAGTCACCTTTCATGACATGCTTGAAAGGTTGCAGTGGACATTTTATGGTTTACTTCCTTACCTCTTCGTTTGTTCTCAATCTCCAGCTACCAAGCTCTGAACAGGCTTTCGCAAGTAGCAGGATGTAGTCCGAATAACAGATTTACATTGTGTTGCTAGTTTAGTTTGACTGCGATATTTGCACATTTCGGTCCGACACATCCATCTTCGGCAGGTCTGTTATATATAAACTTGAATGCCAAGCAAAGAATCCAAAAGGTGCAAATATCACAGTCAATCTATAAACTACAACACAACACATTCCGTTCTCTGACCTACATACTGCAACTTGTAAAGCCCCTTTCAGGGCTTGGTGGCATAAGTTTGATACCGAACGAAGAAGAAGACCAAGCAATAATGACATATAGCACAAATAAATACTTTCTTGTTCTATTCCGTTAAAGAATCAACATCATTGCACTTGGAGCAGACACTTAAGTGCTCAGTCTCTCAGTAAATGGCATAAGGTGTGGATGCTGATGGTTCTGTAGCTAGTTGGTTGTAGGCACTTCTGCTCTCCCCTTGATGGGTCATCTGATTTCAAAATTCTGTAGTCTGTGGATTGCCAGGTCATCACCCAACAGGCTGTCATTGATCAACGTCAAAATTTCACCCCTATTCATATAGAATTTTCCTATTATTGGTGTCTTTGAGGCCACGATGTTAGCACTGTCATTGCCATAAAACCCCAACATGACCAGAGCAGTAGATTCTTACAAACTCCCAAAGGTATGATGTCTCTACGTCTGCGACCCACTCATGACGCAGTCAACGCTTTTGTACCTTCCAAATCAAGTCCGACATGATTGAAGGCAAAAATGAAGGAGTCTCAGATAGTCAGCTCACAGCTGACATCATGGTCTCCATTTCTATTCTCATACTGGAGCTCGTTGTTATGCATGTCCTGCTCCGCTACAACCTTCTTCTCATTCAGTTTAAATATAGAAAATATAAAGTTCTAGTCTCCACAAAAATGTTCAAAGTTTTCATTATTCAAAATAAAGTTTCATTTCGCGAGTAAGTAGGGTCACAATAGCTGGGAGGTTTATTGAGATGTTCGAATCCCACAAGTTTGTATCACTTAAAATAAGGCGAGGCTGCAGCGGTTCTGTGGATGTGTATAATGGGAAAAAAACATGAAAAAAAAACTAGTAAAAGTTGATTAAGGTTGAGCTTAATCAAAATTTAAAAATGGGTATGGTCAGATACCGCACCGAGACGAGAACACAAACAAAACCTACGTTACGACCAATAGGCCTTCATCAGGGACAACAACACTGAACTAACAAATCAACAAATAAGAAAAAATGGTCAACTCATCTGTTTCAGGTGGGAGACGCTTTCAGTCTAAGCGACCTGTCGTGCCAAGTACTCGATAGAAACTGAAATAGGAGCGGTCAAACAAAAAGTGGCGGAATATGCCTGATAAGCCAAGCGTGGCCAAATAGTGGTCCAGATAGGAGAACAATGAGAAGGCAATATAAGCCGGGAGGGCGTGATATTGATATAAGAGAGGGGGGAAGAGAACTGATGGAAGAATGGGGGAGGCGGGGGGGGGGGGGGGGGGGGAAGGAAGACAAATAGATGGGGGCCAGTGTGAGGGTTTAAGAAAAAGTATGGAAGATATTTATACCATGTGGTTGGAGACATCCCATACTAGAGATAAGTCTGTTCTCAAGGGCGAATCGATGACGATCGTCAGAGAAGCACGAAACTAGACCAGTGACACTGACGTCAGCCATACCCCGGTGCTCAGGACCATTGAAGTGGCTGGCAATTGGGGAACCAGTGCGGTTGCGGATGTCGTTGAGGTGTTGGCGGAAACGCTCCCGTAGTTCCAAACCAGTTTCCCCAATGTAAGTCATACCACACTGGCGGCAGACTACGGGAGCGTTTCCGCCAACACCTCAACGACATCCGCAACCGCACTGGTTCCCCAATTGCCAGCCACTTCAATGGTCCTGAGCACCGGGGTATGGCTGACGTCAGTGTCACTGGTCTAGTTTCGTGCTTCTCTGACGATCGTCATCGATTCGCCCTTGAGAACAGACTTATCTCTAGTATGGGATGTCTCCAACCACATGGTATAAATATCTTCCATACTTTTTCTTAAACCCTCACACTGGCCCCCATCTATTTGTCTTCCTTCCCCCCCCCCCCCCCCCCCGCCTCCCCCATTCTTCCATCAGTTCTCTTCCCCCCTCTCTTATATCAATATCACGCCCTCCCGGCTTATATTGCCTTCTCATTGTTCTCCTATCTGGACCACTATTTGGCCACGCTTGGCTTATCAGGCATATTCCGCCACTTTTTGTTTGACCGCTCCTATTTCAGTTTCTATCGAGTACTTGGCACGACAGGTCGCTTAGACTGAAAGCGTCTCCCACCTGAAACAGATGAGTTGACCATTTTTTCTTATTTGTTGATTTGTTAGTTCAGTGTTGTTGTCCCTGATGAAGGCCTATTGGTCGTAACGTAGGTTTTGTTTGTGTTCTCGTCTCGGTGCGGTATCTGACCATACCCATTTTTAAATTTTGATTAAGCTCAACCTTAATCAACTTTTACTAGTTTTTTTTCATGTTTTTTTCCCAAGTTTGTATCACCAACCTGTCTCAAGGGAGGTGAGATGTGGTGCATAGTCTTATCAGAGATGGATGATAAAACTCAGAGGAACTGTGTACATGCTATGCATATAACAGAACCATAAAACGCTTGGCAGATACCAGTTAATAATTTTTGTAAAACATGTTAGTAGCAGTCTTGACAAGCTATAAAGAGCTGAAACTCTTGCCCAATAGTGGTCTGCACGAATGCCACAAGGAGAGACCAACCTCCATCAAGTAAAAGATACAGCACACCAATCACCAGTTTGTTTGATCATTTCATTGATTGCAAAAGGATCTCTAAACTCACATAGGGAGTAAATAAGAGAAGTGAAGATATATATATATATATATATATATATATATATATATATATATATATATATATATATATATATATATATATATATATATATATATATATATATATATATATATATAGAGAGAGAGAGAGAGAGAGAGAGAGAGACAGAGAGAGAGAAATCGTGCACATCTCATTTGAATACTCACACACTGAAAAGCATCATTTATTCTTCCACACCGCAGCTCTCGCATTATTCTGTCTTTGCTGTTTTCCTCCTCAGATGACAGCGGTACAGGAGTAGCTGCCCCTGACCTGAGATATGTGGTCAGTTTATCGCTGATGCTGGCCCCATGCTCTTTCATGGCTACACTCAATTCTTCCTTTGTTATTTTCCGCACATCATTGAGTATCTCGTCTTTAATGCTGCAACCAGAGTTAAAATGTATACAACCTTCATATTGTGTAACTTATACATCTCTAATTAAATAACTTATCATCATCTTTTGTTCTTTGCATAGCGGCACCATTGCAGTTGACAGACATACTATGGAAAAGTCACTATGTGCTCCTCTAGCTATACTAGTGTCTGGTACTCTTTGCAATGTCGCAGAATTATAACAACTAGCATACTCTGTATCAGATACGATCATCATGTAGCATGTCCTTTTTTGAACGTCACTCCCATCACAGTCTGTCTGAAAGAAACTATTTCCCTTGCCAAAACTCAGCCACAGCCATACCCAGGCATTCCTGGATATCTTGGTGCCATCATCTTCTTGATCTACCCCTGTCTCTTTTGCCTAGCACCATACCTTCCATCACTGTTCTCTCAAGACTTGTCTCTTGATGTGACCAAAGTATTAACACTGTCTGGCTAAAATGGAATTGATAAACCAGTTCTTCTCTATATTCAACTTCTGCAGAATGTCTATATTTGTCTTTTTTTCAATGTTAGATACCTTGGAAGCCAAAATTAAATTATGTACCAGAGTTAAGGAGACATGATGAAGGCAAAGTGGAGGCAGTTTTCAAAGCACCTTTATAACATAACAATGACTGACTGCTTTATCAGATAAAGTCCAAGAGGTTTGACACTGTGAGACTGACAGCCTATTGTTAGTTGTTTCCGACAACATGCATAGCAAAGTGCAGTACTTCCAGGGTTGGAGAGAAAAGGACAACTGTAACCTTGCAAGCACTTCGCAAAATGGTTCTAAAGACGGTTGTTTCAATGGGGTCAACAACCTCAGCAAGATGATACCCCCCCCCCCCCCCAGACAAGATGACACCCCCACACACATAAGATGACACCTCCTCACACACATAAAATGATGCCTAACCCACACAAGATGATAAATCCCACACACAAGATGACACCTCACTCACACAAGAGGATAAATTCCACACACAAGATGATGTCTCACCCACGCAAGATGATGAATCCCACACACAAGATGCCTCACACACACAAGATGGCACCGCACACACACAAGATGATGCCGCACACACACAAGATGATAAATCCCACACACAAGATGATAAATCCCACACACAAGATGACACCTCACCCACCCAAGATGATAAATCCCACACACAAGATGATGCCTCACACACACAAGATGATAAATCCCACACACAAGATGACACCTCACTCACACAACATGATAAATTCCACACACAAAATGATGCCTCACCCACACAAGATGACGCCTCACCCACACAAGATGATGCCTCACCCACACAAGATGGCACAGCACACACACAAGATGATACCTCACACACACAAGATGATAAATCCCACACACAAGATGATACCTCACCCACACAAGATGATGCCTCACACAAACAAGATGATACCTCACACACACACAAGATGATACCTCACACACACAAGATGATAAATGCCACACACAAGATGATAAATGCCACACACAAGTTGATACCTCCCACTCACAAGATGATAAATCCTTACACACAAGATGGCACCGCACACACACAAAATGATAAATCCAACACACAAGATGATGCCTCACCCACACAAGATGATAAATCCCACACACAAGATGATGTCTCACACACACAAGATGATAAATCCCACACACAAGATGATACCTTACACACACAAAATGATAAATCCCACACACAAGATGATGTCTCACACACCCAAGATGATGCCTCACACAAACAAGATGATACCTCACATACACAAGATGATACCTCACACACAAAAGATGATACCTCACACACACAAGATACCTCACGCACACAAGATGATACCTTACACACACAAGATGATACCTCACACACACAAGATACCTCACGCACACAAGATGATACCTTACACACACAAGATGATACCTCACACACACAAGATGATGCCTCACACACACAAGATACCTCATGCACACAAGATGATACCTTACACACACAAAAATGATGCCTTACACACACAAGATAATGCCTTACACACACAAGATGATGCCTCACACACACACAAGATGATGCCTCACACACACAAGATGATACCTCACCCACACAAGATGATACCTTACACACACAAGATAATACCTCACACACAAGATGATACCTCACCCACACAAGATGATAAATCCGACACAAGATGATACCTCACACACACAAGATGATACCTTACACACACAAGATGATACCTCACACACAAAAGATGATACCTCACCCACACAAGATGATAAATCCCACACACAAGATGATACCTCTCACACACAAGATGATGCCCCACACAAACAAGATGATACCCCACACAAACAAGATGATACCTCACACACACAAGATGCCTCACACACACAAGATGATACCTCACACACACAAGATGATACCTCACACACACAAGATACCTCACACACACAAGATGACACCTCACCCACACAAGATGACACCTCACCCACACAAGATGACACCTCACTAATGTGGCATCTGCCTGACAAGTAATCAACAATTTCCAAGTCCTGACAATAATCTATCTTTACAATCATAACAGCTTTTCTTTTATTGAAGGTGTCCTACAGTGAATGATTTATAGGACTAAATAAGACATGTGCCCTAGCAACTTGGCCAACCACTGCTGATTATGATTATCCGTATCCAAGTTTGAGGTTATTATGATGTGTGGATTTACTGCTGAATTTTATCAGCTGGTGCCGTGGTTTGCTTCATCTTGATGGCTTATACCACCCTGGTTGATATCACAAAACAAGATTATTGTAACCTTCTAAGCATCCCATATGTGGATGTTGGGTAGCAGAGAGTAAGTGCATTTCTCCATTCAAAGCATGTCCTGATTGGCAACTAATGAGGGCTTTCCATGGGTCTAGCAATCTCATTGTGTAGAATAATTCTATTTAAACTGCCCATGCAAAAGCTTGGATACAATTGCCAGCTGTTGTGGATTATGTTTCATATGGATCACAATGAAATTATATGAATGAATGAATCAAGTATGTCACTAAAGAGAGTTGGGCATGGGGCTAGCAATGTTATCATGGAAAAAAGATTGCTACAGAAACCACAACTGCAGAGTGGTATAAAACAGGCTTTCTTGTCACCTGGTCAACATGCAATTATGGCTGGCTCCATGCTTTGTGAGAAGTGACAGAACAGGAAGATGGGTCGTACATTTCTGAAAACAACAAGGACTATCTTATCCGTCCTGGAACCTACCCACTGACAGCATGAGCTACCTGCCCTCGTAGTTCCTCCTTCACACTTTTCAGAAGAAGGCTCTTCACCTGCCCAATATTTTGAATGAACTTTTGTTCTGCTGCTTCCATACGACAGACAATCGACTCTGTGGCGACTCTCTCACGCAACATTTGGTCCATGTTTTGACGCATGTACAGTTGGTCTGCATTTAGAAATATCATAAGTTACTTCATTTAACAAGTTATTTCATTTAACAACTTATTTCATTTAACAAGTTATTTCATTCAACAACTTACTTCATTTAACAAGTTACTTCATTTAACAACTTACTTCATTTAACAACTTACTCCATTTAACAAGTTACTTCATTTAACAACTTACTTCATTTAACAAGTTACTTCACTAGTCCATGACAAGTTAGCATGTCTCTTCTTCTGTGTTTGCCCCGAAAAGGACATTGTGTCCTAGTTTACAGCAAGGCTGTGACATCTGTGCTTTTTGAGCAGGTACATCCGCCATTCTTAGGACCAGGTTTGCCATCCCTGTGTGATTCCTATTCTCTTAGCCAGACTACACTGGTGCAGCCTGTTTTCATCTATATCACTTGGAGGCGGAATAGGGTCTTGGTCAGCTGCGGCTCTCTAACGCAAGCAGCCAGCTATGAGTCACTATGCCGCATCACTGACCCCACATAGGGATGTTTTATAGTGATAAAGAGACAATAGGAGCCACAAGGGTTTCATTTTTAATGAACTAAACAAAATCAGGCATAGTTTCAAAATTGTCAGAATATTGTCCCAAAAATATCATGTAAGTGTAATGTCATCAGGTTTGTACGTATCCCATAGTTTCTGCTCTCTCATTTAAGGGGGAAGTATCTGAATCTTCAAGTGCAAGATTTGACCCTAATTGACATATATATGTACATACACACTAACAAGTGAAGTTAAATAAAAACTTTTAATAACAGTCAACATTCCGGCCTAAGATGTTGTTCAGCAGTATGCCCAATACAAAGACGCCCTATGCCCAACACTAAAAAACCTTATGGCCAACACTAAAAAACCTTATTCCCAACACTAAAAAGCCTTATGCCCAACTCTAAAAAGCCTTATACCCAACACTAAAAAGCCTTGTGCCCAACACTAAGAAGGCATATGCCCAACACTAAAAAACCTTATACCCAACACTAAGAAGCTGTATACCCAACACTAAGAAGCCGTATACCCAACACTAAAAAGCCCTATGCCCAACACTAAGAAGCCATATGCCCAAGACTTAGAAGCCCTTTGTTCAAAGCTAAAAAGCCCTACACTCAACACTAACAAACCCTACACTCAACACTAACAAACTATATATCCAACACTAATAATAGTCTGATCAACTAAAACATGTGTTTCTCTCTATTGTTCAGTTTAACTACATAATGAGTTATGAAATAACATAAGCTATTGCATAATTCCTGTCTCAGATTTAGTTTCATGACAACGATCACATGACAAGTATCTGCACTAGAGTAACATTTATAACAAACAACAGTAAAGAAGAATCATCATCCTTAGTTATTCAATCCTTTGGTCAGGTTGTAAGACTGTCACATGTCACTTCAGTGTCATCTTTCCTTTGCTACTCTTCTGCGTAGGATTTTACTGCCCCATCCTGGCAAGTCTGTGTGATGAAGGTATTCCTCTGCCTCTCCTATTCTGTTTTTGATCCACTAAGACAGGTTGTACTGAACCAGCATGTCTCAGACTGTGACAGTGACAGAACAATGTTTGCCTTATTATTGTCAGAAGTTTTCTTTCATCGTCTACTGTTTCCAGCAGTTTTATTAGACTTTGTTTCTGCCCAGCTGATATTTTCCATACTTTTCCATACAATCTCTTGTTTATATTTGTACTTTTTGATGTTAGAATTCTTTTTTCCTCTTTGAACATGGTTTTCAACATTGCAATTCTAGCATTATATATCTATCTGGCAATGTGCATCCTCCGTTATGTTTTGCCCCAAATATGAAAACTGGTTCCCTTGTTCTATGTATTGGCCTTCTATTTCTGGATTTGTTGCTTGTGGTTCTATTTCTATAACCTTCGTCTTCACCATCATTCCGTTTTACTTTGCTAATTTTGTTGAGTAAGTATTGTAGAGCCCCCGTCTCCTCAACTATGGCCTGATCATATGTGAACATGATAGCATTCAAGCATTTGTTCTTGACAATTGCCCCCAAGTTACAATTACTGATGGTTTGATCCAAATAATTGTAACACTGTAACCAGCAAGGCATATTATAAGATGATTAAGGAAAGTAGAGCATTTGGCTAGCTACCCCATCCTGTAGAAACTGTAAGCCTCAAGAAAAAGAAGAAAAGAGCTGTAGGTAGAAGAGGAGTAACTAAGTCAGTAAACAGGGAACTAAGTCAGTAAACAGGGAACTAAGTCAGTAAACAGGGAACTAAGTCAGTAAACAGGGAACTAAGTCAGTAAACAGGGAACTAAGTCAGTAAACAGGGAACTAAGTCAGTAAACAGGGATATCTTACATTCTTTAGTTCCCTGCTGAAATATGCCATGTACATCCCTGACTGTCTTCTCCATAGTAGCCTTAAAAGATGGCAGCATGGCCGTTTTAAATGTTTCTGTGTAGGCTTGCTGCATCTGCTGGTAAATGACATCCCCTATTGATGTTGCCAATATATCCATAGTGGACTGAAATGACAAGGTTAAAATAGCACTTCATATTAGCATGCATTAGAATTCTGGTTATCATCCTAATTTTGGTCCATCTATCTAATTACTTCTCCAATATGTGTCTGTCTGTGTCTCCTGTTTGTGTAGGGGAGGTTTGATTGGATGATTGATTCAGGTGTACATAATGTCAACATCAGTGGTTTGTATGAGATGAACAAGCTGGTTAGTGGGATGAGATTGGCAAGTTGGTGAGTGGGCAGAGATTGGAAAGTTGGTTAGTGGGAAGAGATTGGAAAGTTGGTGAGTGGGCAGAGATTGGAAAGTTGGTTAGTGGGAAGAGATTGGCAAGTTGGTTAGTGGGAAACGATTGGGAAGTTGGTTTGTGGGAAGAGATTGGCAAGTTGGTTAGTGGGAAGAGATTGGCAAGTTGGTGAGTGGGCAGAGATTGACAAGTTGGTTTGTGGGAAGAGATTGGCAAGTTGGGTAGTGGGAAGAGATTGGCAAGTTGGTTTGTGGGAAGAGATTGGAAAGTTTGTGAGTGGGCAGAGATTGGAAAGTTGGTTAGTGCGAAGAGATTGGCAAGTTGATTTTTGAAAGAGGACAAGCTGGTTTGTGGGAAGAGATTGGTAAGTTGGTTAGTTGGAAGAGATTGGCAAGTAGGTTTGTTGAAGGAGAAGGACAAATTGGTTAGTGGGAGGAGATGGGTGGATTGAGAGATGAACAAGTTGCGGGGGGAAGAGAAGGGTTTGGGAATACGCAGATAAAGAGTGTAATTGGGATATGAAGAGGAGTGAGGCAAGGGGAGAAGAGCCTATAATTGTTTAACTGCTGCTGTTTATTTTGTGTCGTCATATGGTTCGAATAACGGCAGATGTTCTGCACAGGTCTGCTAAAACGATACTTAAGATGCCAACTACAGTTGACTTCCTCACAGGAAGCTTGCATCAAAGTTCATTAGGAGCACTCTTGGTGCGGTAGTCTTTGTATCAATTCATATTACACTATGAGTTTGCTAGCTCCATGCACACCCTTATTTAATCACATATTACGACACATTGTATGGCATTTCTCTACTATTTGCCCACTGTGAAGCATTAGAGCCACCACTACAGCTAGTCTCCTTGTAGATACTTCTATAAAAGTGCTTAGCTGTACTCTTACATTGCTGGTTTCTGTAGCGATTCGCTTTACATAACGTTGCCATCCTCATACACAACCTTCTTTATGACATTGTAGAAAGGTTTCAGTGGCCCTATTCCTTTCTTCCTGGGTACACTCAAGAAATTTACCGGAATGCTTAAAGTACAAGGTTTATTGATCATACACATACACTGCAAAAGTGTTTCTCAAAAGGTGTACAATTATTCCCATCTATGTATTCTGCAAAGCTTGTGTAAGTTTGATATATGATGTACGCTTTTTTCTTCATAAAAATATGAGAATATAAGAGTCTTTCAATCTCAAATGTGTCCTAATATCCAAGAAATTACACAAAAGGATCAATCAATCAATAGTACGCTTAGGCGATAAGGGCCTGTCACATCAAATTTTAGCCAGCTGTTGTGAGGGCAGCCCCGAGGACATCTCCAGGATGAGCACGGCTTCTTCCCGTAACTCGCCCCCACAAGCTGCCGGAGCATCTCGTTGGCTGGGACTTCCTGGGAAAGGCGAACGTGACCGAAAATGGAAAGACGACAGCAATCAACTGCTGAGACAATGCCTCCAAGTTGAGTACACCGAACTACTTCACTGCTGGAAATCATGCCATGCCAGACGATCCCGAGGATCCTCCGCTGGTTGCACAGGTGGAAGGCCTAAAAGAGGCTGCCAGTATCCCTCTGTAGTAGTGCCCAGGACTTGGAGCCGTACAACAAAAGCATTAAGCTTATCAAAGACTTTAAGGTTAATGGAAAAAAAATGGAAAATGGCTCATAGAACCGACTTAATTGCGCTTGTGGGACCCCAACAAGTGCTCGTGCCACTTTCATTGCTAAAAGTGCAGACGATAGAGCACGAATTTAGTAGCCTCTGACATCATCAGGTACCAAACTACAGCTGGGTAAACTGAGAGAATCGGTCATACCATGAAAAAAAAACCATAGCGTGCTCAAGCTGTCAAAATGAGCACGACAAGATTCGAACATGGTACATTGAGATTATAGACCAAGTCACAACCCCGAGATACGTAACGTATCCCATAGCATTACTGCCGTAGGGGTGTGAGGTGTTAGCGATCTCACATTTCAAAGGCTCGGCTATATGAGGGCGGTAGCCATCTCCTCTCCCTCGCCGCTTTTACTTCCCGGACTGAACCGGTACCCATTTAAGGCGGGGTCGACCCGGGAGACATTGCGGTCTGAAAAAAACATTACCGCATCAACTGGGGAATGAACCCAGGACCACTCAGATGCGAAGCCAGCGCGCTAACCACTGCGCTAGTATTTCTTTAAACACTTTTTAAGTTACTCCCTCTTGGGGAATGAGGAGGGGATTGGTATAGTAGTGAGCTTACTGAGGAGGCTCGCATTGCACTACAGTCAGGAGGACTGTGGTCCACCTTCTCAGGTATGCCTCATGATGTGAGGAGAGCAACTGCAACCTGCCACCAAGAGTACCAAACTCTAGTATGAGTGGCATTAGGCACAACAACATGCTCTCAGTGCAGCAGTGATCCTATCCTCAACTTTAGCACACCTCAAGCTACCCAGGCACAATGCTAATGGCTGATAGACTGATTACACTGAATAGACTGGTTACATAGCATATACTGATTACACAGAATAGACTGATTACACAGAATAGACTGATTACACAGAATAGACTGATTACACAGAATTGACTGTTTACACAGAAAAACACAGAACTTACTCTAGATTTAACAGCTTTTGCAATATTCTCTTTGAGCAGTGTGTCACAAGCCGTCAGTCGATGAGCCACCTCCTGATGGATTTTATCCTTGACTGGCTCCACAAACTTGTGTAAGGCTATCAATAAGAGATGAAAGACATATGCCTCAACATGTTAACTACTGAACTGAAAAATAATCATTCATCTGTTCACTCCAATGTGATGCACAGGCCCCAACTGCAGATGACCCCTTTAAAGGAAGTCTGTTTCTAACCATTTGCAATCTTTATCTGTTCGCTTCAATGTGAAGTGTTGCCCGCTGTTTTAGTTAGTCCCTTATACAGAAAGCCTACTTCCAAGTGTTTTCAATCATTCATCATTTTGCACCAATGTGAAGCAGAGGTTTTAAGTTTGCACCAATGTGAAGCAGAGGTTTTAAGTTTACACCCCTGTGCTGAAGATGGATGTGTTGGACCGAAAGGTGCAAACATCGCAGTCAAGCTGTAAACTAGAGACACAACGCAATCCATTCTCCATCCTGCTACTTGCAAGAACGTGTTGAGGGCTTGGTAGTGGTAGATTGGGGAAAGAACGCAGAAGAATAATACGAAGTGAACACCATCTTTTTGGGTGTCCGGAGTTTTCCAGCGATAGAAAAGAGCTTCTTCCTCTGGGGCCAGACAAATGAAACACTCTGTACGGAACTAAACAACAGCTCACAAACACTTGCAGTAGGCTAAAGGGCAGAGGCCTACACGCTGCTGGATCAATAGCCAACCAACCGAGATGGGTAGTCACAGTGGCAGCTGGCCCCTGTTAAAGGGCCAGACTGTTTCCAAATGTGAAGGACTAGTTTTAACTGAGATTGAACGAATCTAACCAGAGTGGTACCCGAGAAGAAAGAGAATAAAACAACTGCAACTTGACAAGCATGTAGTAAAATGTGGGGAGCCGCGTAGCGCAGAGGTTAGCGCTCTGGCTTCGCATCTGAGTGGTTCTGGGTTCATTCCTCAGTTGAGGCGGTAATGTTTTTTCAGACCGCAATGGCTCCCGGGTCGACCCAGCCTTGAATGGGTACCGGTTCAGTCCAGGAAGTAAAAGCGGCGAGGGAGAGAAAATGGCTACCACCCTCATATAGCCGAGCTTTCGAAATGTGAGATCGCTAACACCTCACACCCCTACAGCAGTAATGCTATGGGTTACTTTACTTTACTTTACTAGTAAAATGTTATTCAAGTGAATTGTACTCACTTGGCAACTTCACCATGTAAAACGAATTACTACAGAAACCACCCCATCCAGAGTGTCCAGATGTGCTTTCATAAATTTTCTTTGAGGTGACTATCTGTAGCAGTGAAGTGGCCTTTTGCTTCACATTGAACAGAAAGGAAATAAGAAGTATGCTGACATATATTAATATTATTATGACACCAATATAGTTGCACTCTAGCCCTTATGTTGGTTGACACTTTACAGCCCCATTGATCGGGATCGTCGGTGCATAAAAATCAGTTGCTGTCCGATTGGACCAAAATCAACACTTAACACCTGTGTTTAGCACAGTCACTTGGCTACGACATTTACATATTAAGAATGACCTAAGGTATTGCAGAATTTCCAGAGCATGCGCACCTTTCATTTAATGAAGTTTTTTCGGATATTTGTATGTTAATGGTAAACTTTTTAACTTGTGGCATTCCGCATAATGGATTCAGGAGTCGAGAGATTACTTTTTTTATCAGTCCTAGGTTAATGTATCTTTGTTGTCTTGTCCACTTGTGCTGTGAGGCATCATGGGGAGCTGTAGTTTTCTGTCCAGGGCCAGACATGTCGCTGAAGTGGTCGACATCCCATGACGATTTAGAATATCCACAACATTTCCTATCCATCTAGTTCTTGATCTGCCACTGTTGTGAAAACCAGAACGTCTAGCGTTATAGCCACACAGGGGTAGTTGGCCAGGATGCATTCTCATTAGATGGCTGAACCACTTGATTCTCGCTTAATTAATATATTCAGAGCAGGGTCTCGCTTCAACTATTCTTCTCACATCTTCATTGCGCAATCTGTCTCTCCTAGTTACGTTGGTTGTTTTCCGGAGGCATCTCATCTCACATGTCGTGATCTTTCTCTATGATCTCCCTACTACAGACACTACCTAGTATCACACTACAGATCTGCAGGCAGATCCCGAGAAACAACTATAGACAGAAATGGCTAAATCAGTGGGCTACATCCCAGACAGGCCAAATATATTTCAGACACCGAGCAAAACCAAATCCCCAGGAACCTGCCAAAAACAAATAAACGAAGAGATCATCAAGCTGATAACACATCACGCCCTACTCAGCAAACATCTGAATAGAATAGATCCTCTTTGTGAACTAAATTTAAGATTCTGTCACGGACATGAGGAATCAGTCAAACATCTCCTTTGTGCCAAGGACTAACTGATTTGAGAAATTAGCTGCTTCCATTGCACACCACCATACATAACAGACTGTATGCACCACCGTAACAAATTAGGAAGGCATGTGCTTTTGTACGGAAGGCATTAAGCTGTCAAGAGCTACCAGCTCACAGCTAAAGAGGTTATGTCATTATCTTTGTCTAGGATCAAGATGCTGAGCAGCGCATGAGCTGCACTGGTCAGCGACACATAGCTGATTGCTAGCATCAGGGCAGTGAACCAGAGCTGCCAAGACCCTTCTACACCACGTGGTGATCCTGGATAACAGGCTGCAGCAAGGTAGACTGGCTAAGGAGAAGGGATCGAAGAGGGAATGCTAACCAAAAAATTTGAGTACTCAAAAAATGCTTGCTGAAGACGAATGAGTTGGACCGAAAGATGCAAATATCGCAGTCAAGCTGTAAACTACGACACAACGCATTCCGTTCTCTGGACTACATTCTGCTACTTAAGCCCTTTCAGAGTTTGGTAGCGGTAGATTGAGAACGAACGAAGCCAAGCCGTCTTTGTCTAATCTTGCAACAGTTTTTTCTGTAGCAGCTTGATATACATAATCAGTCCTCTTTAGCCACATTTGATTAAATACTTGATAGGTTTCAGTTGCCCTTTTCTTTTCTCACATGGACCCACAATAGTAATTATGAAATTATATTTCTTATGCAAGATGCCACCAAAAAAATGTATCCCAAGTTAAGAATCTTCAACTCCAATGTAAAGTTGGTCCTCCTATATTGTAGATGACCAAACTCAATATTAAGACAAATTCTTCAGAAAGTTTCTGGGCCTGCAATAGTTCAAAAGGGTTGCAAATTAACGTTTATGGGAAAGAAATGGAATCAAACAGTTGAAACAGAAATCTTGGAAGAATATTGTGCTAGATAGGCTACACACTGTGAAAACCCCAAGACAGTATCAGCAGGAATTGTCATGGAAGCCCCAAGTTATCTGAACTACTAACAGTTACAAGGCAGAAATACTGCTGGTTTTAAACTGCAGAATCATTTGTACTTATGATGAAGGGCTAAATGGGAGTTGCTCAAATGACTTGCTGACCCTAAAAGACTGTTTACAACCAACGACTGCATCAATGTCATCAATGAATCTAACACCATAATGTCATGATTCATCAACTATATTACAGCAGAAAATGATGTAATACCATCAGGGCTGTTGTGTTTTGCGGGCTGATGCAACACGACACAATATGGAGATATAAATTACAGCATTAGAAAATGGTTACCCATGTACTCTATGTTGACCAAGTTATTTATACATCAAAATCGATTTTTCTCTCAAACAAAAGCCAAGCGACACATTTATAGTCATATTTGTGTTCAGGATCAATAAATTAGTACCTATTTTCTTTTCTTTTTTCTTCAAAGGTAATTTGTGTGCTGTCCAGCATTAGAGAAGAAAAGAGAAGTTCGGCTTATGCTAATTTAATATGGCTTATACCAAAAAAGAGCGTGTAGCCTAGTCAACAATGAGCGGCTTGCTAAAACTGGTATTACAGCGCGCCAGTGTTCGAAATTATGAATAAACAGACAAAAATCTGACCGGGGTTTGTTCCTGGTACGATTGCTCCTCCAGTTGACCCAGCTGTAAATGGATACCTGGTGTATGAGTTGGGGAAGGTATAAACAACAAGGAAGGGAACTGGCCACCCTACCTCACATAGGATGAGACTTAGTACATGAAGAGTTATCCTCATCCTCGACGTCAATCATGGATCTGACCTTCACACCACAAAAGTTGGCAGCATAATTAGAGGACGGGTCCCATTACTTACCTGGAGTGACTGTTTGTTTAATTTCTGCCCGAAGCACATTGGAGACAGTGTCCTTTGCTGCTCGCGCCACTTCGTTCATCATGCTGGTGTGCAAAACATCATCTCTCTGCTTGCGCTGGGCATCACTCACTTTCAGGGAGTCCTGCAGACGCTGGGATACTTTCAGTCAAGGACAATGCAGACCATACAATTTTCCTCCGCTTACTAGACATTCGGACCAGAAGATTACCCAACACACACTGGATAATACAGACCACAAGATCATCCAACACACACTGGATAATACAGACCAGAAGATCATCCAACACACACTGGATAATACAGACCAGAAGATTACCCAACATACACTGGATAATACAGACCACAAGATCATCCAACACACACTGGATAATACAGACCACAAGATTACCCAACACACACTGGATAATACAGACCAGAAGATTACCCAACACACACTGGATAATACAGACCACAAGATTACCCAACACACACTGGATAATACAGACCACAAGATTATCCAACACACACTGGATAATACAGACCACAAGATTATCTAACATACACTGGATAATACAGACCAGAAGATCATCCAACACACACTGGATAATACAGACCAGAAGATCATCCAACATAAACTGGATAATACAGACCAGAAGATCATCCAACACACACTGGATAATACAGACCAGAAGATCATCCAACACACACTAGATAATACAGACCACAAGATTATCCAACACACACTGGATAATACAGACCAGAAGATCATCCAACACACAGGGGACGGCATGGGCTAGTGGTTAGGTGACACAGCTCACAATCGGAAGGTGCTAGGTTCGAAGCCCATTATAGCACCGGCCGTTACCCCGGGGAAGCAAACCCTTAGAAAATGCAGGAGGAAGCAGACCCTTACATAAATGCATGTCAAAGTTGGATGCACTGGGCCGACAGGAGCAAAATAAAAACTTCAGTGCAACGTACACCCGCCTTGGGAAATAGATAAATAAGGCGAATGCACACACACACACCAAAAAAAAACAACAACAAAAAACATGCCAGGTTTAGACTTTCACCGGGACACATAATAAGAAAGGTATGTGCATAGGAATAAACAGATATATCGGCGAAACATGCAACAGGGTAAGTGTGAAAACAAATTTTCTCTCCAATTTCTACCTTTGCATTAATGTCATTTAACTCTTCATGCATTATCTTTATTTGGAATACCCTATGTCATAGATCCCAATTTTAGCTCAATTTCTTCTTCTTCTTCTTCTTCTTCGTACGCAGTCAGACAGTAACCATTATTTTTTAGAAAAAAGCAGCCGTCATCCTGAGGCTGTCGACGCTCAATTTGTTCTTCTTCTTCTTCGTACGCAGTCAGACAGTAATCATTATTTTTTTCGAAAAAAGCAGCCGTCATCCTGAGGCTGTCGACGCTCAATTTGTTCAATAATAATGACATTTATATTGAATGCAGCTTTGACGCACGAAATTATCACCTGGACTGAAAAGGGGTATTTTGACCACGCCATTTTAACTTAGAGGTGTTGAGGTCTTCGTTACCTCTGGCTTAATTTCTACATGTTGTGAGTGGCCGGTCTCATGCTCAACCATCCTAAGTTGTCTCTGTCATATACACTGCTGGAAATACTTGGAGCTTTGATATGCAAACATGTATATGTCTGCTGCTAGGTAGCTGAAGTATAGCTGTAGTATGTTTGTTTTTTTGCAATTTTTACTTTCTGCGGCTTACTAGGCCTGGTGGAAGATAGGTTGCATACTAGAGAAAAATGTCATTGCTTTTAGAATTTTGTCAGGACAGCGACTAACAGACCACTTTTATTGATTTTCAACTGCACTGCCAGAGACTCTTTTATGTACACAGCACCTAGTATTTTCATAAATCTCCAACATGACTAGACACTGGTCCCTCCTCCCTTGAGACAAGGAGGCACTTTAAACTTGTGAAATTCGTCTTCTTCTTCGTACACTGTCAGACGTCAACCTGTATTTTTTCTAAAAAAGCAGCGGTCATCCTGAGGCTGTCGACACTGCCATAGAGCTTATCTAGTGTTGCCACTGGTGATGGCCACATGTGCTTTCTCTGATCCTCGTATGTCGGGCAGTTTTGCAGCAGATGTTCAGCGGTCATTTTCCCGGTACCACACGTGCATTCGTCAGTGCCACCTATCTTCAATTTGTTGAATAGGTGGGCCCTCAGTCTATTGTGGACTGTGCGGAGTCTGAAGACCACGACCTGCTCTCTTCTGTTCAACTGGTAATAGGCATAGTTTTTTGTGTAGCCAGTATGTTCTGTTTCCCATTTGGTCATGTATCTAGCTCTAATAAGTCTTTTGGACTCTTCGTAGGTCACACTAGGTTCTGATTGTGGTAGTCTCGCACCTTCTTTTGCCAGTCTGTCTGCCTCCTCATTGACTTGGATGTTACAGTGGGATGGAACCCACTGTACCACTACTCTTTTTGGTGCGGACTGCTGGCATAGTTGACAGAGTACTGCTCTTAAATCATTAAAACTTGTGAAATTCAAAACCACATTTCACACTTTCATTTCTTGAGAAACAAGCATCTTTATCTCTCAGCTATAGCAACCCCAGCATGCACTGCAGGTTTTATATTACTATTCTTTGCCCCCCTTTCAGTCCTAGTAACAATCGAGGATGTTTCGATAATAGTGCGCACAATATCTTCCATAAAGTTGACCGTAGTATGCATGGGTCTGCATGACTGTGTTGTTCAAATAAAATTCGCTAAATTAAAGCAAATTATTGAAACAGCTGTTTGATATTTTTTATGATATTCTGTGTCACATTAAACTTCAAAACAGCAAAATCTTGGTTCGTAAAAATTGGGAGAACACTCTATATGTTTGGACTGTAGTCTTTTTCAGTGTAGAGCTGTACAATAGTTGATGTCTGGATGTTGAAATTTTTAATGGATATTCTGCTGTGATGTAACCAAAAACACTAGATATGTGATCGAATAAACGGTTCCTTCACCAAAAAGAACAACAATAATGTGATTATCAAGAATATTTTCTTGCTGCATGTGCTCTGGTGTAACTAAAAACACTATTTGTGTGAGTGAAAAGAGTGTTCTCTTACCAAGAGGCTAAATCTTAAACAACCATAACGTGATCTACAAGAATATTTTCTTGCTGCATGTGCTCTGGTGTAACAAAAAACACTATTTGTGTGAGTGAAAAGAGTGTTCTCTTACCAAGAGGCTAAATCTTAACAAACAACCATAACGTGATCTACAAGAATATTTTCTTGCTGCATGTGCTCTGGTGTAACAAAAAACACTATTTGTGTGAGTGAAAAGCGTGTTCCCTCACCAAAAGAACAAATGTCACCATCAAGAATATTTTCTTGCCGCATGTCTCTGATGTATCAAAAAAAAACTATTCATGTGATTGAAAGAGTGTTCCCTCACCAAAAGAGCAAACACAATGTGACCGTAAAAGGATATTTTCTCGCTGCATGTGCTGTGCTAATGAATGCTCCATTCGAGACACTAGAATGTCTTCCAGTTTGTTAATATCTTTCTCAAGGGAAGGCTGCTGTGCTGCCATCTGCTGAAGTTGTTCTTGCTCTATTTGGTGGCGATGAAGCTGCAATTGTATTTCCCTCTGCCTGTTTAATTCAGCCTGCATCTGTTGCATCATTTCTTGCTGAGAATGAAGCTGTTCTGCTAACCTTGCTATGCTTGTGTCAATCTGAAAGTATTATCATTATAAAGGTATAGGTCAGAACCATGGCAACGATTGCCATCGGGGATGAAGAAAACTCTTCATGTGCTAAGCTGCAGCATATGTTAGGTGGCCAGCTCCCGTCCTTGCTGTTTATACCTTCTCCAACTCATACGTCAGGTACCAATTTATATACCAGGCACAAACCACGCCCAGATTGTTTCTGTCCGTCCATGATCGTGAACCCTGGCATTGTAATCTCAGTCTTAACAAGCCAGCTCACTGTCGACTAGGCTACACATTTCACATTTATTATCATTATACCAGAGCAATAAAAGAAGGAAAAACCAAAAACAATTTTTTTTTAACTGGGTAAAACCACCAAACACTAAAAACACCAGCATCAAAATGTTTGAGCTCCCTCTGGAGCACAGGTCTTCAATAAATATACAAGTCATCTAGTCACATGACATTCACTATGTCCGTGCATGTTTTCCTTATCTCCTTTGATTCTGTCCCGAGCTCTCTGTTCCAATGTGTGTTTTTGTCTATCTCTACTTTTCTTAGCCTCTGGATTCTAGACAAGCAACAGCTTTGCAATGCTATCTGCATTGTAGCACCACGATGTCCGAAAAACGAAATGCGTTGTGTTGTAGTTTATAGCTTGACTGATATTTATCTGGTGTTATATAGGATCAAGTTACACCGGTTGACGTATCTGGGAATCACTGATCAGTGACGAGGGCTCGCAGGCTAAGATAATTACCAGAATAGCACAAACAGCAGCGCTTACGCGTTTGAAACCCATATGGCAGGATAAGCATCTCGCCTTCAGCATTAAAGTTAAGACTAATGCGCTCATAGGTGCTCTCAATATTTTTGTATGCCTGTGAGATTTAGACCATTACTGCGATATCCAGTGCAGAATACATGCAATGGAAATGAGGTGCTTTAGAAGACTATTAAATGTTACACATAAGAATTGTGTCACGAATGTAGAAATACGACTAGATTGGAAAACGCAATTGGGTCTTTTGATAGCTGTGAACATCTATCAAAACGCGAAAGATGGCTTGGCGTGGGCACATCACAAGGTGTAGCGGAATTGCAAATTCGATACTTCATTTTTCCCTACCAGGAAAGAGGGCGGGGACGTCCAAGGAAGAGATGGCAGACGACCATAGCTGAGTGGTCAAGCCTTTGTCCCGGTGAGGCATGACTGGCGGCAGAGGACAGAGAGAGAGATGGCATGGGATTGTCTTCAATTGTACCCCAGTGACCTGATGGGTTATGGGATTAACTGAACTGAACTAGGATCACCACGTGGAGGTGGAGAAGGGTCTTGGCAGTTCTCGGTCGCTGGTCCTGACGCTAGCAGACAGCTTTGGGTCACTAACCACTACAGCTCATGTACTGCTCAGCATCATGATCCCGCTCTGGTTCGCTCGTCCTGATGCTAGCTGTCAGCTTTGGGTTACTGAGCGCTGCAGCTCATGTACTGCTCAGCATCATGATCCCGCTCTGGTTCTCTCGTCCTAATGCTAGCTGTCAGCTTTGGGTTACTAAGCGCTGCAGCTCATGTACTGCTCAGCATCATGATTCCGCTCTGGTTCGCTCGTCCTGATGCTAGCTGTCAGCTTTGGGTTACTGAGCGCTGCAGCTCATGTACTGCTCAGCATCATGATCCCGCTCTGGTTCGCTCGTCCTGATGCTAGCTGTCAGCTTTGGGTCACTGACCGCTACAGCTCATGTACTGCTCAGCATCATGATCCCGATCTGGTTCGCTCATCCTGATGCTAGCTGTCAGCTTTGGGTTACTGAGCATTGCAGCTCATGCACGACTCAGCATCATGATCCCGCTCTGCGCTCTGTTCAACATTAATGATATTTTTGAAAAACTAAACTATCTGACAAGTGTAATTGTGACACTTGCTTTGGACTGCAAAACACACATTTTTTAAAATTGGCCTGACTAAAGAATTAAGCAAGGATTTCTCAAATACCAGGAAATAGAGCCTCAAATATCAGTACAAAGAGAGTCCCTCATATAATCAATGAAATATCACAAGACAAACAGAGTGAACCAAGAAAACTTACACTTGTCAGAACGTGCACTTGAGCCCTGGTTATGTCATGTCTAGAAAGATACAGATGAAAGAGTAAAATAAAACATCAATTTTTTTTATAGATTAATTTACATATTTTTTAAGATTTACTAAAATTATTATTTTAGTTGTTCCCCTCTGTATGTACATAATATTAATTGTACCCTCTGTATGTACAGAATCTTAATTGTCCCCTCTATGTACAGAATTTTAATTGTCCCCTCTGCATGTATAGCATTTTAATTGTCCCCTCTGCATGTACAGAATTTTAATTGTACCCTCTGTATGTACAGAACTTGTTCAGCAAAATGTGAAAGAACAACTTGTCTGCTCTGTTGCAGCTTGTTATCCAGGATCACAGTGTGGAGGTGTAGAAGGGTCTGTGCAGCTCTGATTCGCTGGCCCTTACGCTAGCAGACCACACAAGATTGACTTGACACATTTATAAGCTACCCTTACACAAGAATAACTTGACACATTTATAAGCTACCCTTACACAAGAATAACATGACACATTTATAAGCTACCCTTACACAAGAATGACTTGACACATTTATAAGCTACCCTTACACAAGAATGACTTGACATTTAAAAGCTACCCTTACACAAGAATGACTAGACACATTTATAAGCTACCCTTACACAAGAATAACTTTACACATTTATAAGCTACCCTTACACAAGAATGACTTGACACACTAACTACGATGAGCAGCTCACAACATCTGAGAAGTTTTTTTTACTGTGGTACATATAATCTAAGAGACTATGTCTGAGGTTCAAAGGGTTTACCGTAGACAAAGTTCAACTTTTACAAACAGCAACAAGAGAGGACTAATGTCAGGGTCGGTGAAACATAATGATTAATACCCCCTATGTCACGTCTACGTTAATCTCTTGGGAACAGACTGTGTTGACACAGCCACTGGACCAATGAGGTTGAGATTGACACGTCATCCCAATAGTGTAGTAGTGAACCTACTGAGAAGCCTAACACTGCACTATAGTCATGAGGACCCAAGTCCACCTTCTTCAGTGCAATTTATGATGTAAAAGGAGCAACTATAATCCGCTAACAAAGAAATATTGTCAAGAGCTAAATTAATTCAGCATGGCGAAGTCCATAACACCAACAACTACAACTGTGGCACACTGCCACTCCCAGCACCAAGACTAGAGTCACCACTCCCAGCACCAATACTAGAGTATTCACTCCCAGCACCAAAACTAGAGTCACCACTCCCAGCACCAAGACTAGAGTCACCACTCCCAGCACTAAGACTAGAGTCACCACACCCAGCACCAAGACTAGAGTCACCCCTCCCAGCACCAAGTCTAGTCACCACTTCCAGCACCAAGACTAGAGTCACCACACCCAACATCAAGACTAGAGTCACCACTTCCAGCACCAAGACTAGAGTCACCACACCCAACATCAAGACTAGAGTCACCACACCCAACATCAAGACTAGAGACACCACTCCCAGCACCAAGACTAGAGTATTCACTCCTAGCACCAAGACTAGAGTCACCCCTCCCAGCACCAAGTCTAGTCATCACTTCCAGCACCAAGACTAGAGTCACCACACCCAGCACCAAGACTAGAGTCACCCCTCCCAGCACCAAGACTATAGTCACCACTCCTAGCATCAAATCTAGAGTCACCACTTCCAACATCAAGACTAGAGTCACCACTCCCAGCACCAAGACTAGAGTATTCACTCCCAGCACCAAGACTAGAGTCACCCCTCCCAGCACCAAGTCGTCACCACTTCCAGCACCAAGACTAGTCACCACACCCAGCACCAAGACTAGAGTCACCCCTCCCAGCACCAAGACTATAGTCACCACTCCTAGCATCAAATCTAGAGTCACCACTCCCAACATCAAGACTAGAGTCACCACTCCCAGCACCAAGATTTGCATCAAGATAAAACAAATTGTAAACCTACTCAAATACATTCTGATCTACTCCAATATTTTAATTGATCACAGCTTATTTTGCAGTCACTCCAGGGCGAAACAGGTCAACTAACATTAATTAGGCCACATTGTGTTAAGACAGCTCCACTGCATCATATCCTGGTTCAGCTATTAGCTAGAAATAATCTCCTAATACCCAATCACACACAAGGAGACAATCGGCTCTACAATAAACATGCACAACAATTTTATATAAATTGATAGAAGAGCAATTACCCATGGGACCTCTTAGAGTAATTACGGACTCCAACATTATCTTGTACTTCATCCTCTGCATCATCATCTTCATCATCTGCTTCATGGCACTGTATTATTTCTTCTACTTCTGCCTCATCATTTTCATCATCATAGAAGTCTTTCTCTTCTTCCTCTTCACGGACGCTATAACAAGTTATTTTTTGGTTAGGGTCATTCATTTTTAATGACAGCAAAAATAAAAGACATGGTCAGGACATATAGTGAGAATGAATATGCTTACCTGGCAAAAATATTTAACACTAAAACATGGGGAAGAGCCAATGAGAGTGAGTAGACAAGTATGGCTCAAATACATCTGAACGAACGTGAGCGATTTCTACGTTGCAATTAAAATGCTTTATCAAGGATAAAAAATTCAATACAAATGAAAGTTTACTATCATAACAGCAACAATGAACAGAGATGGGTACTTAACCGAATCAAGGAATGCCTGGATCTGAACACCCGGAGTCTTGTATAACAAAATAACCACCCTGTCATGTTCCAAACTGTCAGGGTGGGAGGCCTTTTATGTCCGTATGATAGAGCTATTTGTGTAGTAGTACACATACCAGCTTACAAACACTTGCAGATATCACCATATGGCATTAGGCCAAAGGGCAGGAACCCACAGGCCACTGGATCAATAACCAACTAACCAACCAGCTGCTTCTTCTTCATCTTCATCGATCAACTGATGCTACGCTTCTAGTCCGGTGAGATTCACGAAGGAGACTGTGTTTCAGGTCTTCGCCGGTTCCCCAGTTTTTCAAGCATGGTTGCTTCACCAGGCCAACCTGCCTCTCTTTAGTCTGCATAGGACCTGCAACATATGTTCTGGTGTTTGCTTGGGTGATCCAGAATCACATGTGCCAGTGTCTCTGAGACCCATTCTGTGGAGGTGGACCTTGAGTCTGCAATGTCCCATTCTGAGCCTGAAGATCTTTGTCCATCTCTGCCAATTTGTTTATGCTGTCATTTTCTGGCTTGTATTCTTTGTGCTGGTCTCTCTCCATTCTATTCTCATAGATCGTTTAATGAGCGTCTTTGCTTTTTATAGCTCTGTGGATGGCAAATCCGCTTGCCGCCACTTCCAGATTATGTGAGCTCATCTGCTTTCTCGTTTCCAAGAATTCCACTGTGTGCCGGAATCCACTGTAGAACTAGATCTGTTTTTTGGGGGGGACAGCAATCCGATGTTGTATTTCATTTCGTGTGAGAGTCTATCTTGTTTGGGGCTTGAGATGGCTTGGAGTACACTCCTAGGGTCTGTTAAAATGACCAATTTCCGTGTAGTTATATTTTGGTTGATTAGAATCTGAGTTGCTGCACGAACAGCTCTTACTTCAGCTCTGAAATTGGTACAAGTCTCTCCTGCTGGCATGGAGTGATTTTCGATGTCGCCATTTGGGTGTGCTATGTAGATTCCACTGCCTCCACTTTTATTGTTCACAGAGGCTGATCCATCTGTGTACACGTGTGTCCAAGAAATGCCGGAGTACCGTTTCTTGAGCTCCTGCAGAATGTGGATTTTTTTGTTCTGTTGCTGACTGCTCACTTTTCTTCATTAACTCTGAAACCTCCAAGATTATTTTGGACCTGTCCTGGCTCCGTGACCAAGGTTCTAGAATGTGTGCGTGTTTTCTGTGGATTTCTCTGGCCAAGTGGTTGGGGGGTTTTTCCTTAGTAGTCTTTTTTTGTTCTCTCACGGAACTTCTGATGTAGAGGATAATCAGGTGGCATCTTTAGTTTTTTTAAACTGAGTAAGCCAGCAATACCTTCCATATTGGTTAAAAGTAAAAAAGTAAAGATCCTGTCATACCATGAAGCACATAGGAAATATGGTGTTAGGCCTATATTATTTTGTAACCCCCAGCACATAGTGGATGATGTAGTCAGCATTACGCTGGTCGCCTTTACATCCTACATTTTTTCTGGTACCCAATTTCTGTGGCTGGGTCGACCACAGGGGCCTGTTTGCAATCAGAAAAAAAATACTGCACCAACTGGGGGATTGAACCCTGATCGCCTGATTGGGAAGACAGTGCACTAACCAATGCGCTACCGCCACGGCTCCTAAGCTAAGTAGAAGGGTAAAGACCAGGAAAACAAAGTAATATGCCTAATTGTTGCCTTGCACGCACACTGGAGACAGCCAAGGGCTGATAAAGATAAACCTACCTGACAAATGCCTATTTATACTGGAAGCACTGGGCCTCAGGTTCTATATTTTTTTTCGTTCGTCCTGAAAAAGACATTATGCTGTGTGGTAGTTTACAGCAAGACTGCAAACACTTCTAGTATCAGCACTGTATTTTTTGGTTTGGACTGAGTTTGTCTTCCCTCTTAGATCATTATTCTCTCAGGCTGCACGGGTGCAGTATGTTTCCAGGACCGCCCCTCGAAAACAGAATAGGGTCTTAGTCAGTTTTGATTTGCTGACTGGACACAAGTAGCCAGCTATGAGTCACTGACTGCCAGCACAGTTACTGCTGCATACCTTACCTCAATGGAATAGTGCTCATCCCAGATCCCAGTGTGTGTAAGCTCTATGGAGATACCCACAATCCCAGCAAGTGCTAACAGTGTCCAAGTGTAAGCTTTATGGAGATACCCACAATCCCAGCAAGTGCTAACAGTGTCCAAGTGTAAGCTTTATGGAGATACAACCAATACCAGATCCCATCATGTGGTAACAGTGTCAAAGTGTAAGCTCTATGGAGATACAACCAATCTCAGGCTGACCACTACTGATTTAGGATATATTTAAACTGATATTTGAAGGTTTACACAGAAGAAGAAGATAACAAGACAAGTACAAATTGAGAGATTTCTTAGTTTCATGCTTCAGAAGTTCAAAGAAATGAAACAAGGTTTAAATGGTAAAGTTGTTCATTTGTGATAGATTCAACAAAAAGGCAATACTATTAGGAAATATATTTTTAGTCAGAGAGTGGTGAATGCTTGGAACATTGCCATAGGAAGTAGTGGAGGCAAAGACAATTAATGCATATAAGAATAGATTGAATCGCTCAGCTTTTAGAGCAAGAAAATACAAATGAAACTGGTTGTATACGGAATCTCGCAGAGTCTTCTAAACCAGTACAGATGTTAAGTTACTAGCAACTTACCTCTGCTCAGTGATCTCATTATCCAGTCTCTTTGCCTCTGTGAAGACATCAGGTGGTTCTGGCCAGACCAATTCTTTCCTCTCTTCCTGCTGCTCTGACGGAGCCATTTCCTCTACATCCTCTCTTTCTTCTTCCTCTTTTTCCAGACCCAATGCCTCAGCCACCTCCTTGTCATCCTCGTCATATCGGTCATCTTGGTCATTGTAAGCACCCTGTCAATAGAAACAATAAGAATTATATTCGCACATGAATCCCTGTACAGGTTGGAGGACGATAATGTTATTCATGTTTGTCCCTGGAGAGTGTCTTGTTTACTTAACAGTGCTATTAAATATGTATATATGAACAAACACTTTATTTATCCAACTTTGTGCTACATTTCACTTTGTTTGTCCAACTTTGTGCTACATTTCACTTTGTTTGTCCAACTTTGTGCTACATTTCACTTTGTTTGTCCAACTTTGTGCTACATTTCACTCTGTTTGTCCAACTCTGTGCTAAATTTCACTTTGTTTGTCCAACTTTGTGCTACATTTCACTTTGTTTGTCCAACTTTGTGCTACATTTCACTCTGTTTGTCCAACTCTGTGCTACATTTAACTTTGTTTGTCCAACTTTGTGCTACATTTCACTTTGTTTGTCCAACTTTGTGCTACATTTCACTTTGTTTGTCCAACTTTGTGCTACATTTCACTCTGTTTGTCCAACTCTGTGCTACATTTAACTTTGTTTGTCCAACTTTGTGCTACATTTCACTATATATCCAACCTTGTGTTACATTTCACTTTATTTGTCCAACTTTGCGCTACATTTCACTTGATTTACTTTACACTATTAGACGTTTGGCTTGGCTTCGTCGTTCGTTCTCAATCTCCTGCTACCAAACCCTGAAAGGGCTTAAGTAGCAGAATTTAGTCCAGAGAACGGAATGCATTGTGTCATAGTTTACAGCTTGACTGTGATATTTGCACCTTTCGGTCCAACACATCCGACTTCAGCAAGCATTTTTTAAGTACCTCGTTAGCCTTCCCTCTTCGATCCCTTCTCCTTAGCCAGTCTGTCCTGCTGCAGCCTGTTATCCAGGATCACTGCGTGGAGGTGTAGAAGGGTCTTGGCAGCTCTGGTTCGCTGGCCTTGACGCTAGCAGTCAGCTATGGGTCACTGACCACTGCAGCTCATGCGCTGCTCAGCATCTTGATCCCTATTAGACATTTAATTATCTATTTCCAATTCATTTATTCAAATTTGCTCTGAAGGCTAATTAATTAATCAATACAATTTATTGATACCACTTTAAGCTATTTAATTCTACAAGTCTACACTTTTATCTCATCAATAATGCATGCAATGCAATTAGTGATATGGTTCAATACTACTTCACATATTATAGTTAATTGAGTTCCTGATATTTATTGTGGTCATCATTACTAACCCTAAGGCTCCTAACTGGAAATGAACCAGTGATGGAAGCAGTATCTATGGAATTTCCAAGACCTCCTGGAATCTTTACCAACAGTGGAGAGCCACCAAACATGTCATCCAAGGCGTCCTGGTTAGACCTTGTGGATGCATTCAGTGACTGACTGTCTGAGTGGGCACCTCCTGCAGGGCCTTTAGGAGTAGCCAGCTCAACTTCCTCAGATGATGTGACTGGCGGCAGAGGAAATTCTGATATACTGACATTAGCACCAGGAGATGGTCTGGATTGAGATGGTGTCTGCAAATATTACATACAGCACTTATACATGGTGAGATATGTTAGTCCAAACAGTTCATTAATCAGAACATTTTAGCTACCAGTGCACGCAAGAAATTATATCATTGGAAAACTGACCGACAACGTGTGTGCGTGCGTGTGTGTGTGTGTGTGTGTGTGGGGGGGGGGGGGGGGCCTGAATTGTCCGTAGCTGAATGAGCCGCATCAGCATGAAAAAACTTGGCCCATGCGAAAATAGTTGACACAACAATAAATAAGGCGGGTTAGATAGTATCAGTGTACCTAAAACCCACCTCCATTGATAGAATATACACCCCATAATTGGCATAGCACCACTCGAGATATGAAGAAGCGGTGCAGCAGAAATCAAACGAGAAAAATAGGAGCATGACTCAAGACACCCGATGGTTGGACATCAGGTACAGAGCACAAGTCGCTCCAAACTGGTGTATCACTGTGCAAGCAGAATATGAAACGATGGGGATACACAGATGATAACACATGTGACTGTGGCGCAATACAGGACCCTGATCACCAACCTCCAGAAAACATGCAATAGGTATGACATGCTGGAGGCAAATGACAAGGTAAATCTTTGTCGCTGGATACTGGATGCAAGAAGTATAACGTGGTGCTCGGACATGGAAAGTAAGCAAGCTACCAGTGAAGCACAGACCTTTGATGAGTACATGTTAATTCCTGTTGTCTTGTGCCATTCGTCCCAGTTTTAAGTTTGTATTAAGTTCTCTTCTTCGTGTTCATTTTGGTCTCTTAGACTGGAGATTTAGAGCAGGGACTGCTTTGCAATGCAGTGTTATTGTTATCAGCTGATTCAGTTAATGTGTTTCATATTCAATGTAAGTATCTTATTCTCCCTTTCCACTCCACTGCTGTCTGGTTCTTTCAAACAGTTAAAAAATAATTTATCTGATTATACCAATCAAAACATGAAAATCAAATACTATGTCTTCAGTTTTCTTGTATAAAGTAGAAACCTAGATCCGGACAAAGAAAATTGAGACGAGTATTGACTTTTTTGAGATGTGGGGATTCAGAATACTTGAACTAGTTTCTTGGAAAGATAGGAAAACAAATAGTGAGGTTCTAGAACAACCCAAGGTGGAGAAGATATTCCTGAAGGAAAAAAATAGCAGAAAAATCAAATATTTGGTCATGTCAAGCGACATGAGAGTCTGCAGATGGTGGCAGAGATACAGACAACATCAAGATGTGGTCTGAACACAGTTTGACTGAGTGTACCAATCGGGCACAGGACAGAGACAGCTGGATATCCATTACCTTCAACATCTGATGCAGAGACATCACTGGTGATACCAATTCTTCTTCTTCTGCGTACGCAGTCAGACAGTAACCATCATTTTTTCAAAAAAAGCGGCGGTCATCCTGAGGCTCTCGCCACCGCCATAGAGCTTGTCTTGCAGTTCCACTGGTAATGGCCACATCTGCTCTCTCTGATCCTCGTATGTCGGGCAGTTCTGCAGCAGATGTTCAGCGGTCATTTTACCAGTACCGCACGGGCATTCGTCGGTACACCCTATCTTCAATTTGTTGAATAGGTGGTACCTCAGTCTGTTGTGGCCGGTGCGAAGTCTGAAGACAACGACCTGCTCTCTTCGGTTCAACTGGTAATAGGCATCGTTTTTGGTGTAACCAGTATGTTCGGTTTCCCATTTGGTCATGTATCTGGCTTTGATAAGCCGTTTTGACTCTTCGTACGTCATACTGGTATCTGTTTGTGGTAGTCTTGCACCTTCTTTTGCCAGTCTGTCTGCCTCCTGGTTGCCTTGGATGTTGCAGTGTGACGGAACCCACTGTACCACTACCCTTTTTGGTGCGGACTGCTGGCACAGTTTGCAGAGTGCTGCTCTTAAGTCATTAAGCTCAGTGTTTTTCTGGCTTTTTAGCGCTGTGACTATGGCGAGAGCATCTGTCAGCAGGACTATATGGCTCTCATTTTCACTGTGTGTCACCATTTCTTCCATTGCCGCCTTCAGTGCCTCTGCCTCCGCTCTGAAATTGCCTGTGTACTTACCAGTAGCGAATGACAGTGTTATTTTTCTGCCATTTGGTAGGTTCAGGAATGCTCCTGCCCCTCCGTTCTGTGTAGTGTTTGTTACAGAACCGTCAGTGTATGCATGGGGATACCAATTCAATTCTATTTTATTTTTTGGGGGCGTTTACCTTATTTATTTATTCCCCAAGGCGGTGCGCGTTGCACTATGTTTTTATTTTTCGTCTGTCGACTCAGTGCATCCGACTTCGGCATGCATTTTATGCAAGGTCTGCTTCCTCCTGCATTTTTTAAGAGTTAGCTTCCCCTGGGTAACGGCAGGTGCTGTGATGGGGATTGAACCCAGCACCTTCAGATTGTGAGTTGTGTCATTTTACCACTGCCCCATCCGCTCCCAATTCTATTTTGAGCAAGCACCCATTTATAAAAGCCTACATCTTTCTCGTTACTGTTTTTATTGCTCTCCATGTTTCAGATAAAATAGTGTACTTTTTTAACATGCTACAAGGACCAAAGAGTAACATTACGCACAGGTGAAACATACTGATCAAGAGACGCCCCCCCCCCCCCCCAACTTGTGTTCTTGACCAACACGGTGGGAATTGACAATGTGATCCCCCTAGTGGTAAATTTACTTAGGAGCTGTTGCAGTGCAGTGCAGCAAGGAGGGACCAGGTCCACTATCTCAAGTATTCTTCGGGATGTAAGAAGACTAACTGCAGCCCATTACCAAGCAAACACAAAAGGTTTTCAACAACAAAGAAACAAAAATGATATGTTTGTACATTATGTTAGATAACAGAAACAATAGAAAGTGATTTACAGACAAACATAAAATGCTAAACATTTCTGCTGCTGTGATCCGCTAACAGTAGTTATGTGATTAGGACCAACCTGAGTGAATGTGCTGCTTGGAGATAATACAGTTGTGGGGTCAACAGAGCTGCGAGGGGAGTGCATGCTCAGTAGGTCATCTTTCATGGCTGTGACATGAGTAAAGCTGCTTGTGCCAGAAGAGCTCACCAAAGTCTGATCTGCTAGTGAACCACTGAGAAGTGCAGGCAACATTTATATACATAGATGTTTGCAAGTCATACTTCACCAAAACAAACAAACAGATGTCTGCAAGTCATACTTCACCAAAACACACATTAAACAGATGTCTACCAGTCACAGTTTACCAAAACACACAGTAAACAGATGTCTACCAGTCATACTTCACCAAAACACACATTAAACAGATGTCTATCAACTATACTTCACCAAAACACACAGTAAACAGATGTCTACCAACTATACTTCACCAAAACACACATTAAACAGATGTCTACCAACTATACTTCACCAAAACACACATTAAACAGATGTCTACCAACTATACTTCACCAAAACACACAGTAAACAGATGTCTACCAACTATACTTCACCAAAACACACATTAAACAGATGTCTACCAACTATACTTCACCAAAACACACATTAAACAGATGTCTACCAACTATACTTCACCAAAACACACATTAAACAGATGTCTACCAGTCATACTTCACCAAAACACACATTAAACAGATGTCTACCAACTATACTTCACCAAAACACACATTAAACAGATGTCTACCAACTATACTTCACCAAAACACACAGTAAACAGATGTCTACCAACTATACTTCACCAAATCACACATTAAACAGATGTCTACCAACTATACTTCACCAAAACACACATTAAACAGATGTCTACCAACTATACTTCACCAAAACACACATTAAACAGATGTCTACCAGTCATACTTCACCAAAACACACATTAAACAGATGTCTACCAACTATACTTCACCAAAACACACATTAAACAGATGTCTACCAACTATACTTCACCAAAACACACAGTAAACAGATGTCTACCAACTATACTTCACCAAATCACACATTAAACAGATGTCTACCAACTATACTTCACCAAAACACACATTAAACAGATGTCTACCAACTATACTTCACCAAAACACACATTAAACAGATGTCTACCAGTCATACTTCACCAAAACACACATTAAACAGATGTCTACCAACTATACTTCACCAAAACACACATTAAACAGATGTCTACCAACTATACTTCACCAAAACACACATTAAACAGATGTCTACCAGTCATACTTCACCAAAACACACATTAAACAGATGTCTACCAACTATACTTCACCAAAACACACATTAAACAGATGTCTACCAACTATACTTCACCAAAACACACATTAAACAGATGTCTACCAACTATACTTCACCAAAACACACATTAAACAGATGTCTACCAACTATACTTCACCAAAACACACAGTAAACAGATGTCTACCAGTCATACTTCACCAAAACACACACAGTAAACAGATGTCTACCAGTCATACTTCACCAAAACACACAGTAAACAGATGTCTACCAGTCATTCTTTACCAAAACACACAGTAAATATAGATGTCTACCAGTCATACTTTACCAAAACACACAGTAAATATAGATGTCTACCAGATATATTTCACCAAAACACTGCAAAAACATTCTAATTAAGAATTTCTTCTTCTGATTACTGGCAAAATGAGCTATTCCAAAAATTGACATGGTATGGACATATATCACGATCGGTGGGGCTGACCAGGACCGTCCTGCAAGGCACTGTGCCTGGGAAGCGTGGGAGAGGAAGACCAAATAAGAGATGGGAGGACAATATAAAAGAGTGGATGGGAAGGTCTACAGCTGAAACAAATACCCTGGCGAAAAATCGAGACATATGGCTGGAACTGGTTTGACAAGTTGCAATAACAGTGCCTCAATTACCTTCAAGGTTACAGGACTGATGATGAGCTATTCCATCTTTCTCTTCTTCCTTTTCTTCAATCTTGTTTTTTTTTCCTACTAATTCTTCATCCTCTTCTAATCATCCAAATAAACACGAGTTATTTACTCGACTACCCCAGCAATGGGAAAAATATTGTACGAGTTGTACGAGTTTTTAAAAACATGTTCTTATTTATTCCTGCATCCCATTTGGTGTACCGTAATCTTTCTTTAAAATTCACGAGACTATTCCACACTTGACAAGATTTTGGTATATGTGAATGGCAGGGTGTGCAATGTCATGTGTTGTAGGAGTTTACTATCCTAGTCAGTCTCATATGGCTGGCTCTCAGTGTCAGAAAAAATCAGTCAGGTTCTTGTGCGTTAATTCACCCATTCTGAAATTGTATGCCATTCAATGACCACACAGGTTTCCGTACAAAAATAATTATAAGTGTCTAGCTATCAGGGTGCAGTTTTGTTGTTTTTTGTGGGCCCTAAAACGGACCTTGATGCTGGTTTGTGGGTTTTGTGGGCCCTGAAAAGGGCCATGAGGTGAACAGATTACCAAGGATTTTTTGTAGGCCCTAAAAAGGACCTTGATGCTGGTTTGTGGGCCCTGAAAAGGGCAGTGAGGGGAACAGATTACCAAGGATCGCTGAAGCTATGCACATATCAGAACATACACATGTTCGTTCGTAGCTGCACAATTTCAAGAGGAGGCCAAAATTCTGGGATGTCCTGCAGAATATTGTCGAACGGGTCTAACTGGCGGACTTTATTCCGATGTCGCCACAGAAACACACATGTAGGAATCTATCATGTGTCTGTGTGTTCCGTTTTGACGTTTGTTGCGCTCTTTGGCAGCTTTCCACAACCTCTCTATCCGTTGTGTGTTTGCTCTTGTGATATTGTCGACAAAATGTGCAGAATGATTCACTGTTTCGTGACTTAAACCAGGCACATTCTGAATGGTACTGCATGCACGCCATTGATCAGACACAACTGTCGTACCAGGACGAATGTTGGCTACGATAATGGGCATTAGTGTTGCCGCTGAGCGGTCCAACACTGGAACCATCAAACACTCACTTGTTTCACGACAAATGCCACCGAATACCCACTGCTGTGGAAATATACGACCGACGTTTTTCCTGCGTGTGAACACACTTTCATCAATTTCAACCGTCGTATTTGGACCGCCAATTACAGCGGGATTAGCAATTAATGAATTTGCACAAACCTCACGGAGGTTACTGTTCCATTTTATGGCAGCATTATTGGCAGTTCCTAGCTCTGATTTACAGAAAGCAATGCTAGTCATCTCTTTACTCCAACAGTAAATGAAGAGAATAAGCTCCCTATAGGACAGACGTGTCCCTCTAATCATGTGCCAGAATGAACAGGAATGTCCTGCTGACATCTCTAACAATCTTGGCGAACTGTGAGAGACAAAGTCATAACATGATTTTAAGCCCACAGTCAGACAGTCTGTATAATTCGTCTTTCCTGCAAAAATTGCACACAATTTATTTTCTTGCGTGTCAAGTGTGACAACTGCAAGAAATCCATCTTCCACGTACGGTGTTAGATCTGAGAATGACATAGACATAGGTTTACCGCGCGAATTGAAAAGTATGGTGCTATGTGTGGCTACATTCTACTAAATTTGATTTATAATCCGTGGGTGAATTAACGCACAAGTACCGTCAGTCCTATAACAAACACTGATGACGAGGATTAAGTGTTACGAGACTTCACTGTAAAAGACCACAGCTTGTTTATGAAGTGGGTAGCAGCACTTCCATGCTGTCCTGCCTTACCTAATAAAGTAAGCCACCTACTCATTTACAGCTGGTTCGACTAAAGCACAGCAGTAAGGGGAGTTGAACCCTGCATCTTTACCACGAAAAGTGAGTGCTCTACCACTATGCTAATCAGATAGAGCATTGATCCTATTCTCATCTTTATCACACAGAGCCCTCAGAGATCTCTCGGACAGTGGAGGCTTTAATGTCCAAACCTGCATTCATGTGTTGGCCTAGTCACATCCCATACAGCCCAGGCTCTGGTTTGAACCAAGTTCAATTGGTTTGTTTACCCATTTGCTTACCAAGCTACTCACACTCCTCCTCCTGTGTTCATTCTCAATCTCCAGCTACCAAGCTCTGAACCGGGTTTTGCAAGTAGCAGGATGTAATTTGGAGAACGGAATGTGTTGTGTCACTAGTTTACAGCTTGACTTCGATATTTGCACCTTTCAGTCCGACACATCCTTCTTAGGCAGGTACTCACACTGATTAGTTTACTCTTGACAAGTTTTCTCTGACAGCAAGTTGTAGCAGCTCTTTTTACATCCTGGGGCATACTGTTGAAGGTGGTCATAGGTCCTCTACCTGTAGTGCAATGCAAGACTTCTTAATTCAAAAAGTATAAGCTCCACCACTAAGGTTAGAATTTTAACGAAAATGTGCTGTCTGTGTTACTGTGTGAGGCCAAAGAGTGGCGCACGATGATGACTCGTTCTAGAAAAGGTCATTTTTCTTTAATTAGTATTTGCACTGGATATGCAGACTACATTGGTATGATAGGGTCACTAACGTGGAGCTTCTGGAATGAACAGATCAATTCCCAGTTTTGTCAGGGCATAAGGAGGTGGCTTGGATACACATTGAAGAGAACACCAAACAGTGTTACCCATCAATCTGTTTTCGGAACCCCAAAGAGCATGAGGAAGGCCCAAACATACTTGGAGAATAGCCGTAAACGTGGAGAAGGCTGGTCAGATATGGGACCAAATGAAGGTGTTGGCGGAAGACAGAATGATTTGGCGTGTGTCTGTTGACGGCCTATACTCAACTGGGTGTAAAAAAAAGCAATTGATGATGATGATATTGGACTATGACCTCAATAAGTAGATTGATTGACATCCTGTCAGTCTCGAGAGACAATGGACTCATCTTAGAGAAGGGACTTAGTCAGTTGTTGCCCTTGCTTTCCCAGACACGTTTGGAGTCTGCATCTTGTCTTCCCTGCTTGATGACCAACAGACAAATCCTGCCTCTAGCAGAGTCTGTCTTTGGCAAATTCCTCCCAGTTGTAGGTCTTCATATCCAACGCCCTTAAGTCACGCTTGCAAACATCTTTGTAGCAGAGGAAGGGTCTGCCTTTGTTACGATTGCGGATGGTCAGCTCTTTGTATAGGATATCTTTTGGTTTTCGCCCATCCTCCATTTTGCGTATGTGACGAAGCCACCGCAAGCAGCGCTGGCGAAGAATCGTAACTAAGCTGACACTCTTTGCCCGGTACAACACGTCATTTGTAGACAGCCCATAAAAAACATGGTCACTTATTAATGTTAAAATTATGGGAATTGTTACCTTGGACTAGCAGTATCAAACATCATTGGAGCAATCAGTCCTTGTGGTGTGTCAGGTAGGACCACTGGCAAATATTGACTAGTTTCAATGTGGTCTATGCTCACGTCTGACAACAAATTACGCAGACCTGAATTGGGAACATTGGAAACGAATGATCACCAAACAATCATAGTTGACGTCAAATATATAAAAATGGCAGAATCATCTGTAAAGTATTAGTATCTTAATGCACTTAAATGGTGCATACTGAATTATTTTTACAAAGCCATGCAAAACGGAAGAAAGCCGAAGGTGTTGGGTTCGCTCCCTATTCACAGCACCTGCCATTATCCCGAAGAAGCAAACCTTTAGAAAATGCAGGTGGAAGCAGATCCTTCCATAAAATGCACGCCAAAGTCGGATGCACTGAGCCGACAGGCGCAAAATGATACAAAGTGCAACGCACATCACCGTGGAGAATAGAGAAATAAGGCTAGTGCGCACAATAAAATAAAATGCTGAACTGCTTTATGGCAAGTGGTATGAAGACAGTGTCAACAACAGAAGTGCCTGTGTGAATCAGTGTACCAGCAAAGAATTGAAACAGTGCAACTTTACAAATATGTCTTTCATAATGACTAAAGAGAGTTGTGGATGGTGAAGTTTTAAAGTTGACTCATGAAATGCGAGGAAAGTTGGACTTCAAGACATGAGAAATGATTTATTATATGGTCAGACCAGTGATCGTGCATCTGGATTACTCATGGATATTCATCACATGTCCAGTCCAGACTTTGAATGGGACACTGAAGTAATGGAATTGAGGGATAAATGCAGAAATACACACGATGTGGTGAGTTCAAATATTTTTTCCTCCTTGTATTTCCACCTCTACAAAAATACCATTTAACGATTGTTATTTTGAATACTTTATGTCATATATAGTTCAATTATGTGTCCTACGATGTTCAGATCATATGTTTAGCCCAATCTGCTTAATATGAATGAATTTTGTTGCAGCAGCTGCGCAGGACTGAAAGGCACAAATCTGCAAAATTATCTAGGATTGGAAATGGTTAATAAGCTATATTTTCTGGCTTGAGGTGTTAGAGTTACATATTTCTATATAGACACCTCTAAAGCTACCAACCACATAAACTTAAAACATCAAACAGATGTGTCAATGCAAGAAGAAGACCAAGAAAAAAGGTTGATTGAAAGTGTTGAAAATACACTACATAGTATGGACTGAAAATATGACATCATGACATCTAACAAAAGTGTACAGATGACACACGTAAGAAGATTATCCTGCATCATGACATTTAACAACATAAGTGTACAGGTGTCATATGTAAGAAGATTACCCTTCATCATGACATCTAACAACTTAAGTGTACAGATGACACACGTAATAAGATTATCCTGCATCATGCCATTTAACAACATAAGTGTACAGGTGTCATATGTAAGAAGATTACCCTTCATCATGACATTTAACAACATAAGTGTACAGATGACACACGTAAGAAGATTATCCTGCATCATGACATTTAACAACATAAGTGTACAGGTGTCACACGTAAGAAGATTACCCTTCATCATGACATCTAACAACTTAAGTGTACAGATATCACGCGTAAAAAGATTACTCTTATCATGACATTTAACAACTTAAGTGTACAGATGTCAGGCATAAAAAGATTACCCTTATCATGACATTTAACAACTTGTGTGTTAAACGTGTACAGATGAGACGATACGAGATGTAGACTTTAAAAACCTTACAATGTAGAAATCCATATACAAACCTGCATCTTCCTGTGATGTGGAACTAACACTCATTGTGCGAGGATGTGGTGCACTAGACTCGGGACGGTAACGAATCAGCAGCTCCTGAAAGGATCTACGTCAAAGAAACAAAGACAAAAACAAGTTTAGATTAATAGAACAAACATTGCGTGTACTGGGACAAATTTGTTGGCTCTTAACTATGAGGGTAAATCAGTAATTATACAAGATATTGAGTATGTTGGCTACCTCCCATAACTTCTCAAACTCATTGTCTTGTTCCATGAGGACAATAAAAGCCACATACAGTTCATCTGACAGCTTTGAGATTAAGAGTAGAGTCAAGCAGGGCTGTGTGCTTGCTCCTACCCTCTGTGGTGCTACTGGTGATGTCTACATTCGCATTAGATCTGATGGTTCACTTTTTCACCCAAGACAATACTTCTTCTCAAAGATATTCACTTCGCCGATGACGCTTCCCTTGCTGCACACAGTGAGTCTACCCTGCATTCCCTGACTAACAATATGGCCAAGGCTTGTGATCTGTTCTCTCTGACTATAAGTGTTACGAAAACTGTGGTTCTAAGTCAAGGAACTACCACCCCAACTAGTAAATGACAACCTAATTGCACAAACACAACAATTCTGCTACTTGGGGTTAAATGTCACAGCCACCCTCTCTCTCTCCAGACGAATAAATCAATACACGAATTGGAAATGCAGCTACAACATTTCACAGATTAAATTAACAATGCAAATGAAAGCTAAATATCGGGCCCGTGTGTGACTGTATGGCTCTGAAGCATGGACCACTTAGTCAAAAGGAGACTCCTCTTTCATCTTCATTGTCTACGCAAAATAATGAAAATCAAGTGGTAGGAGAAGATTAACAACACAGGTATTGTATCGAGCCAAGCTGCAATCCATCATAGGGACACTCGGTAGTAGAAAACAGATGGATGGGACATTTGAGATGAATGGAATGCAGCTGCATGCCCAAACAGGTGCTTTTTGGTGAACTTTAAGTGGGGAGGAGATCTATATGTAGGCTAATGTTGAAATATAAAGACCTCAATGTAAGACTTCTCCATTGACTTTCAAAAGTGGGAGGAGATGGCTGAAGATAGAGTTGCATGGGAAACAACATTATATAGAGTGTTAGAGACTTTTGATGAAACCCTAAAAAAACATTGGAAAGCAAGCGAGTAAAGTAACCATATATCCAAGACCGGCACTCACTGTGGTAAAGTGTGCCTGTCTTCAGTTGGTAAGATCAGCCCTGAAAAGAACTGTCAAATGAGACTTTTACCTACTTAAAACCTTCTGTAAAGATGAAAAGACAATATATATATAAATCAGTACGTAGGCCACAAACTGACATGGAATAGCTGAAAAATGTAGTCAGAAGTTTCTAAAGATGTTATTAGGTGGCATCAACATCCAGATTTGTGATTATTTTAGGTGGCAACATTAGGTGTTGCATGTGCAGCTCAGACACAAAATGGCGTCCCTGCTCATAAGGTGTCCATCATAGAGTGTACAATCAAAGAACAGTGTGCTACTGCATATTCTCAAACACTAGAGCAAAGTAAACCTGCAGCCTGCTAGGCGCCATCTATCTTGCTCTAAACAAACCACCTAACCATGGCAGTGTTATGCCATGTCACAGTTTGTTGCCTCTTATGACATGCTCTCTGTGAGGCAGTGGTACTATTCTTGTCCTTGTCATACACAAAGATCCTGGCTTGGCTTCATCTGCATGTCGCTCACTACTACGGGGATTACGTCGATCCCTTGTCTTGTTAGCCAGGCTGCCATGAAAATAGCCTGTTTCCAGGGAGGGCTGCGAGGAAGCCGAGATGAGGGTCTTGGCCTGTATATTTTGCCTGACTCTGACTAACATGTCTGATCAGTATGTCTTCCTACCTTTTGACATGTTAAATGAGGTGTTTGAGGAAGGTCATCAGTGCTACCCGGAAAGACAGAATGTGGAACTAAGACATATGAAGTATGGTCGACACTACGTCTTTTGTAGAGTACATTTTCAGACAAAAAAATACGCCGGTTCAGTCATCTCATGAGAATGCACCCTTATCAACTTCCACTGATGGCTTTCAATGAGAGTAGACCTGACTACAGGGCAAGAGGTCTGCAGTGAGGTCAGGTGGATAGACATTAAAGTGACTGTGCAAGGACATGGGCGCACAATAACCTATGCAATGCACTAGACACAGGACATATGACTTAAGCTTGCCATGACACCCAACGATATATATGAAAAGAAATCTAACTAACCTTCATCTGATATGTTTCTCTCTGTAACCCTGTACAAAAATGTGTTTCACTTCTTCATGTCTAGTTATACCTGATTTGCTTCTCATACTACTATGTTTCTCATATTAATATGTTTCTCATACTGATATGTTTCTCAGTCTGATGTTTCTCATCTGATATGTTTCTCATAATGCTGTGTTGGTACAATAAAAGATGACTGACATATTATAATAAGATTGGAAAGACTTAAGTTTCTCACTTTCTGACACAGCTACCTACTTGGTGTGAACACCGTACATCTTGATCTGCACACCAGTGGTCACCTTGTCTCCAGAGTCTGCTCCATTACGAACCTCTTGCTCATCCTCATCATCATGGTTCTCATCCAACTCTCCTGTCAGGATAATGACACATATAAGCATTTCCACAGTGAACAATGACTATATAATATATGAGGGTTGTACAGAAAGAAATGCTCCTCATTTTGTTTCCTCATCCCAGAGTAAAGATAACAAAGTGAATATTTACAAGCTGCAACACTGATCCCTGTACATAATTGCATGGTTCTCAGACAGATAGCGCTGCTGTAGTAGGTAGTTAAAATGTGCTATGTATGGAAGTTGTGCAGCTGATAGGTGCATCGTACAACCTTCTACAGCCATCAGCCTAGACATGCTGCTGATGCAATTATTCGTGATGATCACTGCATCAAAATTTGACAACTGGCTGTCCAGCTCTCAGACAGCAATGTGATATCAATTTGATACAATCTAGGATATTCCCATACATGCACAAGTTCAGTTTCTCTAAGTCTCACAGCCGATCGCAGATGTCATGGGAATATGGCTACGAGAACAGGATATGAGCATGAGGAAAGGCATGCATGCCCTTGTTTCACACTGATGTAAGCCTGTTTAGGTGGATAAAGATTATGTGTTCAAATAATATGTCAAGAAAACATTCAGTTATACTGTGTGTGGAAGAAAGAGAGAGAGAGAGAGAGAGAGAAAGGGTCAGAGAAAGAGAGTGAGACACACACACAAATATACAAAGGGCTTGTCATAACTCTTTACCCTGACCATGAAGGAGTAGGAGGAGAAATTTGAAATTTGGCACAGTGCTTATTCCTTCTCAATGTAGTCACCACCTAAAAAAATACATTTCTGCCATCTTTGCGGGACCTTAAAAAAAACCTTCACAAAAAAGTCTTTATCACTGTCAAAATGATTTCCTTTCAGCTGTTTTTTAAATTTTAGGAAAAGAAAAAAGTCTAATGGAACTAAATCCGGAGAATATGGTGGATGTGGAAGAATTTCAATATTCAAATCGTTGGCTGTTTGCAGCACAAGCCTTGCTTTATGGGAGGGCGTGTTGTCTTGAAGCAAAGGCAGAGTTTGAGTGCGCGCTCTCCCTCGTTTTCTGGTCACAGTCTTTCTTAGTTTGGTGAGGAGATCTGCAAAATATTGACCATTAACCGTGTTGCCATGAGGCAGGTAATCTTTCAATATCACACCTTTGACATCCCAAAAACAATCAGCATAAATTTTCTTGCAGATTTCTGTGCTCTTGGCTTGACATGTGTTGGTGGGCCCGGGGTTTTCCACTGCATGCTGGAAATTTTAAATTCTGGGTCACAATGGTGAGCCCAAGTCTCATCTACTGTCACCATGGTCTGCAACATGTTTTTCGACTGACACATTTTGAGCAACTGGCTACAGCAATCAACCCTTGGTTGTTTCTGTTCACATGTCAGCAGAAGCGGGACATACATGGCACACTTTTCTCATGTTCAGTCTGTTGTGTAAAATTCTAAAAATTGTACTTTCATTCAGTTTTGCTGACCTAGATATCTCTGCAATTGTCATTTTCCTATCCTTGTCAATGATTTTCTTCACTGTTGCAGCATTTTCATCGCTGCACTCTGAGGATGGTCTTCCTTATCTTGGAAGATCAACAACATGGGAATGGCCACACTTAAACTGCCTACAAGTTTTTTACAGAAACATACAAAGGACAGAATTCCTTACAACATTGGTTTCATCTCCCTGTGTATTTCTGTAGGTGTTTTTTCCTGTGACATCAAGAATTTTATCACAGTTCTGGCCTCTGATTTCTCCATTGTTCTGACAAACCATTATAGTTGTAGATCCGGTCAATAAGGTGTGTTGCACCATCCACCATACCGGGTTAACCCACAGAGGAGGAAAATTCATACTTCTCAAGTCCAGTACAAATTGAATGAGCTACATATGCACCAAATTTCAACTTTCTCCTCCTACTCCTGCATAGTCAGGGTAAAGACTTATGACAAGCCCCTTGTACATACATATACAACAAGTGGGCAATAACTGTATTGCCCCTCATCCTCCTTATAGAGACAATAGCAGACATGACTTTGTTTGGAGTCATTGATGTTAATATCTGACTGCAAACTAGAAAAAAAAACAGAACTAAAAATGATGATTCTTAGATTTGAAGACGCAGAAATGAATTATCTATCATAGAAAGTATTCATAATAAAATATATATTCTTCGTCTACTTCTGTGTTTGTCATGAAAAAAAAAGTTTTGTTAAGTTGTGTCATAGTTTACAGAGAGACTGCAATATCTGCGCCTTTTGGCCTGACACATTGTTTCCGAACTCCAAGTGCTACAAGTAAAAGTGACAATAGTGCATTAGTAGCACAGAATATTTTGTTAACTATATGCTCTTCAATATTACCTGTAGTTACTTCATCCAAATGTGAGTCCTTGGCAGAGTGTTTGAATCTCTTGACACCAGCTTCGAAGATGGCAAAGCTAAGGCAAGGCTGGGTTAATGAAAACTGAGACAAGGAACTGACATGAACTGTGCGACTGTCGTGTTTCTGATAGATCTGCAGCACATATAATACCTATGGAGAATGTAGAGAGGACATCAGACTAAATATAAGTTGATTTCATTGTGAAGAATAATAATGTGATATTTTTAAGCTCTGTGTCCTTGTATGCTTATACTAGAATCATTTCTCAGATGACAATATACGGAATACAATCTGACTAACCATCAGACCATATTAAGGCCACTGACAGTTCTAAAAATGAGAAAAAAAGACCATTTTACAGTTGTAAAAACAAGGATAAAGATCTTTTCACAGTTGTAACAACATGAAGAAAGATCTATTCACAATCGTAATAACAAGAAAAACAAATCTATTCACAATTGTAATAATAACAAAGGATCTACTGACGACTGTAATAACAAGAACAAAAGATCTACTGATGGCTGTAATAACAAGACATTGCACTTGAAACTGACCAGATAAAGGCTTCCTGTAAGAAAGAGGGCAGTGAAGAAGAGAGAGAGATCAGATGTAGTGGTGGATCAATTCCTTATTTGAGGTAAAGAGGTAACAGATCATCATAATGGTAGGGATATGTGAACATAAGATTACACATGCAGGTACCGATATCCATAAGTACAAAACCCTTCTGTAGATTACTGTACTACAAAGACGTGTCCTTCACATGAGTAGCACCTGGTACAGTTAGAACAGGGGCACTGTAACCTTACATTCTTGTTATTAAAAGGTCACCAAAGAGGGTTCTGCTTGGGGCAAATGGCAACTTCATCAGGTAAAGGAAATTGTTACAGACGAGTAAATAAAGCATATTAATGCGAGCTTCCTGTAAGGAGTCAACTATAGCGGTGATCTTGAAGGAGTAATCAGGGCCAGATGTAGCATACTGATCAAGAACTTCCTCTCACATCTGCAATCATGTCCCCTGGAAATAATAGTTGTCCATCACAAGTGATGAAGACCACTTTCTTTGTTCAGCCATGTGCTGTGTCCGCTGAAATGGTGACTTGCGTGGAGATTTGGATTAAAGTGAGGAAGAAACTGCGCCTTTTGTCAATCTCACTCACAGAGCCTAAGCTACCCCTTGCCAGTGGCAAGACATTCATCGAGACGACTGGAGATAGCATAGGATGCAGATTTTGCCTCAGGGTTACCACCGAAGCCTTTCCGTAAACATGTAACCCGCAGGGTAGAAAGGTCGGAAGGCATCTAACGCAGTTTGTCGTGCCTTTTCGATAACCACAAGAGGTCGTATGGACAACACTCAGCGTGTGAGTGAGTCTGGCATCTCTCCCCAGCTGTTTTCAGTTCATCATAGTAGCATCTAAAATTCCCACACGCCATATTCGTGAAGGTGAACCGGCAGAACTAACCCGTGAGATACGACACAGGTATAAGCATAGCGCCATTCAGCCGGCATCCAGACCAAGATAAACGGATGGAAGAAATCACAAAAAAAGAACGAAATAACAGGTCCAGACGGAAAACAACTCCACGTATCCGTGAACACAAGTGTAAGTCGTCGACTAGTGTGAATTCCAGGCAAATCCGTGGTCTGGCGGCATCCATAATGATCCAAAACAGTAGAGAAATGTAGACTCGCAGCCAGTTACGGCGCCATCTTTGCCAGACATTTCCCCTGGAAATAGTATGGGTCAAATCAGTCTGGTAAATGACATTGCGATAAACACTGTAGTCCCCATAGTGGTGAGCTTACCAAGGAGTTGCACTTTAAACTACAACCCAGAAGACGCTGGTCCACCTTCTCAAGTATGCTTCGGGTTGTAAGAAGAGCCACTGTAACCCGCCACCAAAGAAATGTCAACAAAAATTAAATTAACTCAAATACAACAATGGTGGTGGCATTACAATTCATTAGGAGGAAGAATGGGACAAGACGAAGACTTACCCTTGAATTGATGTCTGAAAGTGCAAGATACTTGGATGACAGGTCAACCTCTGACTTGAACCTAAGCTTGAGATCCGCCTGGTTGAGTGGAGCTCTAAAGCTGTTATCAATACAAATAACCAAAGTTATAAATTATCCAACACAAAAATAACAATCTTCATGTTATCAATACAAATAACCAAAGTTATAAATTATCCAACACAAAAATAACAATCTTCATGTTATCAATACAAATAACCAAAGTTATAAATTATCCAACATAAAAATAACAATCTCCATGTTATCAATACAAATAACCAAAGTTATAAATTATCCAACATAAAAATAACAATCTCCATGTTATCAATACATGGACTACGGTCTTGGGTCACTCACGCTATTGCAGACACAAGTAGATAGATTGGAGATAATCCAGAATGAGGCCATGAGAGAAGTTCTGGGATGAACTAGAGATACTCTCATTGTTGCCATGAGATTCCTGCTTGATTTGCCAAGCATCAAGGTGCGACATCAAGCAGCGCAGGTAAAGGCGTTCGCAAATGTTGCCAACAACGAACACTTTCCTTTGCTCCAAGACTTGGATACACTCAAAGGCAGACCCATTAAGCAAGGAAGGTCATGGATGGCAGAGGCAGAAGCGAGACAGGGTTGAGTTGATAAGGGCAGTCATGGACAGTCTACAGAATGATGAAGAGACAGAGGGTCACAAAAATGCATATGTGCAGAGAACGGTAGATTTGGGAGTGACTTAGAGAGAATGTGTGTTCTGTATGGAAAGATCCGAAGAACTTGAAATCAACACCTGAATGGGACTCTTCAACACAAAAAATAACAATCTCCATGTTATCAATACAATTAACCAACATTATGATGATTGTGTTGAATGCTCACAATGAATAAGATTACTCTTTTGTGTGCCGTGAAAAAGACGAAGGTGGACCGAGGACCCCCAAGCGGCTGTCCAATGCTTGGCTTCAGTTGATAATTCATGCTTCGTTGCGCAGAAATGGTCAGTGACACAGCTCACAATCAGCATGCATTACATGTGTTCAGATTCAGCAAGGAAAGTGCCCCTATGGTCATTAAACATCAACAATTCACCATTCAATTATCAATAGTTTAGTCCACTGTGGTCCGCCAAGGTCTTTGTGTATGACAAGGACAAGAATAGCAACACTGCCCCACAGAAAGCATGTCGTAAGAGGTGGCTAATCATGTGACATGGCATAACACCAGTCATGGTTAGGTGGTTTGTTTAGAGCAGCATAGGCTGCGCATCTACTTTGCTCTAGTATTTGAGTCTATTAAGATGGACTCGCACATCGTTTATTAACCACCCTCCGTAAGCGCTTGTCCCAACGCAGCGGAGTATTAAGTTGCTCGAGCCTAGCCCGCTAAGCAGGACACCATTCTCCCAGCTACACCCTATAATATCAGAGCTGGAACCTGCACAGGGGCATCTGCCCCTGTAGAAGTACAGGTCGACTAAGAACTAAGCATATAATATGTGACATGTCGACTAAGAACTAAGCATATAATATGTGACATGCTCAAAAAACATTACTGAAGATAAATGGGTCTCAAGAATGAGAGTTTTATGATGGGGAAAAACATTTTAGACTGAATGAGTTAAATGAAGAATGAAAAGGGAAAAATAAAGTGAATGTAGGGAACCAGCAGAGAAATGCATGGACAAATAAGATGTGCAAATACTCACTTTAAAGTCTGCATACACGACCAAGTTTCGCAGCTCCAAAGTTTGATTTCTGTGTTGTGCAGTGCACCTGTTAGAGCAAACTTCCACAACTGCAGACTAAAGTCAAATGAAAAATAATTAACATTCATACATACTAAATTAACATCTAATAATGAAGGGAATCTGATTTCCATTAAATTGCACATAAGCATGAGGATTAGTCAGTAAGTAGGTCACAGACTGATATGGGATAGCTTAAAAATGTAGTAGTCAGTTTCTAAAGATGTCATTGAGTGGCAGAAATATTCAGCTTTGATTACTGCAGGTAACAAATGCCAAGTGTTGTATACAGGTGCGTAGCTCAGATACAGAATGATGTGCAAATATGACTGAAGCAGCACACCAAAGACTTCTATACTGCAGGTATTGGTGGACTGATAAAGCGATGGTATAAGTGTATCAATGTTGGTGGAGATGAGATAAGTGTATCAATGTTGGTGGAGATGAGATAAGTGTATCAATGTTGGTGGAGATGAGATAAGTGTATCAATGTTGGTGGAGATGAGATAAGTGTATCAATGTTGGTGGAGATGAGATAAGTGTATCAATGTTGGTGGAGATGAGATAAGTGTATCAATGTTGGTGGAGATGAGATAAGTGTATCAATGTTGGTGGAAATCATGTTGAAAAATAGAGGACAGTGTCAGTGCAATAATAAATGGCTTTCAAGTTGGTATCTCATTTAATTTGTTAATTTTATTTGTGACCTATTTACTGACTCGTAGCTGACAGCATACTGATTATCTTTTCTTTTCGTCCTATACAGAACATGGAAGCTCTGTACAAGACTATATCACAGCACTTACATATGCTAAGTTTGTGAAGCAATTAATGTATCATCATGAGGTAGCTATCCCCAAACAACCCTTTGAAGCACCTTTATGACATGCTAGGAGGGTTACAGTGGTCCTGATCTGGAAGACTGTTATTAAAATGTACTTGCATGTGCTCTTGCAGAGGTGATTTCTGTAGCACTTAATTGTATGTAATGAGGTTGCTAGCTCCACGAACAGCTCCCTTCAGTCATCTTTTATAGGATGCTTGGATCTTTACTCGTCCTATTCTTTATGTGTACAATAAGAAATCAAACCTTTACATTTCATGTACCCCTCTATGTACAGAATAACAAACTTCAAAGTGACATTTAATGTCAAATGGCTTGACTTCGTTCGTTCTCAATCTCCTGCTACCAAACCATGGCACGGGCCTAAGTAGCAGAATGTAGTCCAGAAAATGAATGCGTTGTAGTTTACAGCTTGACTGCGATATTTGCACCTTTCAGTCCAACATATCCGACTTCAGCAAGCATTTTTTGAGTACCGGGTTAGCATTCCCTCTTTGATCCCTTCTCCTTATAGCCAGTCTGCCCTGCTGCAGCCTGTTATCCAGGATCATCACGTGGAGGTTTAGAAGGATCTTGGCAGCTCTGGTTCGCTGGCCCTGATGCTAGCAGTCAGCTATGGGTCGCTGACCGCTGCAGCTCATGCATTCTAATGTCAAATGATAAACATAACTAATTGTCCCGACTGGTCCGTCTGGTCATTGTGTGTGTGACAAGAACATGAATAGCACCACTATGTGGCATGTCATGCTATAAGAGGCGGCTGAATGATATGGCATAACACCGGCCATGATTAGGTGGTTTGTTAAGAGCAGTATAGATGGCGCCTAACAGGTTACGGGTCTACTTTTCTCTAGTGTTTGAGCCTATTAAGATGGACTTGCACATCTAAACACTTTCCGCTGCACTTGTTCCATCGCAGCTAAGTAATAAGCTGCTTAAGCCTAGCCTTCTAAGCAGGAAATCCTCCTCCCGGGTACATCCAGCTCATACCTAAGCTGGGACTTGCACAGGGGCATTTGCCCAAGTAGAATTACAGGTCGACTAAAAACTAAGAATTGTTGAAAAACACGAAATATTTTTATAAATATATATATTTATATTTATTTATTTATTATATCCCCATGCTCATAACAAGTTTGAAGCTACTGGTGTGTGTGTGTTTACAGTGGTTCTTCTTACATGTCAAATTGTAATTGAGAAGTGGGCCCTCTAGGTTACAGTGCAATGTAAGGTTTCTCAGAAAGCCCACCTACGGGTAACGGGTGAATCTTGCTGCAAAGGAAGACATGAGCTGGGACATTGTACTAACTCAGTTCAGTTCAAGTGCCATCTCCGCATCAAATGTCAGCTGCAATGGATCTCCAGTGTACTCTCTCTTGCTATAATTGTGCAATCTGACAGGCTTTTTCCAGTCCATCTATTGATGTTATCCCCCCATTTAAAATATAGTCTGTCCAGAACGACTGCCGCCCACTCTACCCTCTAGTATAGTCTTCAATAAGCAGGTACGTCTTGTTATTATGACCAAAATAATGTAACTGTCTAACTTTGATTTTGGTCATTAATTCTCATTTCACCCCCAATTTGTTCAATACCTCTACATTTGTTTTCTTCTCTTTCCAAGAAATGCGACATCTTCTAATATACCAACATTTCAAAGGCTTCAATACTCTTTTCCAACTTGTTATTCAGTTATGTTAACTTAGACTTGTTTTCCCAATGCTTACAAAATCCTTTCCTCTGCAATTGTTGCTACAAATAAATTGTCCTTGATGGCAAAGAGACACTTACTCAACACCAGGGTGTTTATGGTCATCAAGGAAGTATAGGCTGGTGACAGGGTTTCCATCATGTGGGTTCCAGAGATGCATACACCTGAAAGACAAGCATATTCTGTTGATGCTCTTACTAAAGATTTGTGCAGATGGTGTAAGTCTTCTATTGCATACACGACATGATTTCCAGAAACAGAATAACAGTGGAAGAAGCCATAATACGACCACAGATCAATAAGAGCTGTATATTGAATACAAGTCGAATTCAATTAAGACAAACTAAAGGTTTAAGACACGAATCTAATCAATTAGGTCAGACTGTAAAGTGTTAAGGCAAGAATCTAATCAATTAAGACAAACTCAAACTAAAGGTTTAAGACATGAATCTAATCAATTAGGCCCGACTGTAAAGTGTTACGGCAAGAATCTCATCAATTAAGACAAAACTAAAGGTTTAAGATACGAATATATTCAATTAGGCCAGACTGTAAAGTGTTAAGGCAAGAATCTAATCAATTAAGACAAACTAAAGGTTTAAGACACGAATCTAATCAATTAGGCCTGACTGTAAAGTGTTACGGCAAGAATCTAATCAATTAAGACAAACTAAAGGTTTAAGACACGAATCTAATCAATTAGGCCTGACTGTAAAGTGTTAAGGCAAGAATCTAATCAATTAGGCCAGACTGTAAAGTGTTACGGCAAGAATCTAATCAATTAAGACAAACTAAAGGTTTAAGACACTAATCTAATCAATTAGGCCAGACTGTAAAGGGCTAATGAAATGTTCAGAAAATATAAAATTCTAACAGGTGCTAGAAACAAAATAAAGCACAAATTGTGTGCACCTACTTAACCTATACCAGAGTGGTCAGCCGAGGTCTTTGTGTATGACAAGAATAGCACCACTGCCCCACAGAAAGCATGTCGCAAGAGTCGACTGTGTTACATGGCACAACACCAGCCAAGGTTAGGTGGTTTGATAAGAGCAGCATAGATGGCGTATAACAGGCTGCATGTCTACTTTGCTCTAGTGTTTGAGTCTATTAAGATGGACTCGCACACCACCTCTGCGGCACTTGTCCCATTGCAGCTAAAGTAATAAGATGCTCAAGCCTAGTCCGCTAAGCAGGAAATCGTCCTCTGGCTACATCCAGCTCATGCTAGAGCTGGGACCTGCACAGTCAACTAAGACTGTCTTGCCATAAAACCCCAGCACAATGTGACTCACTTGAGACCAATCTATCTTCAGTAATGGTTCATTAACATGTCACCAATTATATACTAAACCATTCACAACTGAAAAGAATAGAATAAAGAAATCATATATATGGGAAGGGGACGGCATGGCCTAGTGGTTAAGTGGCACGGCTCACAATCCGAAGGTGCTGGGTTTGATCCCCATCACAGCACCCGCCGTTACCCCGGGGAAGCAAACCCTTAGAAAATGCAGGAGGAAGCAGACCCTTACATAAAATCCATGCTGAAGTCGGATGCACTGGGCCGACAGGCGCAAAATAAAAACCATAGTGCAACACACACTGCCTAGGGGATTAGAGAAATAAGGTGAACGTAAAAAAAAAATATATATGTGGCAAAGCAGATTAGTGTACACGAGATTACAGTGGTGTAGTTTTGTTTTGGAAAAAAAAAATTGTATTCACGGCTCAATACTTGAATGTGTGCCAAGGTCACTCCCCGTCTCAACGCTAAGTCGACAAAGGAGAATAAGGGGTTGAGAGGAAGAATGTGTCTGGTACAGGTAGGGGTTAGGAGCTGACCACTCTAGCGTTCCGATTTGGGTAGTGGTGGGTTAGTGACAGATGCCATCAGGTCTTGCTGCGACATTTTAGAGTGACAGGAATTCAGAGTGAATCGTTCAAATAACAACTAAGTGGCGGTAGATCCAAACTAGAGTGATGGCCAAATCAGACATTATGTGTCTCAGTCTAATAATCATAATTTAATTACATTTGAAAAAACTAAAGAATGGAGTTATTGTCTAGTAAATTAGGTAGATTGATATTAAGCTGAGATTTTAATATACATTTTAAAATGATCATTAACATTTTGAAAGGTCAGCTGATGTTATTAAAAACAAGCACATTAATGTTTTAAATTGAACTAATGGCATTGAATCAGACGAGTAGAAAAACAAATTTGAACTGCCACTTAGGACAATCTCCCCAAACAGGTCAACAGAACTTTACTGAACTTACCCTGTATCATTTCCCTCCCCTTCCAAGTCTACAAAGAAGAACTTCACAATTCCAGACATGTACGCAATAGCTACAGCTGATCCATCTGGGGCAAAGGCAGCATTAACCACAGACTGGAGAACATATATTGGGATATTATTAACTACAAAGACAATACTGCTTAGTTTACCACCAGATATGAATATCTAACTTACTTCAACTAAACGGTTACTACCTTTTTCTTCTTTTGTCCTACTGCTCTTTCCCTGCCGCATCACAGAAAGGAGGTATGAGTAGACTTTTTTAAATGCTAACAACACGATCTTTTGGGGTATTTCTTTGATCCCCTCTATCCATCGTCACCGGAGTCGACCTCTTGTTTGTGGCTATGAAATCTCTGTAGTATGACCTCATTGCAGGTTGATCTTCTGCGTTTGTTCTCAATCTCCAGCTACCAATCTCTGAAAAGGGCTTTGCAAGTAGCAGGATGTAGTCCGGAGAACAGAATGCATTGTGTCGCCTGTTTACAGCTTGACTGTGATATTTGCACCTTTCGGTCCAACACATCTGTCTTCGGCAGATGCAGGTTGATTAATACTGCATCTTCGTCAAATTTCTTCATTATTTTGTGCACATCAATGTAGTCGCCACGATATTCCTCAAAGTGCTGTTGTGAATTGTCTTTCCTGCTGCACTTTATACACATCTCATATGTCTCAATCTTACATTTGAGCATATCTAATAGGACCTACGTCTGACACTGGAAACATAATGTAGTGATGATCAATTTGATTATCAACGTCTGTTTAGTGGACATGACACTTGGATGTTACAGTATCGGTGCTAGCTAGCAGTGCAAAGTGTTTGCCTTTTGAATTTTACTCTTTCTATCCAGTCTGCCGGCGTCAGTGAAGACACTTCCCAGGTACGTAAACTCCCATACCTGCGCCAAGGTGGAGTGAAAACTGCGTTGTCGATTGATGGTTAATTGTCATAGTTTCTGTCTTGTCGCTGTTGATCTTTATATCATACTCTGGGCAGGTGGGGTCAAGACGTGAGGTGTTATTGCAAATCCTCCTTTCTATTGTAGAAGAGGCTCTGGTAATCTGCGAAAATCAATTTCTTGAGCGATTCGTTGCATAATTCGTTATTCGAGTGATTTTTATCCTTATATAAAATCCTATGACTCTAAAACATGACATGTCACTAAAAGTATCACATTCAGACTGCAGATTTTCACTAACATGTCTCTGGCTCATACTTTGTGTTCAATGGTAAGATTAAAGTTCCCTTCCTCACTTTCTTCCTTAACATCAAGAGAGGTACTCATTTACAACTGGGTTGACTTAATCATGCGGTAACGAAAGTTGAGCCCCACACTTTTGCCATAAAACAGCGAGTACTTGTCCACTATGTCAATCAGACGGTCAAAGGACAGATGTAATTAAAAAATCATATCTGTGGCAATGAACATAGCAACAATGACTGTAAGTTGGAAAATTTGACAGACTAGAGATGGATGGAGTATACTCTCCGATAGAAATCATAAACATACTTGAGTTGTACTGGACCTACAGGGTAACAAGAGTGGAGAGAACAAAGAGCACCAGGCGTTGAAGGATGGAAGAGGAGGGTCAGGACAGCTCATGGAAGCAGCGCAAGATAGAAATTGGTTAACCATCAGACGAATATTTAACTTAGAAAGTCATTACGATTAACTATAAGACAGAAATAGGTATAGAGAAGATTTTAATGAGTAACAAAAGGTATTGGAGATTTACTGCAGTCCACTATGTAGCATCAATCGAGTAGTACCTAGGTTGAAAATTATATGACGGGATCAAGATGATGAGCATAAGCTGCAGCGGTCAGCAACCCATAGCTGACTGCTAGCTTCAGGGCCAGCGAACCAGAGCTGCCAAGACCCTTCGCCGCACGGTGATCCTAGATAACAGGCTGCAACAGAGCAGACTGGCTAAGGAGAAGGGTTCAAAGAGGGAAGGCTAACCCTTACTAAAAAATATCTGCTGAAGTCGGACCAAAAGGTGCAAACATCGCATTCATGCTGTAAACTATGACACAATGCATTCTTTTCTCCAGACAACACCCTGCTACTTGCAAAGTCCTTTTCACGGTTTAGTAGCGGGAGACTGAGAATAACTGAAGAAGAAGAATAGGACTGTAACCTTCCAATCATGTCATTAAAAAAAACAACTGAGAGGGTTGTGCATGGGGCTAGCTAACGTCATCATGTCTTCTTCTTTTGGCAACCATATCATTGATGTTTACACCGTTACGAGTTCCAGTGATAAACTTGACAAAGATTATAGCTCCTTTCAGTTTTGAGTTTAGTGTTCAATCATTGGACCAGTCTATTATCCGAAACCTTTTCAGGTTCCAGATACTGGTGCCGACCCCCTGAAAAACTATTTATGCCAGTTAAGACCGATGTAGACTTCTAACACATGTGTTGTGTTCTACTCTTTAATGTGCGGAATTATAGGTTTTGATGTCACCTACAAGACTGCAGACGATCTACGCATGCGCAACGTCCATTTAATTTAAAGATATTTCCGATAGGCTTATATTTACCAATGTGTGGAAAATTCAATCTTAGCGCATATTTTGCAATTAAAATAAATTTTCAAGACCCAACATATTTATTATTTAATCAGACCAATGATCACACATCTAGATTACTTGTGAATGTTCACCACATGCTGATTTCGACATTGACTAGAACACAGAAGAAAGATCTGTAGTAATAGAATTGATGGATATACCACTGAAATGTAATAGAATTGATGGATATACCACTGAAATGTACACAAGCGAGTACATCTTTTTTTTTTTTGCCTTTCAAATTTCCAACTCAGTATTATTACTATTTAACTCTTCATACTTATATAAAAGGTCGCTTTAAAAAGTTCCCTGAATAGTTGACTAGTGTTTGAATGAAAGATGATATTATGGAGAATATATATTTATAAGTTGGTAGTGACCTAGATGAAAAGACATGGCAGTCGTGACCTTCACAGATACTCTTCTACAGAAGTTACAGAATTTTGTTTATTTGTTGTTCTCGTTGCATGTGAAAATATCCTTGATTGAACAACGCACGAATGTCAAATTCTGTGTTTTGCTTGAGAAGTCAGCCTCAGAGACAATTTTTGTTTAATAAAGCATATAGTGATACCGCAATGAAGAAATCGCAAGTATTTGAGTGGCAGAAGCGTTCTCGTGAAGGTCGTGTCAGTGTCCATGATGATGCACGTAGTAGACGATTGTCCATCTCGATCAACAATGAAAACATTGAGCGTGTTTGAAACAGTGTATGTGCTGACAGAAGACACAATGTCCCGACTTCGCACCGACTGAAATCGGCACCGAAAGGACAGCGATTCAAGTGATGTCAAAGATTGGGTTCAATTAACGTTTCCAGCAGCTGTATGCATGCTGTCAAAACTTTGAAATAAATGTAGTGTAGATAATTCTATTGTAACTTTTTCTATACAATCCACTAATTCTGGGAACTTTTTGAAGCTACCTCATATAATTTGTTATTATGAACACTTCATATCATAGATAGCTTAATTATGAGTCTTATGATGTTTAGATCGTAATAGTAGCTCAATTTGTTTTATTTAAAACTTTTGAAACATAGATTTATGCCACTTCCTCCCGGACGGAAAGGAAAAACAAATCAGCAAATTAAATTATCCAGGACCGGAAATGCGTGAAATGAAAGGACAAAGAGTGTTGGTACTCAAAAATGTTTAGAACCAATGGCATATATTTAAACATTTTTCTTACAACCTTGAAATGTAGTTATCATCATAGGGCTTACCATCATAGATTCATAAGGCTCAATGATCATGACCCCAGTGCTGATAGACTTGGATGATATGGGTTCCTTTCTGACCTCTCTATACACAACATCAATATTCCATACTTCAGCCTGTGGAAATACAACACAAGGTTAACAACATACAACATCAAAAAAGGGTTTAAAAATACGTATGGAACAAGATCAACAAAATAATATGCAAGATCAACAGTAAACAATATAAGCGATTAAAAAGAATGTTTTCTATATTGAAAAAATATTGATTTGTTTTTTCTAGACCTACGTGACAATGAAGCTAGTTCTATAGAAGACATACTAGCATCAAAGATAAAGTGTTAAAGACTTCATTGCACAAGGTCTCAGCATATGTTGTGTGACCCTTTCCTTTCTGTAACCATAAGTTAGGTGCTTATTAACAGTTGAGTAGAAAGAAGTGTGTTGCAGCTACTCTAACCACTTCACTTATTAAACACTGAAAACTAAATAAACATGGCTAAAAAATAAGAACATAAATTTATTTCCACCTTTGCGGCACCAGAGAAAGAAAGAACGCCTATTGTAACCTTGCAAGCATGTCATACAAGGTGACTAAAGGACAGCCATGTAAAAACAAATAAATGGAAGCTGCAACGGTACTGAAGGTCAAAAGTAAATAAAAACATAAAGGTAATGGCTTAGTAAACACTCTCTCTTTCGCCTTCTATCACCCTGGGGTGCATAGGCCATCAACCAACCCTCTCTTTCGCCTTCTATCACCCTGGGGTGCATAGGCCATCAACCAACCCTAGACAACCAGCTCTGTCCTGTGCCATTTTTTCCACTTCCTTCCAGCTTTTTCCTGTTTTCTTTACTTCTGCCTCCAGATCTCGTCTCTGTGTATTCCTTGGTCTGCCTATGCCTCTCCTTCTCTGGGGGTTCCATGACAAAAATTGTCTGGTGATTTCTTAATGTATGACCCAACCATCTCCACTTTCTTTCTAAGATTTCCTGTTCCAATGTCCCTTGCCCCACTCTCCCCCACAGTCTGATGTTTGTAACTTTGCCAAACCATTGTATACCAAGAATCTTTCTCATGTATTTGTTGACAAAACCCTGTAATCTCCTGTCATTACTTTTGGTCATCCTCCAGGTTTCCGCTCCATACAGGACTGACTTCAAATTTGAATTTTAAATCCTTATTTTTTGTCTTCCTTCTTATTTCCTTGGAGTGCTGTATGCATTCTTGTTTTTATATCCTCACCTGTCCCGTCTTCCTTGCTGATGATACTTCCTAGGTATATAAATACCTCTATCTATTCCAGTGGCGTTCCTCTCAGCCTGATTGGTTCTGTGTTTGCTGCATTTACCCTAATTATTTTTGTCTTTTCCTCCTGAATCTTCATACCAACGTGTTTAGAGGTATAATCCAGTCTATCCAGTTTCCTTTCCATTTGGCTTTGGCACAGAAGGGCTATATCATCTGCAAAATCCAGCCGTTCATTGAAGGTCCACTGGATTCCATTTCTCTAATTTGTTGTTACTTTCATAAACCACACAAGGACAAAAAGAAAACCCATGTTATGACCATCAGGGACAAAGAACAAATGAGAACACAAAAACCAAGATATCATGATGTATGACAACAATACAATATGGTTTGAGTTGGCAGCCATTACCGGGAAGTGGCCAGTAACATGAAAGTTATGGTGTGCCAGTTATGAAAATGAGAAGACCAAACAAGAAATGGTCAATAGTATAACACGTTTGATGAATACATATGAAAAAGAGTACACGTGTACAATTGATAAAAAGATACAAAGTGTGATCAAAAAGTATCTGGATCTACATCATAACTTGCCAGGCACAAGTTGATCTCTGAACCTAATGTGCATGTAGCTTGAGTCATATCTGCCCTGCTAGTCTGGTTTATTTGCAGGTCAGGTCATCCCGTAACCGGTGAGGTCGTTGGGGCACACATGAAGACATCCTCACAACTCCACGCCACCCCTCTGCCTGTGACTCTTCTGGTCGGAGACTGGTCCATTCTTTTATGTTGTCCTCCCATATCTTTTTGGGCCAAGCCTCTTCGTCGTCTGCCATGCACCTTTCCGTGGAGGATTGTGTTTGCAAGACCTTTTGATCTCGATAAGTGACCGTACCAAGTGAGTTTCCTTCTTTTGACAGTTGCCAAGAGGTCTTCGAAAGGCCCTATTGCTGATGTAATTCTATCTCGTATTTCCTCATCTGTAACTCCATCTTTGTACGTGATGTTTAAAAGTTTTCGGATACATCTCATCTCCAAGGCCTGTATCCTTCGTTGAAGGTCAGATGTAACTGTCCATGTCTCACACGCATAGAGGAATATTGATAGGACCAGTGTACGCATTAATCTGATTTTCGTGCATAGTGCTAACCGTTTATCTTGCCAGATTTTGTTAAGCCGTGCAAGCGCTGCTATTGTCTGTGCTATTCTGGCCAACACTTCACATTTTGATCCTTCATCACTGACAATCGACTCAAGATATTTAAAACGGTCAACCACTTCAAGTTCCTGACCATTAGCTTTTATCCTGCTGTTGAAGCCCTTGGCGTTGTTGGTCATTAATTTTGTCTTTCCAGCGTTTATCTCCATACCATAGTCAAGAGCTGTTTCATCGAGCCTTCTGACCCATTCCTGGAGTTCTGCTTCTGAACCCGCCGATATCATCTGCAAAACGAAGGTTTGTAATCGTTCGGCCCCCTATCTTGACAGTACTAACGTGACCTCCAAGTGCCTCACTCATAATTCCTTCAAGGAATATATTGAAAAGAGTTGGAGAGAGTGTACACCCCTGTCTCACACCAACTGATGTGCGAAACCAGTCCCCTCGCCTCCCATTCACAAGAACTGCGCTAGACGCGGTTTATTTGCAGTAGTGCTTATGTGCAAGAATTGCAACATTTAAAAAAAAAAAAAAAAAGCTTTTCTTCAAATAATTTGTGAGACACGTAAAGACTCATGCTTAGTTACAGACAGTTAATGGAAAGGAATATACGTGTTGTACACAAGTTTATCAGTGATATAAATGTTTTAAAGTTGGTCATGAAGTTGTTGGAGGCAACTAGTTTAGTGACAACATTGTCAAACTTGTGCACACAGGTATGCTGGAAAACTGCAAAATAACCACAAATTCGTGAGTTGTTAGAAGACCTGCATGAAGTCTGCTTCATCCAAATTTGTCGGGAAGGAATAGAAACATCGGTTAGTCAATACATACTGATCAGAGATATTAGTCAGGGTCAGGCAAAATATACTGGCCAAGACCCTCACCTCGGCTTCCCCGTAGCCCTTCCTGGAAACAGGATGTTTGCATGGTGAGGGATCAACATGATCTTTGTAGTAGTGGGCAACACACAGATGAAGCCAAACATAGCACAGCCACCTGTAGGATACCGATCCACCTTCATCAGCGCGCTAAGGATGTGAGGAAAGCTACGACCAACTGCCCATTACCGTCCTTATCAGGGCGCACAAAAGAGTAATCCTACTCATTGTGGGCATTCAACATCATCATCATCCAAATTTGTCCCAAAATTTCTCTCAGCTGATTCTAGTTATCACAATGCTACATATGTAAGGTCTTTCTAATATCTACACTTCTTTGACTTGACTGACCTGAGACCCATGTAGAAGAACCAGCATTTTGGCTGGATCTGGCCCATCGTCACTATCATCTTCAGGCATATAAGGACACCAGATAACACGAGTAAGACTCCTGTCAGACTCGATGCTGTCAAACTCAAGTGTTATGTGCAGAGCAAGATTAGAACTGATCGTGCTATAGGAAAAATACAACTGGATAGCACATAGCTTTTAAAATACATTACACAAGAACAAAATATTTCAAAATAACCTATCATTACAGTGTCGGTTCCCATTGCTGAGGTGCATCAGGAGGATTTTAAGGACTGAGAAATAAAGGCTGCTTGCCATTACAGTCACCACAAACTGTACAGGATAAGTTTTTTAAATGTTACCGTCAACAGAAAAAAAAACATGATGTACCGAGGTTTTGAACCCATCCTTGTGGTCAGAAAACCTACATCAAGCCGCTTGGCCAACCCTTCCTTCTTTTTAAATACACAAAATGTACATAACCATGACAAGAGCTCCGGTAATCCTAAATAAAATCCTAAATTTAAACAAATAAATAATTAATTACTTATTTGGCTCAAAATAAAAAACGAAAAAGACAAGATTATGAAGTCGAAGGCAAAATATACAAAGAAACCTGATTGAAATAACTATAAATCAATATAATTAGGGGATGTAAGATATATATTACTTAGTGGCTCCTATTCTATCCTGGTCTTTCAGAAGGAACGCCAGACTGTTTATTTGCTGTCTTCCTCCCTCTTGGCCTGGTAGGCTAGTCCATGATACTCTTATAGACTGTTTTATGTTGTCATCCCGGGGGTCTGGATTCTTGCTTCCCATGACTGCCATTGATCTTCCTTCATTCTGCAGACATGGCCAAACCAGCAAAGTTGAGATTGCTCCCCTCGAGTCTGTATTGTCTTATTGCAGAATTCACCTCTTCTTGTTACTTGGATAATCTTTCTTATATATCTCATTTCTGACGCCTGGAGCTGACTTGTCTGGGTTCTTGCCATTGCCAATGATTCAGATCCATAAGTCAAACTGTGTAATAGGTGGAGTGATATACAGCCATCTTAATTGTAATAGGTGGAGTGATATACAGCCATCTTAATTGTAATAGGTGGAGTGATATACAGCCATCTTAATTCTCATTTGTATTTCTTTGTAGAAATACTGACATCATCATCATATAGCATGCCGTTCACAGAGCGCTGCTTTCATGACAGACAATCGGTAAGACACTCCATCACTGGCCAGCTCTCCAACCTCTGCCATCAAGAGAGCCTCTGTCCCTTGTCCATCTTCTCCTGGATTTCCTTCGTTTGCCAGGTGCCAGACCCTCCAGTAATGTTATTTGTAGACTTTGGATGTGGCCAAAGTATGTTTATTTCCTAGACGTAATGTTGTTTACTAACCAGTTTTGCTCTCTATCCAGTTTTTCTGTTTCACTATCCATGGTACTCCAAGCACACTCCTGCAACATTTTTTTAGCTTGAAGAATTCAATCTTCATCCTTGTGGTTCACCAAGTCTTGCACCCGTTGGTTGCCACAGGGAAGATGCAAGTCCTCTGGATCTTTATTTTGGTCTTTTTGCTAGTGTTCTGTCATATGTTTTAAATTTTAGTTAACCTCTGTTGTGTCACGGTCATTCTTATCTTTATTTCTTTTTGGCAATCTTTGTTGCTGCTTATAGTTGAGCTGAGATATTCATAACTCAAGATGTCATGAACTTTTTCTTCTCTGGGATACTCTTTATCACTCTTAACATTTCTCATTATGTTTTTTGCATAAATATTGAACAGATAAGGGGAGAGTACGCATCTTTGTCTTACTTCCACGCGCAACCCAAACCAGACTGATGTATCTCCAGCTATTCTGACTTGCTTATTGTTCGTGGTACAAACTTTCAACTAATGACACAAAATATGCTGTTGCAAAAACCTCCTTGAAACTAACTACTACTCTTAAAACACTTTCAGCATGAAGATAACATAGCAATTGAAACATGTCTTGCGTAAGTCAGCACAGTTCATTCTCTCTCTTCTCAATTTTGTCCCCATAGAAGGACCACCACTAAAGATGGCTGCTTACGGCAAACCTGTGCGAAAACATTTTTGTGTGCTCTTACAGTGATGGGTTCTATAGGAAATTGCTTCACATAAATGGGTTGCTAGTTCTCCTTGGCATTTATCCTGAAAATGATGCCTTTTACAGCGATACTGCCCCTTTTGGCCAGACACGCCCAGTTTCTGCTAGCTTTTTTGGGGGTTCCTGGTTTGCCTTTCCACTAGTTCAACCTGTTTCCAGGGTTGTCACTTTTAGAGTCTGGTTGACCATGATGCAAACAGCCAGCTACAAGTTGCTGGATATCAGCTCATTTCTTATACTGTATCTTGAGCCACCATGCACCATCTCCCTTAGTCGTGCTCTACATGCACCATCTCCCTTAGTCGTGCCCTACATGCACCATCTCCCTTAGTTGTGCTCTACATGCACCATCTCCCTTAGTCGTGCCCTATGATATGCAAGGAGTTGCAATGGTCCTATTCGTCCCTCTTCAGTAAGGGCTTCCAGAATCATTTCGGGTACTCTTCTTCTTCTTCTTTGAGTTCGGTTTCATATGCTCGTTTTATGCCACCAGATGGGCTGCATCCATGAAGTGACACGTCAGTCGCAGGTCCTCAATGGTTCCCCACAGTTTGTCTTGTATGTTTCTCTCCTCAGGCCAGGTCTTCTCACGGGAGTCTTGGTGCAGTGGACATGTTTGCAGGATGTGTTCTGGAGTCCTCTCTGACATGTGCAGTCTATGCTACTTTCATGTTATGCATGTGTGCAATTAGTCTGCAATGACCTGTTCTGAGGTGAAAAATTGTGGTATACTGTTTCCTATTCAGTCTATTGATTAGGTCCTGTGGGTATTTACTGTTTGTTCTCTCTATCCGCTATTGTTTATATTTTTTTGGGATGTTTGCCTTGACTTCTGGCAGTGATACTTGGTGGGTGAATTGTTCCTCTGTCTAGCCTATCCTTCCATTCATTCCCAGGTATGCCGCAGTGAGCTGGATTCCACTGGAGGGTGATTTTATTGTGGTCTGAGAGTTTGTTTACCTGGCATATCAGTTCCCTTTCCATACTATTTCAATTTCGGGTACAATTCCTCTCTAAATCATTGCCGCCTCTTTTCTCTCCCTGATGATCCCAACTGAGTAGTTCCTCTTTACCATTTGAAAGGTTTAGATTCTGATTATATTCTCTAACAAAGGGATTCTATGTATCGTCAGCATGTCTATTTCTCATAAGGTTCTAGAGATAACATATATGTTAATCTTGCTATCTAAAATATCACATCAATAATAAAAAAAAAGATACACAATCTTGTCCCCCTCCATGGTGAAGAAATAAATAAAGACATTTCCACTATCATCAGCAGCAGCAAGACAAACATCATCTGACAGGGCAAACGCTACATCCACGACATCGCCGTTGAATGATTTGAGAAGAACCCTGTGTGCACTTTTACGAGATATCACACGAACATTACCACCACTTTTTCCTGGAATGAAGCAAATTATCAGTGAACGAACATAATATTACTACTACTTCGTTTCAATTCCTAAGAAGAATAGGGTCACCACTGTGACTCCTTACAGAAAACCTGCACCGAAGCACTGTGTGTGGTATTGTAAAAGTGATTTCTGTAGCATTTAATTTAATATGAGGTTGCTAACCCCACAGACAATTCTATTTAGTCGCGTTTTATAGCATCATTCGTACATTGACATCCAAAAATATAATTTAAAAAATTAAAATGAGAATGACTAAGTGTATTCTGATTATTACTATTTGGCGCAGAAACATTTTGTGAAGAGATTGTATATAGATGGGGATTTTCATGGGAAGAAATTAAAACGGATAATTAAGACTTGAAGACATTAACCTGTAGCACGCCCTTGTCCGTTCTCTTTGAACCAGCTAGGCCTACAAAAACGGTGTGCGGAAAATTTTTTTTTTTTTTTGAACGGAGTCACTCCTGACAGCCATTTTTTACTGCTGACTACGCCCTCCATATATACACGATATTTTGCCGGTTAAAGTATCGTGTGTTCGATTACAAATGGCTTTTGAACAGTTTTAATTTTGTATATGCCGTTTTGAGCAAGCCGACTTTTTGCGAAAGGGGAAGTAGGTTGTTGAGAAAGATTTTTATCGCGTAGATCTGTTTATTTTGTTTGTTTAAATGAAAGAACTACGTTTGAATTGGAAACTAACAGTTGTGGCGATATTGTAAACACAGTATCGATACGTTGTTGTGGTTTCCATGGTTTTCTATCGAAGCGACTAGGCCTAGTGGTCGAGTCCAAATTTTTCCCGAGATTTTCATAAATTTTCAACTTCATCTTTTTAAATCTCAAAAACTAACAAACATACAACAAAAACAATAACACCCACATGTTCGTTATGCTATTGTGTATCTACACACCAGAAAATCATATTTATTGACAAACAAACATAAAAGTTACAAATTTTGAAAGACGACTACCACAGCGACTAATTAAGAAAATTAATTAGGTCAAATTTTTTTCAAAAATAATGTGGAGTGCGTAAGGTTAAGAGTACAATGAGAATGAACAAAATAAGAGGCAGACAGCTATGGCATTTCTGTCGCATAAAAAGGCACATCTTGCTGAAAACAATAACAATTCTGGAAGGAAATTTGGAGGGGAAAATGTGCTATAGGTAAATAATGATGAAGTGGGAAGATATAAAAAGATGGACAGGGAAAAGCCTGCCAGAGTGCAAGAGGATGTAATAAATATATCGCAGCTGACACTCAATCTGGAGATGGCACATAAACTGATTCTTAATGCGATTTTCCTATATCTGGAGTCAAACAAAATACCATGGACGTATGCTGATTAGGATAAGACAATTTATGTAGAGTACATCAAAGATGTGGAGCCGCGTAGCGCAGTGGTTAGCGCGCTGGCTTCGCATCTGAGTGGTCCTAGGTTCATTCCCCAGTTGAGACAATGTTTTTTTAGACCGCAATGGCTCCCGGGTCGACCCAGCCTTAAATGGGTACCGGTTCAGTCCAGGAAGTAAAAGCGGCGAGGGAGAGGAAATGGCTACCGCCCTCATATAGCCGAGCCGTTGAAATGTGAGATCGCTCACACCCCTACAGCAGTAACGCTATGGGTTACTTTACTTTCAAAGAATATATTTCATTGTCTACAACAGTGTTACCTAACTTTTTCCAAATTCTATTCTACCATGCAAAGCGAAATAAATCCATCAAAAACAATCTATAAAATGAAAAACAATCTCTATGAAGTGAAAAACATCCATTCAAAAACAATCTATGAAAAATTAAAACCATCTTCCAATCTAGATTTTGTTGAACTGCAGGCTAACAATGACTGGTCTCAAATAAAGACAATAGAAATAGAACCCAGAAATGAATTTGGAATAAAATCAGTGAATTAAGAGAAAAAAAGGTGAAATCAACTATCTGCAGTAAAGAATTTTATAATACTAATGGTTTGAAGGGTGCTAAGTTGCTTACACCAGGTGAAACACTGACCATTTCTAGCCCATACCATGGGTCTCTTACAACAGGCTGACCAATTAGGTGCAGGATGGACACTGAGATCACCGTAGGGGTGAGCCTGCTGAGAAGCACAGCATTGCACCTTTTAAGGATATAATAATAGCTACAACAAGCTGTTACCAAAAAGAAAATGGTAATGAGTACACAACTCAGTACAAGCAGCTTCGAACAACAACGTAATGACTTAAAAGTGTTAAAGAAGCATAACATTTGTATGTTACATATTCACATACTATAACTAGAGCATAAATTGCATGACAATTGTAACAGGATGCCTTAAACCGCCACCAATGGAGAAAGTCTATGCAATCGCTGGTATCGCACCTCCTGATAAAAGAAGACGTGGCATCTGAAGTCGAGAGATAAAAGCAGTCCTGTGACCAGACACACCCTCTTTTTGGACATACAGCAGAAAGAATATGGCTGAAATCAAGGGAAAGATTTCTGCGGACTGTACAGGTCCAGAACAGAGCCCCGAAAGAGAAACCGCATAAAAAAGTGGCACCAAAAGCATGGTGATCAAAGAAGAACCTGCGGCAGGACATGATTTGTTATATACTACATGGAGATCTCTAAACAGGTGTCTCCTGATGTGGGTCTAACCTGAAAAAGTGGGGATTTGCAGACAATGAATATTGCAAACGTGGGGCCGTCCAGGACCCAGAACACCTGATTAGATGTCCCAGGATGCAGGAATCCTGTGCAATGGAGAATCTGATGGTGACAAATGAAAGAAAGAGCATTGATAGTGGCTTATTTTTGGTGAAGACTATTTGAGGTTGCCGAACACTGACGGTAAAGTTAGTAAGTAATTGCATGACATATATGCAGCCAGCGACTCATAGGTCAGCTTTTATCAGGGTCAGCAAACCAGAGCTGACCAAGAATTTATTCTGTCTCAAAGTGGCAGCCCTTGAAACAGGCTGCGTTAGCATATGCTAACTAAGAGAATAGGAAGCACATTAGGAAGGCAAACCCGGTACCCAAAAAAAAAGTGCATTGAAATCAGATGTGCCCTGCCAAAAGGCAAAGCCTTGCTGTTAACCACGACACAACGTAATTCAGGACAAACGTCAAAGAAGATATTATGATGTAAAGTATATACTCTTAAAGGTAGTCTCACCTATCAGAGCATATGCCACATATTCAGCATCTCGATGCACAGCAACCAAGTTGCCATAGTAGTACCTCAGGTCCCAATTATGGTTCACAACAGGTGTTATCTTTACCTGTGGATAATTTTTTAACTGTCAACAATTATCTGTGAAATCAGTATGTGGCATGAGGCTATGCTTTTTTTAACCAATTACAGCTCATAACATCAGAAATACCACACATACCAACAACAAAAAATGCCACTGCCTCACCCACCCCAGAAAAGCTTCACATAAATGAAACATTCTTTAATGCATGAGTCAGGTTTATAAATGTTTTTGTGGTGAAGAAACACTCCTTTCGTTCAGCCTTTTAAAATTATATCAGGAGAAATGAGTCTTCAAAAATAGTTTACATACAAGTGTAATTTCTTGCACATCGATAAAAGACACATGACCTTTAAATATATGTGAAGTGTCCTGTTTCAATTATGCAATTAGAAATCTTGAGTACGGGAACATTTTTTTTAAAGCATGCCAGATTTATGAAATTTGACATCAAAACAAAAGACATGCTTCATGATGATGATGACATTAAACATTGCAGATAGCATTTTTCTGTCCAATGAAATCTTTGCTTCTTACTTTGAATTAGAAAATATATCTTTTAATTCAACTGTTACAGATTATGTTTGTAAAATAACTGGTACAATAATCGGCGTGCTTTCAGTTTCAATACTCAAAGTGTAATGGAATAATACATTTACCCAGCAACAAAACAAATGACACCTCTTCTTCTTCGTTCGTTCTCAATCTCCCCCTACCAAACACTGAAAGCGCTTAAGTAGCAGAATGTAGTCCAGAGAACGGAATGCATTGTGTCGTAGTTTACAGATTGGCTGCGATATTTGCACCTTTCGGTCCAACACATCCGACTTCAGCAAGCATTTTGTGAGTACCGGGTTAGCATTCCCTTTTCGATCCCTTCTGCTTAGCCAGTCTGCCCTGCTGCAGCCTGTTATCCAGGATCACCACGTGGAGGTGTAGAAGGTTCTTGGCAGCTCTGGTTCGCTGGCCCTGACGCTAGCAGTCAGCTATGGGCCGCTGACCACTGCAGCTCTTGCGCTGCTCAGCGTCTCGATCCCAAACAAATGAGACAAAGTAGTTGTTGACTGCCCACAATGAGTAGGATTACTCTTTTGTTGCGCTCTGAAAAGAACGTTAAGTGGTGGATCGCAGTAGCTTTCCTCACATTACGAGCATGCTGATGAAGGTAGACTGAGGTTCTCCAGGAGGTTGTGCTATGCTTGGCTTCATATGTGTGTCGCTCACTACTACGTGGATCACGTCAATACCTCACCTCGTAAGCCAGGCTGCCGCGAAAACAGCCCGTTTCCAGGGAGGGCTGCGAGGAAGCCGAGATGAGGGCCTTGGCCAGTATATTTTGCCTGACCAGACGTTAGTCTTCCTCCTCACACAAAGGAGTAAACATACACATAGTGAGCATTCACAAACAACATTTTGTCTGCAAAATGACAGATTAACCTCACCCATAAACTGCATTTTGAAAAACTATACATGTGTAAGCATTAAGAGAACATTCCCACTTGAAGAGTCAAGTTTCACTTATTTTGGGGAGGAAGCAACAGGGCCACTGCATACAACTATACTTGTTTAAGGTGACAAATAAAGGTTGTACATGAGACTGGCAACCTCATCAGGTAAAACAACAAAGTGGCACAGAAACCATGACTCCTAAAGCATGCTTCCAGCAAGGATACAAATTGTAGAAGGGGTACTTTGATTTTGCTGACCCAATAAAGGAAGGATAGTCATGTGGTCCCTTGTCCCCGGCAGCCAGTAGCAGAGCAGCTTGGGTGTAGATGCCCATCGCCCGACCAAGGAGGTAAAGGAGAACTTTTTCATCAGCGATGAAATAAAAATCTAGCCTGCGGGCATGACGTTTATTTCTCAACCCACATTAGCCAAAAAGTCAATATTTTGTATTAGCAACGCTGGTGTCCTCAAAGTACCTAAAGTATTACCTTATTGCTACCAGAAGATTTTTCAGCAATACTTCCAGATGTAGGAGCAACATATATTTCTACTTCAGGGCAGTAGACACTGACACCATTTTCATCTGTGTCCTCCGCTAGATTTCTAGGGTTGATAGAGAGAAAAATTCACATTTTTAGTCTTAATTACCTAATTGATCTTCTTCAACCATGAACTATACAGGTTTGCCAGAAAATTATATCTGCCTTTTGTCTTTTTCTTGGTCTGGTTCCAGTCTAGTCGTCCTCTGTCATGATCAGACAATAAGACCGTATTCCTATTTCACCTCCAAGCGACACCCCTGGAAACGGACTGGTCCCTGTGGCCCTGAGAAAAGGTGTTCAGTGTTTACCTTGTGTGCTGGCGGTCGCAGGTTCAAATCACAGTGGAAACCGTGATTTTTTTTCGCATAAATCAGGCACTATGTGGGATCAAGATGCTGAGCAGCACCTGAGCTGCAGTGATCAGCAACCCATAGTTGACTGCTAGCATCAGGGCCAGCGAACCAGAGCTGAGAAGACCCTTCTACGCCTCTACATGGTGATCCTGGATAACAGGCTGCAACAGAGTAGATTGGTTAAGGAGAAAGGATCGAAGAGGGAAGGTAACCCAGTACTCAAAAATGCATGTTGAAGTCAGATGTATTGGACCGAAAGGTGCAAATATCGCAGCCAAGATGTAAACTATGACACAATGCAATCCGTTCTCTGGACTACATTCTGCTACTTGCTAAGCCCTTTTCAGGGTTTGGTAGCGAGAAATTAAGAACGAATGAAGAAAGACACCCTTGTGCAGTGTCGTGCACGTTAAAAATCCCCTGTCAGTTGGAAGCCCAAAAGGAGTAGGCTTGAAGGCTGCTAAACTCAAGCAAAATCTTCTCAAATTATTCTAGGGATTCTCATACCGCAGAGTATTTTGCAAAAATGTGATTGTGTGGCTATAACATCAGGTCTTGGTTATGCGGTTAGTGGAGTGGCAGAGATGGCCTACCTTGCTCTAATTTACGCTTTCACTACCACCAGTCCCAAAGATAGGTGATCGTATTCCTAATGGTTAGTAACACATATTCGGATTTACTTGGCAAGTCACCAGTGGATTTTCGCTTGCCAAATAGATATGAAACAAAGGAGGTTACACCTCCCCATGACACAAGTGGACTGAAGATAGATAAACAAACTTTAGTTATATAAAATGTTTGTGTCACATCTTGTTTCCGTTACACAGCACACCATTTGGAAACCATGTATATAGGTCATAGCTGTGCCTTGCCAGATTTCTCCCTTCTAGTCTCCTTTTAATTAGATATGAAGCATAGAGCAGTCAACCTCTTTACATGAAGTATTTGAATCATAGGACAGTCAACCTCTTTACATGAAGTATTTGAATCATAGGACAGCCTGCCTCTTTACATGAAGTATTTGAATCATAGAGCAGTCAACCTATTTACATGAAGTATTTGAATCATAGGACAGCCTGCCTCTTTACATGAAGTATTTGAATCATAGAGCAGTCAACCTATTTACATGAAGTATTTGAATCATAGGACAGCCTGCCTCTTTACATGAAGTATTTGAATCATAGGACAGCCTGCCTCTTTATGTGGAGCAAGTATTGAATCATAGGACAGCCTGCCTCTTTACGTGAAGCAAGTATTTGAATCATAGGACAGCCTGCCTCTTTACATGAAGCAAGTATTTGAATCATAGGACAGCCTGCCTCTTTACATGAAGCAAGTATTGAATCATAGGACAGCCTGCCTCTTTACATGAAGCAAGTATTGAATCATAGGACAGCCTGCCTCTTTACATGAAGCAAGTATTGAATCATAGGACAGCCTGCCTCTTTACGTGAAGCAAGTATTTGAATCATAGGACAGCCTGCCTCTTTACATGAAGCAAGTATTGAATCATAGTGCAGCTATCATCTTTACATGAAGCAGCCTATATTGAAGCACTTACATGTGTTCTTGTAGCTTCTGTAGCAATTCATTTTACATGATGAAGTTGCTAGCCACATGCATAACCCTCTTTAGTCACCCGCCACTACTTTGACACAAAATGGAGTCAAGAATAGTAATGCTGTAACCTGCCAAGCACATCATACGAAGTGACTAAGGATACTGTAAGGTAAACGTGTATACATAAAAAATGGTTTTACAACTTCTCTCATTCACATTGTACGTAAATTTCAATACCTTACACAAAAGCAAAAACATTAGCATCTCAAACGGCAAGACATTAATAACATTTTGTAAAAGTAAGAATCTTAACATTTTGTAAAAGTAAGAATCTTAACATTTTGTAAAAGTAAGAATCTTAACATTTTGTAAACGTAAGAATCTTAACATTTTGTAAAAGTAAGAATCTCACATGCTCTGTACTTGTCGTTCTTCAATCATTGTCTTCATGGCATCTGTCAAAGTCTGAGAAACACTTCGGGCATCACCCGATGGTGTACTGCAAATATCGTAAGTAAGAATAATGAGTAAAACATTTCCTTCAACTACATCCCATTAATGTTTTTACATCCCATTAATGTTTTTACATCCCATTAATGTTTTCTAAAAACTAGGATGATGCGATATTCATTGTGACTTTGAAAACTAATAAAAGACATGTGATTAAGTAAACAGTAAAGTAACTAACCTGGCAAAGATGGCGCCTTAACTGGCTGCGAGTCTACATTTCTCTACTGTTTTGGATCATTATGGATGCCGCCAGACCACGGATTTGCCTGGAATTCACACTAGTTGACGACTTACACTTGTGTTCACGGATACGTGAAATTGTTTTCCGTCTGGACTTGTTATTTCGTTCTTTTTTTTGTGATTTCTTCCATCTGTTTATCCTGGTCTGGACGCCGGCTGAATGGCGCTACGCTTAAACTAGTTATACCTGTGTCGTATCTCACGGGTTAGTTCTACCGGTTCACCTTCACGAATTTGGCGTGTGGGAATTTTAGATGCTACTATGATTAACTGAATACAGCTGGGAGAGATGCCAGGCTCACTCACACGTTGAGTGTTGTCCATACGACCTCTTGTGGTTATCGAAAAGGCACGACAAACTGCGTTAGATGCCTTCCCACCTTTCTGCCCTGCGGGTTGCATGTTTGCGGAAAGGCTTCGGTGGTAACCCTGAGGCAGGGTCTGCATCCTATGCTATCTCCAGTCGTCTCGATGAATGTCTTGCGACTGACAAAAGGTAGCCTAGGCTCTGTGAGTGAGGTTGACAAAAGGCGCAGTTTCTTCCTCACTTTAATCCAAATCTCCGCGCAAGTCACCCATTTCAGCGGACACAGCAAGAGATACGACTGTCCACACGGCTGAACAAAGAGAGTGGTCTTCATCACTTGTGATGGACAAACTATCAAAGTAACTAAGGATCCTGTTTCCTGTCAGGTTGAAAACTACTGCTCTATGTTTCTTTAATATCATCAATCCATTGTTTTATTTTTCTTCTGCAGGCTCAGAAGCCCTGCTGGTGGCTGTTTGGGTTATAAGCTCATACTGCATGTAGGTTTGATGGCATTTTTGGCCCATGAATGATGTTTTCCTCACACTTTCTATTTCACATATTTTGGTATTTTTTTGTGTTCGCCTTATTTCTCCAAAGCAATGTGCGTTGCGTTGTGTTTTTATTTTGCGCCTGTCGGCCCCCTGCATCCGACTTCGGCAGGCATTGTATGCAAGGGTCTGCTTCCTCCTGTATTTTCTATGGGTTTGGTTCCACTGGGCAACGGCCGGTTCTGTGATTGGGGAGCAAACCAAGCACCTTCAGATTGTGAGCCGTTTCAAGGAACTACTAGCCCACTCCGTCCCCCGATTTTGGGAGATGAGACTAACGTCTGGTCAGGCAAAATATACTCATCATACAATGTTAGTCAGGGTCATCTAAGCATACTGTATACTGATCATAAAATGTTAGTCAGGGTCATCTAAGCATACTGTATACTGATCATAAAATGTTAGTCAGGGTCATTTAATCATACTGTATACTGATCATAAAATGCCCAACCTTCTGTGCAGGCATCCCTGGAAACAGACTGTTTCAGTCTGGCTAACAGGGTAGGGATCGATGTGACCCGCCCCCCCCCCCTAAGTAGTGAGAGTCACACAGACGAAACCTAGCATAGCCCCACATAAAGGACAACAGTTCCCCTATATAAGCACACGCCCTTTTCATGGCCCTCAAAAGAGTAATGTTACTCATCATGGGTTTTCAGCAACAATTTTTCCCATATTTGTCACTTATGGATCTTATACTTATTCGTTCATTCTCAAACTCCCGCTATTAATACCCGAAAAGGGTTTTGCAAGCAGCAGGATGTTGTCTGGAGAAAGAAATGCATTGTGGTGTAGTTTACAGCTTGACTGCAATACTTGCACCTTTCGTTCAAACACATCCGACATCAGCAGGCATTTTTGAGTACTGGGTTAGCATTCCCTCTTATATCCCTTCTCCTTAGCCAGTCTGCACTGTTATCCAAGATCACCGCATGGAGGTGTAGAAGAGTCTTGGCATCTCTGGTTCGCTGACCACAGAAGCTCATGCACTGCTCACTACAGTAACTGTTGATTAATTACGACTATTAAATTCAGTACTTCATTTGCTACTTGTGTAATGTATTGAGTCATTATCTTCATTTCTTGCTTATGCTAATATCGTAACTTCAACGTACAGTGTTTCCGGTCCAATACTCTGTCTTGTACCTAAGGAGTCTGTGGAATTGATAAATATATTTATGTACAACAGATGATGATGGTAAGTTCAGCATTTATATAATAAAACAAAATGATATATTTCAGTTGTCCATGTGGGGTCAAAATGCAGCAGTGCATGAGCTGACAGCACCCAGCAACTCATTGCGAGAGAAGGACCGCAAGCGAGACAAACTGTCGAGATTGGCTTTACGCGCTAGCCTTCGACGAACCACACGGACTGACAAAGCTTCTCGATACGGACTACAGTAACGCACCCTTACCAGCGGTACGACTCCACCAAATTGGTCCTGCTAGAGTGCCGGGAAGAGACGGGCGAGCTTGGTAGGCAAGCCCGCACTCTCACTCCGCCTGGTGGGACTGAGATCGCTGTACGAACACTGGATGCGAGTCAATCGAGTCACCGAGAGACCAGCCCCAGATGAAAAGTAATATCCAACTAAAGAAAGCCACAGCAAGGCACATAAAGACTATGAATAAGGGATCAAGAAACAGTAGGAAAGGAAAGAAACTCAAGATCCTCAACCTAGACAACAATAGTACAAAACTATAGAATGTGCAAAGTCACAAAACAACAAAACTATAAAAACACAAAATATCACACTAAGAGAAAATGGAAATGTGGAAACAGGTAAAGTGCATATTTATTTTAAAATACAGCACGGTTAGCAAAAAACATAACAGTAAAAAGAAAAAGAGATACGATACAGCAACTAGAAAACAAGAAATCTCCAGGAAAAGATGAAGTTACGAATGAAACGTCAAGAAATTTTGGACCCAAAAGTAAGAAGTAACTACTAGAAATCAACAATAAACTAAAAAGAAGCAACCAGATTATTGTACTAAAAGATTGACAAAGACATAACAAGCACTGCAAGTTACAGGCCCATCCGCTTGCTTAACTGCACAGGCGAAATTAAGAAAAGACTGGTAAATACCAGACATTTGGCACTTTAAAAGTAAAAATCGGATTATCCCACAAAAAGCCAGCTTCAAACCAACTAGCACATACCACACAAAAGATTGAAGATGCTTTCCAGGAAAAGAAACATACACTGACCGTCTGGGTTGATATGGAGATAGTCTCTGATAAAGTATGAGTGGCAAGGACTAACTGAAAAACTACTCAAATATAAAGTCTGAGTTTTGTGTACAAATGGATTGGCAACTTCGTATAACATAAATTAACCAAAGTGAAAGTGATAAGCTACATAAACCATAGCATCAAATTGGAACAATGAGTGCTACAGGGCAGTGTGCTGACACCTACAATGTTCTTGATCTCCACCAAACAACAAAGTGGTTAAAATATCACAGAATAGTCCACATCTTGCTATATGATGATGATCTAGCTTGATGAGTAGCTGAAGAAAATATTAAAATGACAATATACAGGATGCCCTACAAGCATTAGATCAGTGGACTTAGAAATAGCCCTTGAACATCAATGAGAATAAATCAACATACACAATGCAAATAAGGCAACCAAAATAAAAAATTACATCCAACCTAAGTGGTCACAAATTACCACAAGAAAAGAACCTTGCATATCAAAGAACAACACTGGACCACAGACTAACATAGAAAAATACAACCCGATAATGGTCAATAAAACACTAAAGAGTGAATTACTGTAATGAAAAAAAAATTTCTGAAATTATATGAGGCGGTGAGCATCAAATACTGTACACAGGAAATGTTAGACCAGCTTTAGAATATGTAATGCTAGCCGGGGCATCAACTTTTAAAAAACACAACAAATTCTAAACCTGGAAGAAAAAAGTGTTTACAGGAACTATGAAATCAACACAAATAAAAGAAAATATGGACAGAAGAGATTACAGAGACTGGTAGAACAATTCAAATGCCTCCCAAATCATTCAAGGCAGATTCCCAGAAAAGTCATGTTGCACAAAAAGCAAAAGAACTAGCCCCTTTTCACATGCTAGACCTCAAACATATAATCATTGGCAGAGCCCATAATGACAAAACAGCATATTTTCACCATGAAAGAAAACACATTTCACATAGCTGATAAACAACATACCACAAATAGCAAAAAAAAAAGAATGGATATAGAAAGAAAATGTGGACCTATAGCCTTGGAATGTACTCAAAAGTTGTATCCAGTCAAATACTGAAATCACATATACACAGATAAATCAGCAACGAGAGCTATGAAAAATGGAGGGGGAGGTGTTAGGTCTACACAATATTCAATAATGGAAAGGAAATCCATACCTCATTGGCCACTGAAAATTCTCAAACATATTCAGAGCTATGGTGCTAACAGCCATTGTGATAAATAAGGACTATGTCGGAAACAAGCTTTCCTTACCGATTCCCTTCACTTTTCAGCCATGATGGCTCTCTAATAAAAACAATGAATGTGACAGTCTGTCCAAGGTGCCCATGAATACTAGCTACAATTTCAACAGAGTTAAAATTTTGTGGATTGCTTCACACTATAAGTAAAATAGAAATGAGGATGCAGATGGACTAGCCAAACCCAAGAAGAAATAAAGACATACAAATTATTTTCAAAGACAAATGATATTCTCCTTTTTTGCCAAGAAGAGATCCAAGTTACAACAAATGATGAGAACAAACAAATAGTGAAACATGTTCTCCGGTCTGCTGGCGCCACAAGAGCAGAGTGACAACACTGCCCAGTTTATGAGGAAAACGTGATTATTTTAGTGCAAACGATGAAGACAATTATTGGAGGGGGGTGGGATGTGTGCCATGTATTTATTCATAATAATTATAATCTATACCCATACATCAGATAGTCTATTAGCTTGTCTTAATGCTAGTACATGTTATAAAGTATTAGTCTACTCTAAATAAATCTAAACCTTTTGCACTTTAATTAATTTAATGCCACACCTACTATTACTAATAATGCACTCACTTGACTTACTGCATCCACGAATGAGTAACTTTCAATCATATTTTATTATTTAGTATATACTTCTTTTTAAAACTAGGTAAGTAACACTCCAGTATCTGGGTATCATAATCTAGGTTTTGTACACAATGCATAGTAAAGTTAATAGTAGTCTTAAGTAAGTTAATACACTACCTACACAGACACACTCATGTCAATACAGAGACAATAATTTAATTAAATAAACTGTACTGTTTACAATTAACTAGTACTAGTACTTTAGTAGTTTAGTTAGTCACAGTGTTGTGTCAGTGAAGTGGACACATTTCACCTCTTGCTTTTCATAAAGCCATGTGAATAACTGGCCATAGAATTACTGATCATTTCTTTTAAAAAGTATGTACTATTAATACATTATGTATACTTGCAAGTCCTGTGCTTTGTCTGTCATCCTCGTTTCGTGCCTGAAGCTCGCGGAGAAATAGATTCAAACTAGTGTCGGTACTACTAGCAGTTCGCAAGGATTCTCCATCATCACTATCCATTCAGTACTCCAATCTTAACCAATATTAGTTACAGACAAAAGTTATATAACTCCCAAAGGTTTGTGCAATACAACAAAACAAAATTCAGTGAGAGAAAGTTGATTCCCTCTTGTTATTGCTGGATATATAGTTTAGAAAAACATGCTTCGACGCAATGGCGGAACAGTAGCCAGATTTCTAAAGCTTGACTTTGTCCGACTAAGCTTTGATCAATTCACAGATTAGATCTTTAGTCTTTCTACATTTATATGTATGTATTGTAAGACAGGTAGTACTGACAAATAGCAAATAATTTTGCGCTTTATACATTCTCTTGCATTCATATACAATGTAAAGCTATACTTTACTTTGAATTAAGCGCCTGCGTGCTTTCTTTTTTGTATTATTGTGCAACTAGCCATTGAATGTCGATCCAGATTGCCGTAGATAAACGCAAAGCGTTCTTAGAAACTATTGTGAATGTAAGGTCCTGTAGTGTAATAACCCCAATACGGCTACAACTATGAGTCAAAAACGATTAAAGAAAACGTGAGACATTTAAATTACTTTACAGTTTACTATCTAAGTTTAGAATGATGTGCTTGTTGTTTTCTGTTATAAGATACAATACGTCTTTGTCTGAATTGTATGTGACGAGATTACCTTTCCCTTTCGTCCTTTGTGATAAATAATTCGTGTATGCAAGCAACCATTTGATTTGAGGAGATAAACATGTTTCCCTCATAAACTGGACAGTCTCTTGTCGCCATACAGTTTATCCGATAATTGGTTTGGAAAAGGCCATGTTGTCACTGTACTTGCTCTTGTGGCGCCAGCAGACCTTGAGAGCATGTTTTATCATTTGTTTGCTCAAACCATTTATTTTTAACATGTGTTACTGTAAATCTCATCAAATTCTCGATTGCACCTAGTGAACGCTGTTCATATCACGCATCGAGATAGTACGTGCTATCAATGACAAAGGACAATAGTGACCGACAGCCTATTCGTCAAGAGCACTGAGCTTGTTCTGAAATACACAAGAGCTGACCTACTTATCTTACCTACCTTGTACAGTGTCTAGAAAAGAGAAGAATTCGAGGTAACTTAACGCAGGTTCATAAGATAATCAAAGGAATGGATAAATTAAACTATAACACGCTTTTCAAAATATAACCACCTACAAGAAGAGGGCATAGCTACAAACTAACTAAAGAAAGGTCCAGATTAGATATTAGGAAATATTTTTTTTAGTCAAAAAGTGAATGCTTGGAATGCATTGCCACTGGAAATAGTGGTGACATGGACAATTAAAGAATAGATTGGATGCGCATAGCTTTTAGAGCAAGGTAATGTAAATGAAACTGGTCATATATAGACTGCAAAGTCTTCTAAACCAGTATAAAGATGTTAAATTAAGTTATACTGGTACTGGGGTTGCCTTCCCCATGCCCTATAACACTGGAGGTTACACGAAGAAGACTCTCACGTTTTCACATTCTCAAATTGACTAGTGTCATGCTGATCCAAGGTAGGAAAAATCTCAGAAGGAAAAGGGGAGGTAAGAGGAGGCAGAAAGTAACTGATATAAATACAGTACAACTGGGATTGTCCCAGCAAGCCACCAGTGAATATCACTCTTGAGCCATATAACGTGTGTCAAGATCCTGATAAAATAGAACAAGACCAATAGTCGAAAGACAATTAAGTAACACACAGTTTGGCTTCAGGGGTCAGGCAGGGTTGCGTCCTTGCCCCTGACCTTTTCTGCAGAGCCATCAACTGGACTCTCCACCGCCTCGACTCCCACCATCTGGGCATTGACATGGACCAAACACACATCACAGGCTTAGCCTATGCTGATGATGACATAACTTAACTTAACGTTTTTATACTGGTTTAGAAGACTCATCTGAGTCTGTAGACAACCAGTCACATTTGCATTACCCTGCTTTAAAATCTGTGCACATCTAATCTATTCTTAAATGCATTAACTGTCTCTGCCTCCACCACCTCCTGAGGTAATGCATTCACCACTCTCTGACTAAAAAAATATTTTCTTATATCCATTCTGGATATTTCTTTAGTTAACTTGTATCTGTGCCCTCTTGTTCTCGTTGGTGGTTGTACTTTGAAAAAAACTTGTTATAGTCTAATTTAATCTTTCCTGTGATTTATCTTATAAACCTGTATTAAGTCACCTCGAATTCTTCTCTTTTCTAGACACTGTAGGCCAGTTTTTGTGAGTCTTTCCTCATAACTGTAATTCTGGAATCCCACTATCAGTTTTGTCGTTCTTCTTTGTATCCTTTCCAGCATGTTTATATCTCCTCTACAATAAGGACTACACACCTTTACACAGTACTCCAATCTAGGTCTACCTGATGCTTTATACAGTTTGACAATCATCTCCTTACTCCTATGTTTCATATTTCTTTTTACCAAACCTAACATTTCATTTGCCTCATTCACTGCTTAACTTACTTAACGTCTTTATACTGGCTTAGAAGACCCTGCAAAGTCTGTATACAACCAGTTTACCTGGACTTGCTCATTCATTTTACCTGTATGCTCTATTATAACCCCTAGGTCCCTTTCCTTATCTATCATTCTAATATTGTTCGCGCTCATTCTGTAATTATGTTCCATATTGGATCTACCCATGTGGATGACTGTACATTTATCTATATTAAACTCCATTTGCCATTTCACAGACCAGTTTAGAATTTTATCTAAATTCAACATCAATATATCCACCTCTGATATAGATGAGACTCTCCTACATAGTTTTGTGTCATCCACAAATTTTTTAATCATGGATCCTATATCAATGTCCAAATAATTTATATATGTCAAGAACAATATCAGTCCCAAAACCGAGCCCTGTGGCACTCTACTTTTTACTTCACACCACTCAACGTAGGCCTACTCCTTATTTATGCCTACTCTCTGCCTTCTTCCCGTTAACCAACTTTCAATCCATTCTGCAGCCTCCTCACCTATTCTATGTGATTTTAACTTTTTTTTAAATAATCTTTGATGAGGTGCTCTATCAAAAGCCTTTGCAAAATCTAGATAAATAACATCCACTGGTTCCCCCTAATCTATCATTTTAGTAACCTCATCCATGAACTCCAATAGATGTGTTAAGCACAATCTCCCTCATGCTGACTATTTCTAATTAGCTTGAATCTGTCTAGATGCATTACAATGTTTTCTTTGATTATTGACTCTAACAATTTACAGACTTTGCCTGTTAAACTTACTGGTCTATAATTAGCTGGATCTGATTTCTTTCCCTTTTTGAATAAGGGAATCACTCCTACATCTTTCCAATCTCTTGGAACAATCCCTTTTGCAAGTGATTGAGAACATAATATAGTCAATGGTTTTGCTAGTTGGTCTTTTATTTCAAATAGCATTTTTGGATGGATACCATCTTGACCTGGACATTTATCCACTTTCAACACATCCAATTTTTAAAAAACTATTTCCTCCGTAATACAGAATGATTTTAATCCCACTATATCCATTTCATATTTTAAAATATCTATAAGCTCTGGGATCTCGGAGCAATCTTTTGTGTAGACTGTGCTAAAGTATTGATTTAATATAGTTATCTCCCTATTTTCTATTATTATTTTACCTGTGCTATCTATGATAGGGCCTACCTTGTCTTTTGTTGTTTATTTATTTCTAACATAAGAAAAGGAGCTTTTACTATGAGTCTTGATCCTATTAGCAAGTTTTTTTTCAAAGTATATTTTTGCTGCTTTATTCATTTTCTGAACTATGTTCTGCTTGTCCAAATATTTTAAATATGTTTCTTTTGATTTACCTGCCTTTATATATTTTTTTTCCATGTTTTATTTTTAGCTCATTTACATTTAATTACAAATCTAGTTATCCACTTTTTGTGCTTGGTGTTTACCTCCCTACATGGAACATACTCCACTTTTAGTTGTTCAACATAGTCAATGTGGCTCTGCAACAGTCTCTCAAGAAACATGCTCTCGAAAAACATCAAACCTGAGCCTATCAATACCTTGGGCCAAGACAAAAATTCAGAACCTTGGCTCCGACACTGGTCCTCAGAACATTGTTTTCCATGGTCACACATTGGAGTGCACCAATGGATTCACATACCTGGAGAGTTTTTTTTCCAGTGAAGAACTGGACAACGATGTTTAAAGAAGGACATGAGTTAACGAAACAATATGCGCCTGACCTGGGTTGGAAGATCTTTCGTTATGTCCTTCTATAAACATCATTGTCCAGTTCTTTACTGTTGTCTTTGACACGCATTTGTCTCCATACACTGTCTGCATTCTGTAATGAATGTCAACTGGTCAACATCCTTTAGCTGTTAGAAACCGAATCACCGCTCGCTGATCAACTGTGGACGGATTCTGTATCACACCTGCCATGTTTTCAACGATCTGCTGAGGAAACTATGAGTCAGAGAATAATTTTGCAAACTTGATGGAAGGTATGCACTATTTACACCAGAAGTGACATCATCATGTGCATCGTACGTATGTTCACTTGTTGCAGTTTGGTCCAGTTTTATTTGAACATACCTCATACTTACAATTATTGAACACTGGGATTGCTGATTTTTTATTGGTGATATTGTGTGCTCAGTGAAGTAGTGGATTTGAATCTGCATGCCAGCCTTGCAATTGTTTTTTGCATTTATTATTTTAGTATTGTCTTTTGGATGCCTTTAGTCTTCACTTACATCTAGAAATTGTGTATGCATGCCAAATTTGTTCTTAACTTTGCACATGTTTTTAATGGCCAATTTTGTCATTTCAAATGATGTTAGAAAGAAAAGCTTCAAAAACAAGAAATCTTCAGAATCAGCAGGTGAAGACAAAGTAGAAACAGAAAATGCAGATCCAGGTACTCTCATATCCGGAACAGATTCAGCTTCTAAGGGAAGCAAGAAAAGAAAGAAGAAAGGAAAGAAAAAACCATTATTGAAATCTCAGAAGGCTTTGGTAAGTTTACTCTAATATTAAATACCACATACTTAAGAAACAGAAGAGATATGTGTGGGATTAAAAGACAGCAACAACACATCATAGTGAAAATCACATGATCAAATGAAAAGAAGGAATCAAACAGACTGGTCCTGGACTGCACTAATGGCACCCCAATTTTGAAGATTAGGCATATGCTAATACTTTTGTCTGTGACATTCAGATATGAATCGACACAGGCCAAGTCTACATGCAAGTTACTGCAGACAGTAGGCGCTGTGCAATAAAACCTCAGATATCAAAGGAACAGAAATCAAGAAAGAGAGGGATGTTATGGATGGCACAAACAGAGAAAACAATTTGACAGATGACAATAGTTGAGGCAATAGTCAAGGGAGAAGAATGATCCAGGCTGATGATAGATTACCACAGAGTGATCATAACCCTAGCGAGGGAATGCAGAAAGCGGTGCAGTGAGTAAGCAAAGCTTACAGCTGACAGATGATAATGCCCAGAATAATGATGTCATCATATATACAGATGGATCAATGCTACATTGTAAGAAATCAAGTCGGGATTTAGGAATCAAGATGCTGAGCAGTGCATGAGCTGTAGCTGTCTTCTTCTTCTTCTTTTTTCGTTCACTTTAAAATATTGTCTATATCTACAATGTTGTCTCTTGTATAAACTTCACTGTCTTTTGTAGTTCACATACAGGTCCATCAAGTTTCTCTTCCAGTGTTGTGTCTATGGACCAGTGACATTTTCTCTGTATTTCATATTCGGGGCAGTTCTGTAGTATGTGCTCTGCTGTCTGGGGCGCCTGTCCGCATGTACACATGGCTGAGTTGCCAATTTTCAATTTTGTGTACATGTGGCTGCAGAGTCGATTGTGTCCTGTTCTAAGGCGTAACACAACAGTTTGCTCTTGTCTGTTCATCTTATGGTAATCATCTGGTGTTACTGTTGGTGGCTTTCTGATTGATTTGATCACCCTTATCTTCTGTTGGTATGTAACTGGCACATCTGGTTGCTCGTCTGCAGCCCCCTCCTTTGCCAGTTGGTCTGCTCTCTCATTTCCTGGTACTCCTCAATGAGAAGGTATTCACTGCATGACAATCTTGCGCTGGTTGCTCAGTTCAGTAGAGCCTGTAGATCTGGCAATTTCTCAAATTTCAGTGCTTAGAACGCTGATTGTGCATCTGTCGCTGTAGAGGTCAACGACTCAAAGCTGATGGCTAGCATCAGGGCCAGTGACCCAGAGCTGCCAAGACTATTCTCCACCTCCACACAGGACAGACTGGCTAAGGAGAAAAGATCAAAGAGGGAAGGTTAATTTGGTACCCAAAAATGTTATGCTGAAGTTGGATGTGCCGGACTGAAAGGTGCAAATATCGCAGTCAAGTTGTGTAAACTATGACACAGCGCATTCCATTCTCCAAACTACATCCTGCAACTTGCAAAATCCTTTTCATGGCTCAGTAGCAGGAGTTTGAGAATGAACGAAGAAGAAGGTTTCTCAGCTAGAATCAGAGGTAAGGTTGTTGCTGGCTGGAGTGGACCATACAGAACAATAATCTCCAGTACAATGGAGATGGAAGCAGTGACCTCAGCTCTGAGATGGCTATCTGAGATCTCTTTAACAAGGGCAGACTCTCAATATTACTTCAGAAGGTACAGAAAGGCTGGCTAGCAGATTTAGAAGCCTCAGACTGGTATGGATAAACTGCCCAGGTAATGCTGTGGTTCAAAGCAATGAAAAAACTGACATCATGGCTTAACAAACACACATTAGGTGTCATATTTTAAAGTCTATGAATGGTTGCCTATTGGATGATGACACTGCAATAGATTAATCAGCGATTCACAGCCTTGTGAAATCTAAGGATGATCGAGCAGAGTGAGGTGCGTGAGAAGCTGGAGCAGGAGTGACAGAAACCATTAGTGTCCACATCCTTCTTGATTTGCTGAGAGAGATTGAGCACCTATATGTATGCCTGAATTGCAGTGAAGTCGATTCTTAGGAACAAGAACAAAGCCGCCATACAGGCTCATTTGAGTCCAGCTTTTTCTTGTGCTGTAACTGCATATGACAATGTCAACAGCAAACCTTTGGTAAGTGAGCATTTCCCCATCTATATTGATGCTTTTATCTTCCAAAATAAGTTGTCTAAAAACTTGCTTGAGGGTTAATGTGAAAAGTTTTGTGGAGATTATATCATGTTGTAGAATGTCACATTGCATTAATATGTTGATTGGTCGGTAGAGTAAGGTAATAATGGTTGACCAGCTGCGTTTAACTCTTCTATCAGCTGAGCATACTTTGCTTCAGTACCTTGGTTTCTCAGGGTATTCAATGCCAGTTACCTCAATGCTATCAAAGGCTTTTACATAATCCACAAGGCACAAGAGCTTTTGCATTTCTATTGCTCTCTGGTCATCGATAAAAAGAAGAACATTGCTTTGTAGAATGAATTATATTTACTATGAAATAGCATGAAAAGATACAAGGAGAGTGATCCGGAAGGCAAAGAAGGAATCTTGGAATATTATTGTGAAAACCAAACAAATCTTTACAAAGAGTTTCTAAGGTAGTATTTATATAGTCTATATAGTTAAAATTCTAACTAACTAACTCATATATAGAAAATAAATAAGGAGTACTCTGAGTGGAGTGAAGTGAAAAGTGGTGTGCCACAGGGCTCGGTTTTGGGACCAATTTTGTTCTTGATATATATAAATGATTTGGACATTGATATGAGATCCATGATTGCAAAATTTGCTGATGACACAAAACTATGCAGTAGTGTCTCATCTAAAGCGGAAGTGGATATATTGATGTCGGATTTAGATAAAATTCGAGAATGGTCTGTAAGCTGGCAAATGGAGTTTAATGTAGATAAATGTACAGTCATCCACATGGGTAGATCCAATATGGAACATAATTACAGAATGGGAGAAAACAATATTAGAAAGATAGATAAGGAAAGGGACCTAGGGGTTATAATAGATCATACAGGAAAGGTGAGTGAGCAAGTTAAGGTAGCAGTGAAAAAGGCAAATGCAATGTTAGGTATGATAAAAAGAAATATTAAACATAGGAGCAAGGAAGTGATCGTCAAACTGGATAAAGCTTTAGTTAGACCTAGATTGGAGTACTGTGTACAGGTGTGGAGTCCTTATCATAGAGGGGATATAAACATGCTGGAAAGAATACAAAAAAGAGCGACAAAGATGATAGTGGGATTCCAGAATTACAGTTATGAGGAACGACTCAGAAAAACCGGCCTACAGTGTCTCGAAGAGAGAAGAATTCGTGGTGACTTAATACAGGTTTATAAGATGATCAGAGGAATCGATAAATTAGACTATAACAAGTTTTTTAAAATACAGCCACCTACAATAACACGAGGGCATAGCTACAAACTGACTAAAGAGAGGTCCAGGTTAGATATTAGGAAATATTTTTTTAGTCAGAGAGTGGTGTCTGCTTGGAATGCATTGCCAGGGGAGGTAGTGGAGGCAGGGACAGTTAATGCATTTAAGAATAAACTGGATGCGCATAGCTTTTAGAGCAAGGTGATGTAAATGTAACTGGTTGTATACAGATTCTGCAGGGTCTTCTAAACCAGTATAAAGACGTTAAGTTAAGTTAAAACTGACTCATCGAACTGACTTCATTGGACCTGGGTTCCCCCAGATGTGCTCAGTCCCTTTCATTGCTGAAAGTGCCAACAACAGAGCACTAGCTCCATAGATCCTGTGGTGGTTCCTCATTTTCTCCTGACTTCATCAGGTACCCATTTACAGCTGTGTCAGCTGGGTGAAACGGTCATACCATGAATAAACCCGCGACATACCCAGTCTGTTTTAAACTGAGTAAGATGTGATTTGAACCTGGTTCATTGGTTTTGTAAAAAAAGCTCACAAACTCTTGGTCCTACCTCTGCAAATAAAGTTTGCAACAATAATGACAAAATGAGACTAAGAGATACATTTTTCAATCTAAAAGCAGTTTTAAATTACATAAATGGTAACTCAACAGTAAACTATAAACAAGAATATTCAATGTGGTTTAGATAGAAAGCTTCCGTAGACTTGCAAAAAGCAATAGTTATGAGTTCTGATAAAAAAGTTTTACATTAAGCTGAGAAAACAAACCAAACTGATCTATTTAATTCAAAATCTAATCCCCTTGACCATATGCCCCTTCTCCCAAATGTTCTCCCACTGCTGAAACCATTTCTGGGTGTAATTTTGGGGGATCTTCACCAAGTGCTTCATGGCATTTCCCTATTCTTCTTCTGTGTCCTGAAATCTCTTTCCTTTGAGCGGCACCTTGAATTTTGGAAAGAGGCAGATGTCTCAGGAAGCCATGTACAGGAAGCCATGTCTGAGGAGTAGGTGGAGTGCCCAGCCTGTTCAATATCGTATTTCAGCACAAAATCCTGGATGAGGTACATTGCATAGGCTAGACCATTGTAATGATGGATCCTCCGATCCACGCATGGCAACTCATCTATAATATTTTGCTGAAACATGGCATTGGTCAGGTTTATCATCATCAGTCCTGTAACCTGAAAGGTCATCGGAGCACCAATACTGCAGATTGGTCGACCAATTCCAGCTACTCTACACTGTGCTAGGATATTGAATCTTCCGCTTGGACGAGTTAACCTTTATTGTATATTGAGACGGCTGGCGCATTGCTGATTTTTCTCAATGCAATATCGGTGTGTCTTGAGCTGTTTTGCACCTGATGGAGCCCAACCCTCTTCAGGCAACTTGTCCTTCTCCATTGTGAATTTGTCTATGATCTCCCTTTCTACTCAAGCATGGCATCACGGGTTCACCGCTCTGACGGTTATGCCTTTCCTTATTCCTTTTCTCGCCTCAGGTTACTTATACAAAGAAATTGATGTATAATCCTTTTTAGAATACCAAGTTCACTGGTTAAAAAAATACAGTTGATATTATTTTTACTCATAGGACAAACTTGAAAAGGGCATTGAAAAACTGAAATTAGATGATGTTTACTATGATGGCTTCATCAATCACATGCATCAATGGCTGAAGGAGAAGGCTGCAGTGGCTAAGGAACTCTTTAAATGCATTGATGTGCATGGTGAGGGCTTGCTGTCATTTGATGAATTCAAAGCAGGTAAATTTGGAGGATGATATTGTAGATAGACATACCAGGGGTGCATAAAGTAGCAGTTCTGTTGTTAAAAATTGACATCATTGCAGTCCAAGTTGACCCATAGGTGTTCAGTAGATAGATGGCAAGAACTATAGATACTGATGGTTCCTGTAGCTTGTTTGATACACACACTCCTACTCCATCCTCTTAAGTTTCCTTCCCTGCAGGACCCCAAATGATTTCTAAACTGAACAATCTGTGGTTTGCTGTTTCGTCAATTGCATTGTCTTCATACAAATATCATTGATCAATTTCAGCTCTATCCATTGCCAATGTCCCCACAATGGGTGCCACTGAGGCCAGGATGTCAGCTCTTTCATTCCCCCAGCATGATCAAGTAGATCCAAACAAGATCATGAAGGTTCGAGGCTTCTATGTCCACCAACCACTCATGAAGTGGTCAGTCTTTCTGTTCCTTCTGATGCAAGGATTGATGTCAGAGACGATTAGGCTACATCCCTTTAAGGTCTCAGATAGCCAACCTAAAAAAATTGTTTTTTAATTATTTTTTTGGCGTTCGCCTTATTTTTCTCTAATCTCTAAGGCGGTGCGCGTTGCACCGTGGTTTTTATTTTGTGCCCGTCGGCCCGATGCATCTGACTTCCGCATGCATTTTATGTAAGGGTCTGCTTCCTCCTGCATTTTCTAAGGGTTTGCTTCCCCGGGGTAACGGCCGGTGCTGTGATGGGGATCGAACCCAGCACCTTCGGATTGTGAGCCGTGCCACTTAACCACTAGGCCACAGCGTCCCCTTAACCTCAGAGATGAAGTCACTGCCTCCATCCAAATTCTCATACTAGATGTTGTTGTCATGCATGCACCAGTAAGATAACAATAAAGTGCACAACCAAAATCAACACTGCAAACAATTTTTTTTTAAATTTAATTTTTCGAAATGTTAGGAAACTGTGTCGGCCAGTCATCAAAGCTGTTTTACCTGGGAGTGAATTGAGAATGAGCTCTCAAAATGTTCACAAGATATACACAACACCTAGATTCTTACAGCAGAATCCCAGTTCCTTGCTTTTTTGCGGTTTTACTGTTCTTGGTAACAGGAAGAGCGAGGTACAAGTCTCTGTCACCCTAAAAACCAGTAGACCTGGGTAAACAAAGCATATAAGCCATAAAGGGTCATTCATGAGAAGGAAAACTCTTACTTTAAGGAACCTGCTGTCTAGCAAGCAGTCTGTAGACAGTTAAAGGTTATAGAGTGTTAATCTGAAAACAGATGTGTAACAAATACCAACTGTTGTTATTTTGTTGTTGATTACTAAGTCTGCCGAGCTGTCTTCTTCTTCTTCTTCGTACGCAGTCAGACAGTAACCATTATTTTTTCGAAAAAAGCAGCCGTCATCCTGAGGCTGTCGACACTGCCATAGAGCTTGTCTAGTGTTGCTATTGGTGATGTCCACATCTGCTGCCGAGCTGTCAGAATCAAAACACTGAGCAGCGCATGAGCTTCAGCGATCCCCGGCCCATAGCTGACTGCCAGCGTCAGGACCAGAGAACCAGAGCCGCCAAGACTCTTCTACACCTCCATGTGGTGATTCGGGATAACAGGCTGCAACAGAGCAGACTGACTAAAGAGAACGGATCATATAGGAAAGGCTAACCCTGTACTAAAAATATGTCTGCTGAAGTCGGATGTGTCGAACTGAAAGGTGCAAATATCACAGTCAAGCTGTAAACTACGACACAATGCATTCCAATCTCAGGACTATATTCTGCTACTTGAAAGCCCTTATCAGGGCTTGGTAGCGGGAGATTGACAACGAAGCCAAGCCAGACATCTTGTCAAACAATTCATTTTTTAATAAAAGATCTTGTCGTTTAAATTGTGCATGAATAAATTTAAGAATGACATTTCTGTCCTGCAGGAATGCTGAACCTAAATGCACCAGTGAGTAAAATAGAACTACATCTTCTGTGCAAACTTCTGGATGTAGATGATTCAGGGGATATAAACTATGTAGATTTAGAGAAGGGCTTGGAATATGCCAGGTATGGTAAAAACCATATTATATCTGTATCTATTTTTCTATATGCCAACTCTGTGTTACCAGTGCCAAATATGGCCTCTGTGCAGGGCATGTGAGAGCAGAATTTTGACGTGTAAAATGATGTATTTTAGGAAGGTCATTGTTATTACCAGAAAAGATAGAATGCCAAAAGACAACATTCATAGTATGGTCAGCACTGTCTTGTGCAGTATACATTTCCAGGCACAAAATACATTGGTACGATCATCTCAGAATGCACCCTCATCAACTTCTTCTGATGGCTTACATCGCTGGTAGATCTGACTATAGAGCTAGGGTGTGACCGCGAGGTAGATGGATAGATAACATTAGAGTGATTGCGCAGCGACACAGACCAACGCATCGCACTTGGCACAGGACAGACAATTTAAGCTTTCCACTACTCTTAACGGCATAAATGGAAAAAAAACTAACTATATATGCCCATAACATTTAGCCATTCTAGGGTATCTGCCATTATGTATGCATTGTTAAAGATATTTAATGTCTGTATTGGTTCTTCTAGTCTTCGTTTACCTCCATACGAAGCCTGCAGCATTAAAGCACGTGTGTGTGCTCTTGAAGTGTTGGCTTCTGTAAAAATTCATGATGTCATTGCTAGCCACATGAACAACCCACTTTAGTCTCCTTTCACAATGTGATTCAAATGCTATAGTGATATTATCCTTTCCTTCTTGGGCCCCACTGAGTTGCTTTCATTGATAGGATCTGTTTTAATTCATTTAGGGGCCGAAGACGCAGCAGTGCATAAACTGACAGCAGCCATCTACTTGTAGCCGGCTGCTTGCATCAGGGTCAGCGAATAAGACTGGCCAAGACTATTCCGCACATTCAAGTGGTGTCCCTAGAAACAGACTGCATCCATGCTGTCTGGTTGAAATAATAGTGATTGAAGATGGAAGACAAACCCTGTCCCAATAATGCTGTGCTGAAACTGGCTGTGTTGGCTCAAATGGCGCGGATATCACAGTCTCGATGTAAACTGTGACATGTCACAAAACTTTCTATTCATGATGAATGCAGCAGAAGAATTAATTTGTATACATTGTACTCTAGGGAAGTAAGAGAAGTAAATCGGCAAAGAATAAGAGATGATCGACAACTCCTAATGACTGAGCGCACGTTCCCACCTTGTCCTTGCTGCAAGATGAGCATTGTTGAACCTTGGCAGGAAGCTGTGCCCAAGTAAGCATTAAAAAAATTGTATATGTTTTTTTAAAAGATTATTTACAACTGGTCAAGTTAGAGAAAAGAGCATTCAGTCATCTAAATGATTGAACAAAAGGACTATAATTATCAATCAATCAATCAAAGTCCGATTGCTTTTCTCGTTGTATAGGCATTTATCATATCTCGTAGAACCAAGGGTCCTCGTCTGCTCTGCTTCCCTCTTTATTCTTGATTCTAGGAATCAACATCATTACACAGGAGATATTCCCTAAGTGCTCCATCCAAGCTTATAATATACTCAGAGTCACAGTCAGGTGTTGATTTCGTGTTCTTCGGATCTTTCCAGAAAGAACACAATTTCTTCCCTCTCCCCTAGTCACTCCAAAATCTATCACCATCTGTACATTTGCATTTTCGCAACCCTCTGTCTCTTCATCCTTCTCTAGACTGTCCATGACTGCCCTTATCAACTCAACCCTGTCTCTCATCATTCTGTAGACTGTCCATGACTGCCCTTATCAACTCAACCCTGTCTCTCATCATTCTGTAGACTGTCCATGACTGCCCTTATTAACTAAACCCTGTCTCTCATCATTCTGTAGACTGTCCATGACTGCCCTTATCAACTCAACCCTGTCTCTTCATCATTCTGTAGACTGTCCATGACTGCCCTTATCAACTCAACCCTGTCTCTTCATCCTTCTGTAGACTGTCCATGACTGCCCTTATCAACTCAACCCTGTCTCTCATCATTCTGTAGACTGTCCATGACTGCCCTTATCAACTCAACCCTGTCTCTTCATCATTCTGTAGACTGTCCATGACTGCCCTTATCAACTCAACCCTGTCTCTTCATCATTCTGTAGACTGTCCATGACTGCCCTTATCAACTCAACCGTCTCTTCATCATTCTGTAGACTGTCCATGACTGCCCTTATCAACTCAACCCTGTCTCTTCATCATTCTGTAGACTGTCCATGACTGCCCTTATCAACTCAACCCTGTCTCTTCATCATTCTGTAGAATGTCCATGACTGCCCTTATCAACTCAACCCTTCTCTCATCATCACTGCGTCGTTCATCACAACTCGTCCTGCCACTGCATCAGCTCTTTTGTTGCCCCAGACATCTGCATGTCTCGGGCAGTAGATCCATGTGACACCTTGTACACCAGAGTTGTTCAGAGGAGAGGCTCACTCCCTTCTTAGAATGCACCTTTCTATCTTACGGAGTATGCCCTGGTAGTCTGACAGTATCACTGCGTGTGTCACTGGTTGCGTCACCAACCAAGTCAGGGTCGCTATTACCTCCTCAATCTCCATCCTCATACTCAATGTAACAGTGGAATAAGCAGCTGATTTCTCCACCATCTCCTTACCATTTTGGTAGCTGACGAAACCCCAACCGCACTTGTTTGCATCTCTGCCGGTGGAGCCATCTGTGTACAGAATTGGGTCTTGCAGTCCTGAGTGTTGCTGGATCAGCTCCTGTTTTGAAGCTTCTGTCCTAGTGCTGCCCCACTCTCTGCTCAGTTGTATTACAACCCTTGTCAGGGAGCTCTCATTGCCCACTTCTATCCATTCACTACCCACTGCTTCACTCTCTCCAAGTGTAACCAATTAATCACAGTTCCCTATCACATTCTCTTCTCCGTATGCTTTTCTCTTCCCTTGAGGATTCCTTGTGAGAGTCTTCGTGAGTCTCATTTTCTTCTCTTAAATTGTCCCAGTGGCTGTTGTTGGCCCCTTCCCACAGGTCTTCATTCCTGCGACTTGATGCCCATTATTCTTTGTAGGCATCTGTTCTATCACCTTAATAATGCTCCATGTTTCTGCTCCATACAACAGCACCAACTTGACACAGATTATGAATATTCTAGTACAGTTATAGTGGGGAAACAAGGACGATGAAGAAATCTGGCGTACGGTACTGTACCATTCAGTTAGTAGATTGATGATGTTGAACATCTATTTCAGCTCTCATTTGATGCAGAGATGGCATTCTCTAATCTTCTGATTTTTGTTCTTCGTTCCTTATCAAAATCCCACTACCAAGCCTCAGAAAGGGCTTTGTAAGTAGCAGGATGTAGTCCGGAATGCATTGTGTCATAGTGTACAACTTGACTGTGATATTTGCACCTTTTGGTTCGACACATCCGAATTCAGCAGGCTTTTATTGGGTACAAGGTTAGCTTTTCCTCTTCGATCCCTTCTCCTTAGCCAGTCTGCTCTGTTGCAGATCCAAGATCACCGCGTGGAGGTGTAGAAGGGTCTTGGCAGTTCTAGTTTGCTGGCCCTGATGCTAGCAGTCAGCTTTGAGTCGCTGACTGCTGCAGCTCATGCACTGCTCAGCATCTTGATCCCACTCTCTGATCTAATTTATCAACAAATAAATAGAACGTCCCATAACAGACACTGCCGTCAGAGGTGAAGTGTTAGAGGGTTCATTGTACTAATCCAGGGCCTGTACGGGGTGGCCAGTTCCCTTCCTCAGTCTTTCCTTCTCTAACTGTAGACAAAGTACCCATTTACAAATGAACCCCTTTACAGCTGGGTCGACTTGAGTATGCCGGTAGCAGGAGTTGAACTCGGTACCTTTGCCCTAAAAAGTGAGTGCTCTACCACGATAGTAATCAGGAACCCTTAACAAACACAAATTGTAATATACCAGGGTATGAAGGGAACGCAAAGAGAAGTAACACTGTAACATGCTAAACATGTCGTAGGAGACGACTAAATATGGTTGGCTGCCCCATCGTGTAGAAACTATAAACCATAAGAGGTTGATGACTTCTACACCACATGCTGGGGAAAGGAGACTAACGTTTTAGTCGACCTGTAATTCTACAGGGGTGGATGCCCTTGTGCAAGTCCCAGGTCTAGCATGAGCTAGATGCTTAGTGGGCTAGGCTCGAGCAGCTTATTACTCTGCTGCGTTGGGACAAGTGCTGCAGAGAGTGGTTAACCGATGTGCGAGTCCATCTTAATAGACTCAAACACTAGAGCAAAGTAGACTTGCAGCCTGTTAGGCGCTGTCCTTACTAAAACACCTAACAATGGCCGGTGTTGTGTCACATCACACAGTTAGTCGCCTTTTACAACATCCTCTCTTTTGGCAATGGTGTTATTCTTGTCCATGTCATACACAAAGACCCTGGCTGACCATTTGGGATCTAATGTCTGGTCAGGTAAAATATACTGGCAATACCCTCACCTCACTTCCTTGTATTGTCTGTTCTTTTTTTAATTTGCGTTCCCCTTATTTCTCTATACCTCAAGGCGGTGTTGTTGCACTATGTTTTTATTTTGCGCCTGTTCGTCCAGTGCATCCGACTTCAGCATGCATTTTATGTAAGGGTCTGCTACCAGGGCTGTGATGGGGAGCGAACCCAGCTCCTTTGGGTTGTGAGCCGTGTCACTTAACCACTAGCCCATGCCATCCGCGCAAGAGATTAAAGAATTGTTTACCCTAGCAACCTGATACATTTAAGCCTGTTTATATTTTATTAGGTACATTCTGTTAGAGATACGGTCAATAACATTTGACAAGTTTCGCGACTATCCTGGACATATCAAGTTGCTAGTTCACTCTCACTTGATGGTGTGTGGCCTGATCCAGATGATAATTGCTGAGACGGATATTGGCTCCACCAAGCTGACAGTCTTTCGTGACAAGTCTTGGAGTGTCGAGTCTTTGCTGCAACCTGGCATGACTCTTGAGGACTGCGGATTCCAAGGAGAAAGCAGAGACAACCCAGAAGAAGCTCTTTTGTTTTATGACTATGCTGTAGAGTTTAGTAACTGTCCAATCCTAATGTGTGATCACTATTTTGGACAGAAGGATCAAAACTGAATGTGCCTATATCTAGTTGTTAGGTTTCTTGCTCATTATATTTTGTCCTTTGACTGTACTGTAAAATTTAACCCTTTACATCTTCATTTGACCGACCATGATGGCTTATAAAACATCAGTTTCAACCGACTCAACCAAGATCATCATCTAGCCCCAGAGTTTCACAGTTTAGTTTAAAATAGAGCCCAAGTTTACATATTTGGACTGACCTAAAATATGGCCAAATATTCTAAGCATCTCAACTCGTTTAATATAGAGTTATTTCCACCAGGCCCGTATTTCTGAATGTGAATTTCTGTAGTTGTCCTGTCACTGCGATTAAATTTGGACTGAGAAATTATTGATCAGACTAATCATCAGGTATCTGGATTAAAAGTGGATATTCAATGCAAGTCTGATTCAGACACAAGAAAGAGAATGTCACATGTGGTAAAGTTATTGAAGGATTAACACAAAAACACACCTGACGCTAGAACAGAGAGAAATGTGTGTGTCGTATTGTACTGTCGCATTTATGCTATTTAGCGCTTCATACTAATATACTATGGTAGAGCAGTGGTTAGTGTGCTGGCTTCCCAGTCAGGCGATCAGGTTTCAATCCCGTTGGTGCAGGATTTTTTTCTGATCGCAAAACCGGCTCCTGTGGTCAACTCAGCCACAGAAAGTGGATACCACAAAAATCTTGGAAGAAAAGGCAGTTGGCGTGATGCTGACCACATCATCCACTATGTGCCATGGGTCACCAAATAATAGGAGCCTAAGACCATATTTTCTATGTGCCACATGGTGTGACGAATCTTTACTAATATATATTGTTTTGTTTTTTGTTGGCGTTCGCCTTATTTCTCTATTCCCCAAGGCGGTGTGTGTTGCACTGTGGTTTTTTTTTGCGCCTGTCGGCCCAGTGCATCCGACTTCAGCATGCATTTTATGTAAGGGCCTGCATTTTCTAAGGGTTTGCTTCCCCGGGGTAACGGCCGGTGCTGTGATGGGGATCGAACCCAGCACCTTCTGGTTGTGAGCCGTGTCACTTAACCGCTAGCCCACGCCGTCCCCGTTATTTTTATTATGAATACTTCATGTCACAAATGATTTAATTATGTGTTTATATATCTCAATATGTTCAACATTGATGTATTTTATTTAGAAAATAACTATTTGATATAAAGAGTTGCGGCTTTGCCTCAATTGTAAAATACAAATCTACCAATTTAAACAATACTAAATGGTTAATGGCAGTACAACCCCTTTGTGCGGTCTTGATTATTTAGAATGAGCTCAGAACTATATACGATTGCACCTATGTGACTTAACTTAATCCTTGTGGATACTATCAGAAAATAAGGTTGCAGCGAATGTTCTCCACCAATCTCGATTATGTTCCCTCTTTTTTTGAGTTAAGCATACGGGAGTCCCATCTGCCCTGAATTTAACATTTGTTTCTTGGAGGGAAAAGAAAACGTGTTATCTGAATTGCAATAAAAATAAATATTTCATAAGAAGCCCTTTTGTTTTGTTTTTTGTTTGTTATTTGTGAGAACCATCTGCTATTCAATTGTCCTTTTCTTTTCCAGTTCTTTGACCTCCCAACTCTCCTCTTACCCTGTGAATGTCTATCAGGAGCATGTCCGGTTATGTTTCATTCCGAGAGTGTGCTCATTTACTTTTTCTCTACAATTTCATTCTGCATTGGTGGTTATTGTTCCTAATTGGAATGTTGCGAAAAATCCATTACCTGTACATTTTCTGTAATTAATGTTCCAAATGGAAAGATTTCCTAAATACATCCAAACATATATTATGTGTATGGTAACACACCCTGCAAGACCTCACCGATGTTCTCATTCAATGTATATATTTACATCCTTTTGCATACCAACTACTGGCTGTGTGGTGTTTCAAGAAATTATCACTTTTAAATAATTGTTAATAAGGATAGGAAAGATTATGTTAACACGCCAGTGTGGCATATTGGGAATATGGCGCTAGACCAATTTTTTCTTGATCAACGGCACACTAGGTGTGGTCAACATCAAGTTGGACACCTTTTCTTACTCAAGTTTTTCTGGTAACCAATTTTTCAGTCTGGTTGACCCCAAGACCCGTTTTTCAATAGAAAAATCTTGCACCAACTGGAAACTGAACCCTGATCGCTCAGATGGGAAGCCAGTGCACTACCTACAGCCTTACCATGGCTTCCTGAAATAACACAATAAAAATTGGTTTCACAACATTTTTGGTTCAATTTCATGAATGTTGACACCGAAACCCATCAAAAGAACATTGAGTAAAAGCTTACTGCTGGCACATATATTCATAAAAAGTCTGGAGCAGTTATCTAGTAATAACAGAAAGAATTGAGAACAAAATAAACTGAAGACAAAGAACAAATATTTAGGCTGACTTAACAGGAAGCCTGGGAAAATGAGTAACTTGAAAAACAGATGATTTTACATAAAGTAAAATTAAAAAATTATTAAAAACACTTTTACAATATTTTATTTTTATTGCAAAACTTCAACTCAGATAATGAAACAATGGTTTCTTTCAAAGAAAGAAATATAAAATTATAATGAAAATTCTGAACCTGTCCAATAAAAAAAACAAGTTATGGGAAAGAAAAATATATACAACTATCAGGAAATTATATCTTGAAAACCCTATCAACTCGTCTAAATTCCTTGAGGCTATGAGAAATCGTCCAATCAAATAAATTGTTATACGATTTCAAGTGGTCTACCTGTGACAAAATACAAAATATATTCTTATTCATCTATGAGATGGGTGCAGGCAGTTCCGATTTGTCAAGGCGGATCGGACTAGCTACGTCTGTTATACACGGCCTCCGACGTGTGTGAGTAATGGCAAGATCTCCCTAGGGACAAAAATTTGCATCTACCAGTCCTGCATGGCCCCAGTCCTGCATGGCCACAGTCCTGCATGGCCCCAGTCCTGCATGGCCACAGTCCTGCATGGCCCCAGTCCTGCTTTATGGCTCAGAAACCTGGACATTGCAGAAACATGACATGTCAAAACTGAAAGCCTTTCACATGCGCAACCAGTGGCGTATCCTGGGCCTCCGATGCCATGACTACATCCGCAACGCGAAGGTCTCTGCGAGAACAGGCCTCAACCCAATCTCAGAAACACTTGACTGGCGCCGAGTTTCTTTGTTCGGTCATGTTGTATGGCTTGACCAGGAAACCCCTGCCCACAAGATACTACACAAGTCGTTCCTCAGCGCCGTAAGTCTTCTCCCGACCGGCTGGAGGCGCAAAAGAGGCTGTCCCCGAACAGTATGGCTCCAGCAAGTAGCAACCTCCTCCTCCGTCCTGGAACCACTTTACAGCTGTGGGTCATGGATGTGACCGACCGACGCAACGGGCCTTAGACGCCTAAGCGAATATTATTATGATCATGATTAAAACTAATTAAGTTTCCCATATGTCTGTCTTATAGACAATAGTTCCTCAAATATGTCAAATAATTCTCGTGGCTGTCACAAGTGTTTCCACATATCAATTGATCACATCAAAAAGAAAGATAAATTTTGAAACATATATTCAGAATTGAAACTGGTGTATTGATTCCCTGTATGTTGTCGGGAATGAAGAAAAGGTGACAGTGCTAAGAATAGTACCACTGTAACCTGTCAAGCATGTAGTAAGAGACAAGGGATGGGCATGGGGCTGGCTACCACATGCCGTAGAAACTATAGGCCATAAAAAAAAAAGGCTACACCCCGTGGATGGAGAAAATGACAGGAGTTAAGGTGATGCCTTTCAACAAGGTAAGTGATGCAAGGATGTACCAATGTTATGAAAAGAAAAGAGATACTCAGATCGCACAAAATAGTCTTTAATAGGCCGCACCGTAAAGTCTTTAATAGGCCGCACCGTAAAAGTCTTTAATAGGCCGCACCGTAAAGTCTTTAATAGGCCGCACCGTAAAGTCGTCTTTAATATCATATTTAAGAACATGACGGAGACAAAGATGCAGAAGTGAATGAGCTGATGGCACCCAGTGATGAAACAGTTCACCATCTATTCATTGAGTGCAAGTCGCTTGAGGACACGAGGAAAAGATTCTTACAAGCACTGCCGACAATTGCCAACACACTGTACGGAGCAGTGAAACAACTGAAGAAGACCTGTATCCTCGTATATAAGAATGGCATTGGGCTGCCAAGATCAGGCTTGCTCAGTAGCTATAGGATAACAACAACGGCAGCCACCATCTTGTATCTGGCTGCTTGCATCAGGGTCAATGACCCATCAACACCTTATTCCACCTTCAAGTTGCAGTTCTGGAAAAAGAGATTAAAAATGCTGGGCCCTTGGGTGTATCAGACCGAAAGTAGCAGATATCTCAACCTCACTGTCAACTACGAGACTTAACGTCTTTATACTGGTTTAGAAGACTCTGCAGAGTTTGTATACACCCAGTTTAATTTTGCATTTCCTTGCTATAAAAGCTTTATGTATACAATCTATTCTTACATGCATTAATTGCCTTTACTACTTCCTGTGGCAATGCATTCCAAGCTCTGTGACTAAAAAAATATTTCCTAATATCTAATCTGGACCTTTCTTTAGTTAATGTCTAGCTATGCCCTCTTGTTCTTGTAGGTGGTTGTGTTTAGAAAAATTTGTAATATGTAAAACTTGGTACAAACATTTTTTTCAGGCGGAATGCTGAAAAAGGTAAAACATAACAGTGAGCAATTGTTTATGCAATGAAGCAGACCTTCTAGAGGTTATATAATTTCTATCATTATGAAAGTTGATTTCTCAGAAACAGAAACAATATCAAACAGGTCTTTGTAATAGATCGACAGGTTGATGACTAAGGTCTATCAATTATCAACTGAAGTCACATTTATATTCCGCTATTAACCTTATCCAGCGTGTAGGTGACAAAATCAGCCGCTGAAAACCTAAAAATGGCCACCTTACCATGACCAAAACTGACTCTGAAACATGCATTTGTGTTAGTTTATTGATTACACCAAGGCATGTGATTGCGTAAATCATCAGAAATAGTGGAAATCATGATAGATATGAGATTTCCAATACTCTAATCGAATCATTATATCAAGAACAACACTGCTGTCAGAGTATCTGGCAAAGCATCAGATTAGTTCAAAGTTAAAATAAAAAAGGTAGAAAGACAGAGATGCATCCTCTCCCTATACTTATTTCACATTTATGCAGACTGCATGATGAGGAAAGTTAGAGAGGATGGGAACATAGAAAGTTACGATCCCTTTACAATCAGTGGATACAAGATCCCAGAGCTACGCAGACGACACGGTAATACTATCAAACAGTGCAGAGGTGTTAGAGCAGCTAATTGCAGCCGTTGGCAGATGTAGCAAAGATCAAAACCTCGTTGTAAATATAAACTGAACAAAGATAATTAGCACTGACAAAACAAGAAGTCAACATAAATTCAAGTTCCGGAGTGTGGAAATAGAACAGGCCACAAACTTAGAGTATCTGGGATCCAGAATTGACAACAATGGCTGGCAGCTATTAAAAAAATCAGAAGGAGAATGTCAGTGCAGAGGCTACACAGCGTGAGGAAACTGGCAGAATACCAGCAAACCAACAGAGGTGACAATTTTGAGAACCTGTTTTTCCTGTGACAGCATACAGCTGTGAACCATGACCAGTTACCCAAAACATCAAGGAAAAGAATCAAGTCTTTCAAGTCAAATGCTATAGAAGGGTCCACAGAACACAATTGACCTGAACCAAAATAAGAATGCAGACATTTAACAAGAGTTGGGAATAGAGAAGAACTGGTTTAACAATTCAATAATGAACCGAAAATTGAAATACTTTTGCCACATAAAAAAACACAACTGTCTTGAGAGAACATTAATGGAATGTATGGTGCCGAGCGGGATCAAGATGCTGAGCAGCGCATGAGCTGCAATGGTCAGTGACCCATAGCTGACTGCTAGCGTCAGGGCCAGCGAACCATAGCTGCCAAGACCCTTCTACACCTCCACGTGGTGATCCTGGATAACAGGCTACAGTAAGGCAGACTGGCTAAGGAGAAGGGATGGAAGAGGGAATGCTAACCCGGTACTCAAAAAATGCTTGCTGAAGTCGGATGTGTTGGACCGAAAGGTGCAAATATCGCAGCCAAGCTGTAAACTACGACAACGCATTCCGTTCTCTGGACTACATTCTGCTACTTACCCTTTCAGGGTTTGGTAGCGGAAGATTGAGAACGAACGAAGAAGAAGAAGAAGTATGGTGCCGAGCAAGTTTCGAGAGAGTTTCTTTCAGACAAGCTGTCATGGGAGCGATGTTCTGCAAGGGACATGCTACACTACAAGATGATGAATTGTATGCACAAACATAGAATACACAACTAAAAAAGCACTAAAGAAACCACAAAAAGATATGAATGCTATAAAAACAGTTTGGTCTCATAAGACAAACATATCTCTGCACAGAATCCCACTCATGAAAACAATTTTTTTAATGGACTGAAAGCAACTTTTCAGTGCTGTGAAATAATTATGTAATATGAAAATATCAACATAGACTAACTGGCACAATGAAACCAACTTTCCAAAACACATTGTGTGCACATAATGCCTTCATGTACAGCCGTTGCTGGTGACCAATCAGAATTCAGACCGCAGTTCCCCCTGCAACTGTGTTACTCTTTATGTCAGATTCTTTCACACTGCTATCACATTTACCTACTTCTTCTGTTGATTCTTTCACACTGCTATCACTTTTACCTACTTCTTCTGTTGGTTCTTCCACACTGCCACAATCCAGCGTTTTCTCCACCAGCTTAGCAGCAACAGCCACCCAATCAACATTGTCATCATCATCATCATTATCACTTTCCTCCTCTGCTTCACTGACAACTTTTTCCCTTGTGGTAGAAATACCGACATCATCACTGTAATCATCATCAGAGCTCTCTCTGAACTTCTTCTGCTCTTCCAAGCCATGTAATGAAATATTGGCATCTACTGCAGTCTTGTCCTTCAGATCATTCATTAAGACTTCTATGCTGGACGACTTTTCCATGTCATTTTCAAATATATGCTTGTATGGAACTCGCCACTGCCCATCGTCCTCGACCAACAATTCCACAGTCAGTGGGTTCTTATGTAAAATCCTTGCCATCAGTGCTCGCTCTGTGACACAACTAACGATGCCAACAAATGAATGATGGCTCAGCTGTCTGGCTGATTCAGTTACAGATGAAAGACTGATGTGGCATCGAATAGCCTGCGCTGGAACACTCCAGAACTCTGAAGGTAAAAGCTTTATTCGACTTCGTGGAACAACTTCAGAAGTTCCATAGTCAACATATATCATTAGACATGAGTCAGTCTCAGGAAAGCATTGCACACACAAGGCCCGATACACCTGATCATCAGCACTGAACTTTGCTGAAATAGTATAAAACAATATCTGAACTAGGATATTCAACTCAAGGACAATTGTCAACAACAATAATAAAAAGAATGTGATACTTTATATTTATTTTAATAAATAGTTTAGAATATTTAGTCCTTTCCAGTTCTGGCTCATTTTTGCAGATTTGTTTCATTCCGTGCACTTAATTTTATTCAAAATAAAACTCATCTATATTGAACAAATTGAATCACATGCATACACCGACGGTTCTGTAACAAACACAGCACAGAACGGAGGGGCAGGAGCATTCCTGAACCTACCAAATGGCAGAAAAATAACACTGTCATTCGCTACTGGAAAATACACAAGCAATTTCAGAGTGGAGGCAGAGGCACTGAGGGCGGCAGTGGAAGAAATGGTGATAGGTAAAAGGAATGAAAGCCACATAGTCCTGCTTACAGATACTCTGGCCGTAGTCACAGCACTAAAAAGCCAGAAAAATACTGAACTTCCGATTTAAGAGCAGTACTCTGTCAACTATGCCAGCAGTCCGCACCAAAAAGGGTAGTGGTGCAGTGGGTTCCATCTCACTGCAACATCCAAGGCAACGAGGAGGCAGACAGACTGGCAAAAGAAGGTGCAAAACTACCACAACCAGATACTAGTATGACATACGAAGAGTCAAAACGGCTTATTAAAGCCAGATACATGACCAAATGGGAAACTGAACATACCGGCTACACCAAAAACAATGCCTATTACCAGTTGAACAGAAGAGAGCAGGTCGTTGTCTTCAGACTTCGCACTGGCCACAATAGACTGAGGTACCACCTATTCAACAAATTGAAGATAGGTGGTACCGACGAATGCCCGTGTGGTACCGGGAAAATGACTGCTGAGCATCTGCTGCAGAACTGCCCGACATACGAGGATAAGAGAGAGCAGATGTGGCCATCACCAGTGGAACCACAAGACAAGCTCTATGGCAGTGTCGACAGCCTCAGGATGACCGCCACTTTTTTCTAAAAAATAATGGTTACTGTCTGACTGCGTACGATGAAGAAGAAGATATGGCATAACACTGGCCATGGTTAGGTGGTTTGTTTGTTTATATATTAGTGTGAAGCACTAAATGGTAGTAATACGGAGATGGAAATTGGAGAGGCACGTTGTGTTTCGTCGATATATATCCATCAATTCTGTTACATATACCTTTCCTATTATGTGTCCCTGTCAAAGTCTTCCTCCTCTTCTTCTGCGTTCATTATCTCCAGCTACCAAGCCCTGAACAGGGCTTTGCAAGTAGCAGGATGTAGTCCCGAGAACGGAATGCGCTGTGTCGCTAGTTTACAGATTGACTGCGATATTTACAGATTGACTGCGATATTTGCACATTTTGGTCCGACATATCTGTCTTCGGTAGAGACATTCGTCCTGAAAAGGACGTTGTAACATAGTCTACAGCAAAGCTGCGGTTTTCGGCTGGGTATGGGGTTTGTTTTGCCTTGTCAGTGTGGCCCATATTTACTAGTGCAGCCTGTATTCCGGGGTTGCAGCTCAGAGTGGAATTGGGTCTTGGTCAGCTCTGATTTAGTGACCCTGATGCTAGCAGCCAACTAAGAGTCGCTAGCTGCTGTCAATTCATTCTGTGTTGCATTTCCAGCCCAGACTGTGGGTTTCAATCCCTCAAACATCTGGTGATACTGTTAGGTTTTGTTCTAAGAGAATGCCCATTCTAACTACGTGTCCTCTTTACAATCTCCAGCTGCATTGGTTATTGTCATGATTTTTCCCACAGATCTGTGCGTTTAGTATTGCTTGTGGCCATCATACATAAAGTATGCAGCGGAGACATCTTGTGAAGGTCTACAGTCTGAATGTTATACTCTTGGCCATACGTGTATCAAAGTCATATAGAAGAACTGTTTTTACCAACTGCCACTGGAGCCATCTAGAATCTGGTTTTAAAAAGTCAAATATTTTTGTTTACACACTAGCTCAATTAAAATAGTCTGGATCACACTCAAACATCTATTTCAAAACGCTGAAATTATAATGGCTAACTGGATCAAACGACATTTACAAACTTTGACCCAATAAATATTGGAAACAGTGTTATGAATGAGCCTTGACATTATCTTATCCAAATAATCTAGCCAACAGGAAGAATAAGGTCAGTAGTCGGTTACTGAGATCTGAAATTAGAGCAAGGAATAGTTCAGACTGTGACCTGGCGGGCGCCATGTTGTAAAAAGTGACCAAGGAGAGTTCGATATAGGTCCATGCAGAAACATGAGTCATAAGACAAAGAAGACTTTTGCTTTCTATGGTAGAAAAGGAACTAACTACAGGCAGATTCAGTGCCATTTGATATATTTTATTAATATTTTACCACTTAGTTTAACAGACCACATTTACATATTTATTTTGACCTGAGATCAAGTGATGAGCAGCATTGGTCACCTACCCATAACAAACTGCTAGCGTCAGGGCCAGCGAACCAGAGCTAACAAGACTCTTCTACATCTCCATACTGTGGATCCTGGAGAAATGGCTGCAACAGTGCATACTGACTAAAGAGAAGCTATTGAAGAGGGAAGGCTAATGCGGTACTCAAAAATTCCTGCTGAAGTCAGATGTGTTAGACCAAAATTCGTAAACTACGACACAACGCATTCCGTTCTCTGGACTACATTCTGCTATTTGCAAAGTCCTTTTCAGGGCTGGGTAGCGGGAGTTTGAGAATGAACGAAGGACGACTGACCTAAAGATAGTTGACTATCTGACACATGCACAGCTTTAGTTTAATGTATAACTTCCATCAGGTTGGTATTTATAAATCTGGTATTTTGTGCGATGGAAACAGAATTTTATTGGCAGAGAAATTACATTACATTATTCTATCAGGCCAATGATCATGCAGCTGGAATACACATGGATTTTCAAGACAAGTTCAATTCAGACCCTGAAAGGGGATCAAGATGCTGCAGTGGTCAGCGACCCATAGCTGACTGCTAGTGTCAGGGCCAGCGAACCATAGCTGCCAAGACCCTTCTACACCTCCACGTGGTGATCCTGGATAACAGGCTGCAGCAGGGCAGACTGGCTAAGAAGAAGGGATCGAAGAGGGAATGCTAACCCGGTACTCAAAAAATGCTTGCTGAAGTCGGATGTGTTGGACCGAAAGGTGCAAATATCGCAGCCAAGCTGTAAAACTACGACACAACGCATTCCGTTCTCTGGACTACATTCTGCTACTTAAGCCCTTTCAGGGTTTGGTAGTGGGAGATTGAGAACGAATGAAGAAGAAGACCCTGAAAGTCACGACAGTAAAAGCGGTAATTCTTTGAGAGGATAAAGCAACAACTTGAACACAAATAATAAACTATTTGGCATACATAGTTGTGCACTTCTTTTGGACTATATGGAAAGTGTTCAATCAGTCAGTATTTACTTAAGCAATTAAGTCAGCAAGTACTGCAGCCAATAAGTCAGAAAGTACTGCAGCCAATAAGTCAGAAAGTCAGCCAGTATGTATATCAGCAAGTCAGTCGATTTACAAGTTCATCAGTAACTAAGTCGGTCATTAGTAGTAATAAAGTAAATAAACAAACGAGTCCGTAAGTCAAGAAAGAATAATGTTTGTTACCTGCACACATTAACCCAACATCTGGTAGGTGAGTCATAGGCATTGACCTGCAAGACTTTAGCCTCTCTGCCATGTCCACAAATTCACTGATGCTGTTGTTGATTTCCGCCACCTCAAAGGCTTTGACGAAATTTGTTTCCTCCGGCCTGAAATTAACATGACAATTAGCACTAGAACTGTTTCTTTAAGACTTCATATTTCAAATCTTATCTCTATAAAAATAATGGCGGTGATAAAGACCTCTGGTTCTTGTATATTTATAATCTGTAGGCAGTTATTTTCTATGAGGACCTTTTGCTTTACTCGATGTAAAAAGTAAAGATCCTGATTTCATGCCAGTGTGGCATATTAGGAATGCGGAGTTAGGCCCATATTTTTCTTGACCAATAGCACACTAGGGGTGATGTGGTCCACATCACGCCAACTGCCTTTACTTTCCCAGTTTATTCTGGCATCCAATTTTTTAAGCTGAGTAGACCCCGGGATCTGTTCTGCGATCTAGAAAAATCCAACACCAACTGCAATAATGTAATGAGTACCTGTTTGATGCCTCCACTGGTAAGAAACTTAACAAGATTGACGTTCTTCTTCTTCTTCATCGTACGCTGTTTACAGCGATATTTACGTTGCACTGTTTTATTTTGTTAACCCTGTGGCTCAGTGCATCCGATTTCAACAGGCGTTTCTGTAAGGATGCCCCTCCTTAGCCTTTGGCTGTCCCCAGCCTAACTGCAAGGCAGTAGTTGATTTGACGTTCTAATTACAATCACCAATTCTCATAAATTTTCTCAGTGTTTATTCCAGTACCAATTATGGAGAGAGAAAAAGAGTGCTGATTGAAATTTGTAAAAGACAAACATGATGCTTTGTTTACCACCCCAAGGGAGATAATGGATAGATTGTTTCTCTACCAAGTTCCAGTACAACGGGCTCTAATACAGAGGACGAAATAAATGATGGGAAAACCAGCATCACAATCAAGCAGCTGAAGGCAACATTGAACATTAATTATGGCACAGCTGCTGAATATGATAGTATAACACCAGAAATGGTCCAGTACATTGGAACTGCAGGTGAATTATTCTTGAATGTTTTCTGGGTAGCCTGGCACCACACTAAAGGTTTCAGAGATAACCATCATTACACCAAAATTATACAAGGGTGACAACTGACAGTGCAAAACCTTAATACCCCAGGCAAAACCTTAATACCCCAGGCAAAACGTACTCTAGGATACTAGAGCAGAGACTAGGATGTCTGCCTGGACACAGGTGGGGGAGGTCCAATGAGGTTTCAGAGCAAACCGTAAGTCCTGAAGGCTTTATCTTCACAGGCGAGTATGGTGATGAAATGCACTCATTTCTTGGACTGGGAAAAAGGAGTTCAAAACCACCAGTGGCGTCAGACAGGATGACATATCACCATACTTTGTCATACTACCAATGAAGGATGTCAGTACTCAGTTGGCTACTGGAAGTTGAGACCAGTCTATATATCAGAGCTGGCATTAGTCAATGATGTGGTCCCAATTACTAGATCAGGTGTACATTTCTAGACCAATTTTAAACCTGGAAAAGGGAGGAAAGATTTAAATACCTTGGAGCTGTAATAGATAAGATGGAAGGCATCAAAGAAGAATTGGTGACTTGAAGAGCAGCAGATGCTGAGCGGTGCATGAGCTGTAGTGGTCAGTGATCCAAAGCTGACTGCTAGCGACCTAGAGCTGCCAAGACTCTTCTCCACCTCCACGTGGTGATCCTGGATAACAGGCTGCAACATGGCAGACTGGCTAAGGAAAAAGAGGGAAGGCTAAATTGGTACCAAAAAATGCCCTACTGAAGTCGGATGTGTCTGAAGTCGGATGTGTCAGACCAAAAAGTACAAATATCGCAATCAAGCTGTAAACTGCGACACAATGCATTCCTCTCTAGACTACATCCTGCTACTCGCAAAACCCTTTTCAGGGCTTGGTATCTGGGGATTCAGAGTGAACAAAGATAAAGAGCAGCATATAGCAAACAGAGAAATAGGTAAATAGACTATAATGATGTATGCCGCTGCACCTATGTACCAGTTTTTACTTACGGATGTAAATCTAGGCAACAGTCAAAACCAAGAAAAGCCTGCTACAAGCCTCTGAAATTAGATATTTAAGAAGAGACAAGGTTTGCAAGGCAATCTGCAGAATGGAAGAAAATCTGCTGCCACAGCAGTCATGGGAAACAAAGAAGCAAGGATTCAGGCTGACCTAAAGTCGACTGGGAAGATAGTATAAAACAGTCTTTAAGAGACAGAGGATAAGACTGAAAGCAGGTCAAGAGAAAGACAGCGAGCAGAATAAAGTGGCCTTCATAGCAAACCTCTACACCCCAGGGTCTCAGAAAGTAAGTATTGATAAAGTGGCCTTCATAGCAAATCTCTACACCCCAGGGTCTCAGAAAGTAAGTATTGATGCACTTTTAAAAGCGAGCTGTATTAAAAATGTCAGTGAGTAACTAACTTTTGATTTAACCTGTAGCACTCCAATGTCCGATCCCTTTGGACCAGCTCGGCCTACAAAAACGGTGTGCGGGAAAAAAAATTTTTTTTTTGAACGGAGTCACTCCTGACAGCCATTTTTTACTGCTGACTACGCCCTCCATATATACACGATATTTTGCCGGTTAAAGTATCGTATGTGCGATTACAAATGGCTTTTGAACAGTTTTAATTTTGTATACGCCGTTTGGAGCAAGCCGACTTTTTGCGAAAGGTGAAGTAGGTTGTTGAGAAAGATTTTTATCGCGTAGATCTGTTTATTTTGTTTGTTTAAATGAAAGAATTACGTTTGAATTGGAAACTAACAGTTGTGGCGATATTGTAAACACAGTATCGATACGTTGTTGTGGTTTCCATGGTTTTCTATCGAAGCGACTAGGCCTAGTGGTCGAGTCCACATTTTTCCCGAGATTTTCATAAATGTTCAACTTCATCTTTTGAAATCTCAAAAACTAACAAACATACAACAAAAACAATAACACCCACATGTTCGTTATGCTATTGTGTATCTACACGCCAGAAAATCATATTTATTGACAAAGAAATATAAAAGTTACAAATTTTGAAAGACGACTACCACAGCGACTAATTAAGAAAATTAATTAGGTCAAATTTTTTTCAAAAATATATTGGAGTGCGTAAGGTTAAGTAAAGATAAATTAAATAAGATTATATACTTAATGTTATAATTTGAAAATACACGAGGAAACATACTCAATCTGAAGTCCTCGCTGCAGGTAGATCACGTTAGGAAGTTCAATATGGACCATAATGGCCCTGAAAGTGTCTCCCACATCGCCAACCTCCAACTGATGATAAGGGTTCTCATTAGCCAGCACCTGACCAGTCAAATAGCTTTGCTCACACAAAGTTTTCATGCCGAGAGGACTGACTGCTAGGCTCCTCTTGATAAGATCCTCACACAAACTGATGTCATCTTTAAAAAGCTGAATCTGCACACAGGATGAAATTGAATAATTGTTTCTTTTTTACATAAAATTTGCAAAGCCAAAATATTTATTAGAGATGACAACTCCAATCAATCAAAGCCCATCGCTCCTCTCTGTGCATAGGCCATTGACAACATCTTGTCAGCATACAACGCAATCCTGGACTACTCTTTCTGCCTCTCTCCAGGTGTAACCATTTAATTGTAGTCCTCTCTCACGTTCTTTATATATTTTTAGGTCTACTTATCTTTCTCTTTCCTTGAGGATTCTATGTCTGGCTGTTTGACGACAACTTCATCAGCATGTATCCTATCCAGCGCCATTTTCTTCTCTTAATTTGTTGTTCTGGTGGCTGTTGTTGACTCCTTTTCCACAAGTCTTCATTCCTCACCATGTTCTGCCACTTTATCCCCATTACCCTTCGTAGGCATCTGGTAACGAAGGACTGAAGTCTTTGTTGTATCACCTTGTTGCTGCTCCACATAACAGGTCCAACTTGATACTGGTACTGAATAGTCTAACTTTGAAGATCTGGCACAGCACTAACTACCAAAAATAAAGAAGGAGAAGAATGGAGATGACAGTACAAACTAAAATGTAAATCGTATGGTAGAACACTGACAAAATAAAGATCCTGAAAACTTGCATCTTCCCTGGGTAATGTATGGATGCAAGACATGATCAACCACAAAAACCCTACAGTGGACGATTGAATCCTTCGTGCTAAAATGCTTATGGAGGGTGCACAAAAATAATATGGATAATAAACAACAGAAATCCTACATGAGCTTGACATAGAACAAAACTGACTGGCTAGTCAACAACAGCATGTCTAGAAAATAACATACTTGACCACATGAGATGTCACAATGACCTAGAAAGTACGATACCGGCAGAGGTAGACTGAGAAGAAGATAGACAGGAGACATTATAGAGGCTTAGTGGTTGACAGTGGCGGAATCAAGTGTTTTTAAGATTGGTTGTTATGAGAGTGACATTCTCGTAAGGATATGCCACATTATGATGTGAATCATGATTTCTTTGGATCTCCATATATTGTTTAATATCAGGAATCCCACTCTTGTCTTTCCAGTATTTACATCTGCACCCCCTTATGTGCCAATTACGCTGTCCAAATAGGTAAAGGCACCCACGATCTTCTAGCGGCTCTCCTCTCAGAATGATTGCTTCTTTGTTAACCTTAGGCACGCTACATAATTAGTGACAAAATTTGACCTAATTAATTTTCTTAATTAGTCGCTGTGGTAGTCGTCTTTCAAAATTTGTAACTTTTATGTTTGTTTGTCAATAAATATGATTTTCTGGTGTGTAGATACACAATAGCATAACGAACATGTGGGTGTTATTGTTTTTGTTGTATGTTTGTTAGTTTTTGAGATTTAAAAAGATGAAGTTGAAAATTTATGAAAATCTCGGGAAAAATTTGGGCTCGACCACTAGGCCTAGTCGCTTCGATAGAAAACCATGGAAACCACAACAACGTATCGATACTGTGTTTACAATATCGCCACAACTGTTAGTTTCCAATTCAAACGTAGTTCTTTCATTTAAACAAACAAAATAAACAGATCTACGCGATAAAAATCTTTCTCAACAACCTACTTTCCCTTTCGCAAAAAGTTGGCTTGCTCCAAACGGCGTATACAAAATTAAAACTGTTCAAAAGCCATTTGTAATCGCACATACAATACTTTAACCGGCAAAATATCGTGTATATATGGAGGGCGTAGTCAGCAGTAAAAAATGGCTGTCAGGAGTGACTCCGTTCAAAAAAAAAATTTTTTTTTCCGCACACCGTTTTTGCAGGCCGAGCTGGTTAGAAGAGACAGGCCATTGGAGTGCTAAAGGTTAATAAATCATAACTACTCTAATAATATATTAAAATTGGTCTACCTACATGCACCAGGAGAGGCAGCTAAACAGCTATCACATGAGGTAACTGCACAGAATCCTTGGGGTTGAATGGCAAGACAAGATCACCAACACAGGAGTTGGAGAGAACAGGCACTGTCACAATCTTTTCCATGCTTAGTCTTCGAAGCCTTCAATGGCTGGGACACACTCGGAGAATGGATGGTAGCAAAATACCAAAAGATCATCTCTATAGGGAATTACAGTTGTGAAAAAGGTCTCGGTGCCAGCCATTACTTCGGTACAAGGATGTATGCAAGTATACAAGCGGGATATGAATGATTCGGGTATTGATTTGGAATCATGGGAACAGGACGCCATGGATCGTGTTACATGGAGGGGCAGGATTAAGCATGGAACACAGACAAAGGCGATACTGATTGTGGATAGACTGTGGACTCAGCGTTTGAGAATACACTCCACACCATGTGATGCGGCAAACGGTTCTGACATGTCTTGCGCACACTGTAGAAGACAATTCTCTGCTCGGATTGGTCTTAAAGAGTCCCATTCATTATCGTCATGGACTGTAATTACATCCCTTATTTCAAATCACAACTACTATCTCCTGACAATATGGAAAGAGCCAATGATGACATTGTTTTTGGCGTTCGCCTTATTCTTTATTCCCCAAGGTAGTGTGCGTTGCACTATGTTTTTATTTTGCGCTTGTCAGTCCACTGCAACCGACTTCGGCATGCATTTCATGTAAGGGTCTGCTTCCTCCTGAATTTTCTAAGGGTTTGCTTCCCCGGGGTAACGGCCTGTGCTGTGATGGGGAGTAAACTCAGCACCTTCGGGCTGTGAGCCGTGTCACTTAACCAATAGCCCATGCCGTCTCCAATTGAATATAATTTAAAACGTGCTATTGAATATGAGTGGCAGTTAATTTCCAGTTTCTGATTTCGATGTTTACAGGGCTTCCCTAATTTGCACATAATAAAACTGAAATTTATTAGTAAGGATAACAAAAACTGTAGGATATTGGTACAGGTTAACAAGGTAATAAGCGCACACAAAATCAAGTTTCTCAAACACGACGAACACAAAAACAAAAATTGCTGCTGTCTGCCTACTGTTTATACACTGCTGCTGTAGATCAGATATAGGGGAGATGCGACCAGAGGCAATATTTTATGTGATCAATATAAATAATTTAGTTACACCAATACTGTACATCTCTGTGTTAGGTATTTGAAAATATGATTGCCATACTTATGTGATTCTCTGAGTAAATAAAAGTTTGGCCATGCCTTCTGCAGATAATGTGTAATTTCTTTTATTTGCCATCCATTATATGTTTTTTCAATTTATTCTTGCCCCACTGACCAGCTCTTTAAATCTGGTAGGAAATCATAAATCCAATTTAGGCGAAATCAATATCTAACACTGGTGTTGCGTCACTTAGTTATGCCGATTCAGGTTTTGAAATAACCCTTAGTATAGTAGAATATTCAATTTAATAAATTTTTAAAAAAATCAATTTAACAAAGACACACTTACCTTAAGGGAACTACCCTCATCGGCCTCACTGACAATGATGATACAAGTTTGATTAACAATCAGCTTGTGAATGTAATCTAGCACTTCTTCTGACCAGACCTTAGTGGGTGAGATGGGCTCAAGGTCATCAAGGTTACAGCAATATGCAAGTGCATGCTCCTTAGCAAAAGCTGGCAGCATCACACGAAGCTGGTCTGTCCTCACCCAGGCAGAGTTGCCAAAGTCAATATAGTGAACCTGTTTGAAAATAGTACCAAATGTTTGTGACATTTATAAAGTCCCATTTACTGCTTGGTTTGGCTTCTTTCGTTCTCAATCTCCTGCTACCAAACTCTAAAAGGGCTTAAGTAGCAGAATTTAGTTCAGAGAACGGAATGCGCTGTGTCGTAGTTTACAGCTTGACTGCAATATTTGCACCATTAGATCCAACACATCCGACTTCAGCAAGCATTTTTTTAGTACTAGGTTAGCATTCCCTCTTCAGTCCCTTCTCCTTAGCCAGTCTGTCCTGCTGCAGCCTGTTATCCAGGATCACCGCGTGGAGGTGTAGAAGGGTCTTGGCAGCTCTGGTTCGCTGGCCTTGACGCTAGCAGTCAGCTATGGGTCGCTGACCACTGCAGCTCATGCGCTGCCGGACTATTTAATCAACATCAAAATTCCAACATCCGAGTTACTAGAGTATTAAAAAAATAGAAATTTTGTGAACTGCTGGAGATAAGAGATAACTAAAGAGGGTTGATTGTCTTGATCGATACTAGTATGACGTACGAAGAGTCAAAACGGCTTATCAAAGCCAGATACATGACCAAATGGGAAACCGAACATACTGGTTACACCAAAAACGATGTCTATTACCAGTTGAACAGAAGAGAGCAGGTCGTTGTCTTCAGACTTCGCACTGGCCACAATAGACTGAGGTACCACCTATTCAACAAATTGAAGATAGGTGGTACCGACGAATGCCCGTGCGGTACCGGTAAAATGACCGCTGAACATCTGTTGTAGAAATGCCCGACATACGAGGATCAGATGTGGCCATCACCAGTGGAACTGCAAGACAAGCTCTATGGCAGTGTCGACAGCCTCAGGATGACCGCCGCTTTTTTCGAAAAAATAATGGTTACTGTCTGACTGCGTACGAAGAAGAAGATTGTCTTGATCACCGCCACAAATATGTGTTTGTTTAAACTTTTAGAACTATTTACTGTGTGATTTGATGGGGATCGAAAGTGTGCAAAACACCAGCCAACCCTTTCCAGCTTGTAGGCAACGTCCTCCTGCCGTAAAACTGAAAATTGGTGCTGCTACAACCAGTACAGATTTAATCAATAGTTGCCACGGACTAGCTGGTTAATCTGCTCTTTCACCATGTCAATCAATAGCTGCCACGGACTAGCTGGTTAATCTGCTCTTTCAGAATGGCAATCAATAGTTGCCACGGACTAGCTGGTTAATCTGCTCTTTCACCATGTCAATCAATAGTGGACTAGCTGGTTAATCTGCTCTTTCACCATGTCAATCAATAGCTGCCACGGACTAGCTGGTTAATCTGCTCTTTCACCATGTCAATCAATAGTGGACTAGCTGGTTAATCTACTCTTTCACCATGTCAATCAATAGTGGACTAGCTGGTTAATCTGCTCTTTCACCATGTCAATCAATAGTTGCCACGGACTAGCTGGTTAATCTGCTCTTTCACCAAGTCAATCAATAGCTGCCACGGACTAGCTGGTTAATCTGCTCTTTCACCATGTCAATCAATAGTTGCCACGGACTAGCTGGTTAATCTGCTCTTTCACCATGTCAATCAATAGTTGCCACGGACTAGCTGGTTAATCTGCTCTTTCACCATGTCAATCAATAGTGTACTAGCTGGTTAATCTGCTCTTTCACCATGTCAATCAATAGCTGCCACGGACTAGCTGGTTAATCTGCTCTTTCACCATGTCAATCAATAGCTGCCACAGACTAGCTGGTTAATCTGCTCTTTCACCATGTCAATCAATAGTGGACTAGCTGGTTAATCTGCTCTTTCACCATGTCCATCAATAGTGGACTAGCTGGTTAATCTGCTCTTTCACCATGTCAATCAATAGCTGCCACGGACTAGCTGGTTAATCTGCTCTTTCACCATGTCAATCAATAGTGGACTAGCTGGTTAATCTGCTCTTTCACCATGTCAATCAATAGTGGACTAGCTGGTTAATCTGCTCTTTCACCATGTCAATCAATAGTGGACTAGCTGGTTAATCTGCTCTTTCACCATGTCAATCAATAGTTGCCACGGACTAGCTGGTTAATCTGCTCTTTCACCAAGTCAATCAATAGCTGCCACGGACTAGCTGGTTAATCTGCTCTTTCACCATGTCAATCAATAGTTGCCACGGACTAGCTGGTTTAATCTGCTCTTTCACCATGTCAATCAATAGTTGCCACGGACTAGCTGGTTAATCTGCTCTTTCACCATGTCAATCAATAGTGGACTAGCTGGTTAATCTGCTCTTTCACCATGTCAATCAATAGCTGCCACGGACTAGCTGGTTAATCTGCTCTTTCACCATGTCAATCAATAGTGGACTAGCTGGTTAATCTGCTTTTTTACCGTGTCAATCAATAGTGGACTAGCTGGTTAATCTGCTCTTTCACCATGTCAATCAATAGCTGCCACGGACTAGCTGGTTAATCTGCTCTTTCACCATGTCAATCAATAGTGGACTAGCTGGTTAATCTGCTCTTTCACCATGTCCATCAATAGTGGACTAGCTGGTTAATCTGCTCTTTCACCATGTCAATCAATAGTTGCCACGGACTAGCTGGTTAATCTGCTCTTTCACCAAGTCAATCAATAGCTGCCACGGACTAGCTGGTTAATCTGCTCTTTCACCATGTCAATCAATAGTTGCCACGGACTAGCTGGTTAATCTGCTCTTTCACCATGTCAATCAATAGTGGACTAGCTGGTTAATCTGCTCTTTCACCATGTCAATCAATAGCTGCCACGGACTAGCTGGTTAATCTGCTCTTTCACCATGTCAATCAATAGTGGACTAGCTGGTTAATCTGCTCTTTCACCGTGTCAATCAATAGTGGACTAGCTGGTTAATCTGCTCTTTCACCATGTCAATCAATAGTGGACTAGCTGGTTAATCTGCTCTTTCACCATGTCCATCAATAGTGGACTAGCTAGTTAATCTGCTCTTTCACCATGTCAATCAATAGCTGCCACGGACTAGCTGGTTAATCTGCTCTTTCACCATGTCAATCAATAGTGGACTAGCTGGTTAATCTGCTCTTTCACCATGTCAATCAATAGTGGACTAGCTGGTTAATCTGCTCTTTCACCATGTCAATCAATAGCCGCCACTGTTCATCAATGATATTTTGTCTTCTGTTCTGAAATCTTACTACTCATTCCGACTCTCCCCTGATCCAAACTGTCTCCATACCGAACCTTCATTCTTCTGTAGATTTCAGGTTTCACACCCTCTGACCACAAAAAAAAAAAAGATTAACATCTCGTTGTTCTTTGATAGTTCAAGTCGAAAGTGAGGAGGCCATGTTGCACGCTATATTGTGCATAATGCTTGATTGTTCCAATCCATACATGGAGTATTGCTAAATGCCATTTTGTCCCCTGAAATAAAATTTTACGTTGTGCATATCTGGAATTCAAACACCTGAACTCCAGATGACTTGCATTAATTGCCTGGATGTTAGGAAGGTTAGAAAGTAATTGTGTCGATAGATATGTCTGGATCAAACTCTGCCTATATTCCGTAGTCCCAACTGTTGAAAGACCAAAGGCTAGGCTAGTTTGACACCTTTTTTAAGGTGTCAAACTCGTCTAGTATCATAACTCATCTCTCTTTTGTGGCAGGTGCTTCTATCATCTTGAGGTCAAGTGTTTTAATTCTGGTCACCCATTACTTCATTTTCTTTCCTGTTGTTATCTATATATTTCAGAGTGCAGATAAATACTTGTCATAGTTGTTACGACCAAACATTCTTTGTTTACAACTCGCTGTCTCAAAGTTTCCACATATTCCCGACCTGGAGAGAGGCAGAGTAGCAGAGGACCACGTATGCTGGCGAGATGTGGTCAATGGCATTTGCACCAAGAGGAACAATGGATTTTGAATGATTGATTGAAGTAAACAAAAATAATGTATGTGGTCATGTCCCCTCCTCCACATAAATGCCATTTAACACATTATACTGGGGAGGAAGACCAACGTCTGGCCAGGCACAACATACTGGCCAAGACCCTCACCTCGGTTTCCTAGTAGCCCTCCCTGGAAACTGGTTGATTTCATGGCAGCCTGGCTAACGAGGTGAGGTATCGGCGTGATCCTGTAGTAGTGAGTGACGCGCAGATGAAGCCAAGCATAGCACAACTGCCTGGATGACCCCTGTCAAGCTTCATCAGCACACTTGGGATGTGAGGAAAGCTACTGCAACTCGCCACTTAAAGTCCTTTTCAGTGCGCACAAAAGAGTAACCTACTCACTGAGGGCATTCACAAACAACAACACATTATACTAATATATACTTTTATTATGAATACTTTATATCATAGACAATTTAATCACGTATCTTTAGAACATAATTTTAGCTCAATTTCATCATCAATGCCCATTGTTCCATTCAGGGAATCTGCCATTGACAACTCTCCGCCAGTACTGAGCTGCTTTTTCTGCCTCTCTCCAGTTGAGGTCCTGAGACTGAAGTTCATTTTCATTCTCTTCTCTGGTACTTCTCTTCCTCTGTGGATTTCCATACGCTTGTCCTATCCAACTCCCTTTCCTATGTCTGATCTGGTGCTACACTAGTTGTTGTTAGCCCTTTTCTCATAGGTCTTCCTTCCTCCCCATATCTTGCCAGCCAATACTCATACTCCATTGACATTTATTGATGAACAACTGAAGTTTCTTCTGTATTGCTATTGTTGTTCTTCAAGTTTATGCTCCCTACTTGTGGAGCCGCGTAGCGCAGTCGTTAGTGCGCTGGCTTCACATCTGAGTGGTCCTGGGTTCATTCCCCAGTTGAGGCGGTAATGTTTTTTCCAGACCGCAATGGCTCCCGGGTCAATCCAGCCTTAAATGGGTACTGGTTCAGTCCGGGAAGTAAAAGCGGCGAGGGAGAGGAGATGGCTACCGCCCTCATATAGCCGAGCCTTTTAAATGTGAGATCGCTAACACCCCTATGGCAGTAATGCTATGGGATACTACTTTACTTTACAGGAGTACTGACATGACATTTGAATGAAACAATCTAACTTGGTTTTAGCTCCAAATTTTTTTTTTTTTTGCGTTCGCCTTATTTCTCTATTATCCAAGGTAGTGTGCGTTGCACTGTTTATTTTTATTTTGTGCCTGTCGGCCCAGTGCATCCGACTTCGGCATGCATTTTATGCAAAAATCTGCTTCCTCCTGCATTTTCTAAGTGTTTGCTTCCCCGGGGTAATGGCCAGTGCTGTGATGGGGATGAAACCCACCACCTTCGGGTTGTGAGTCGTGTCACTTAACCACTAGCTCATGCCATATCCACACTCAATTTGGTTAACATTTATTTATTTTATTTTGAAGAAAAAAAACCACACAGTTGTGGCATTTGCCCTGGATTGCAAGACACATTAACTAAAAAAAAATTAGGCAGGGCTGGAAAGGGTCTAATCAGTGTTGAGGCAAAGCTTCACAAAATGATGAATTTTCCATTCTCACCTTAATCCTGCCATCCTTCATCTCTTGTGTCAGGGCTCTGTACCAGAGACCATCATCAGGAAATAATGCCACACACATCTGCCCAACCTGCCATTCTGTGACGACTTTTGGTGACACCTGTTCAATAAAATGTTCTTAAATAAAACAAATCGTTGTGAAATAACAATAATAATACTTGCAGAATAAGAAAAAACAATATTGAACAACAAAAATGTTTTAATTGAAATGTGTGTTGTTTGACTGCCAATTTGCCTAGCTGAGATATTTGGTGCTTGCCTCCCAAGAAGCAAATGAACAAAAAGCAAAAGAAATGAAAGCTATAAAGTCCTGTTTACAGATGCCCTGGCCGTAGTCACAGCACTAAAGAGCCAGAAAAATACTGAACTTAATGACTTAAGAGCAGTACTCTGTCAACTATGCCAGCAGTCCGCACCAAAAAGAGTAGTGGTACAGTGGGTTCCATCCCACTGTAACATCCAAGGCAACGAGGAGGCAGACAGACTGGCAAAAGAAGGTGCAAGACTACCACAACCAGACCCTAGTGCAACATACGAAGAGTCAAAAAGGCTTATTAGAGCTAGATACATGGCCAAATGGGAAACAGAACATACTGGCTACACAAAAAACGATGCCTATTACCAGTTGAACAGAAGAGAGGAGGTAGTGGTCTTTAGACTTGGCACTAGCCACAATAGACTGAGGTACCACCTATTCAATAAATTGAAGATAGGTGGTACTGACGAATGCATGTGCGATAATGGGAAAATGACCGCTGAATATCTGCTGCAAAACTGCCCGACATACGAGGATCAGAGAAAGCAGATGTGGCCATCACCAGTGGCAACACTAGACAAGCTCTATGGCAGTATCGACAGCCTCAGGATGACCGCTGCTTTTTTTCTAAAAAATAAAGGTTGACGTCTGACAGCGTACGAAGAAGAAGAAATGAACAAAAGTGTGAAATGGTAGGTTTTTAAATCTCACAAGTGTCCCTTAATCTCAAGGTAGGTAGAACCAGTACCTAGTCCTATTGAAGATGAACAACAAAACTAAGAAATCCTGTGTACATAAAAAAGAATCTTTGGCAGTTGAAAATCTATAAGAGTAGCAGCTGCCCATGCAAAATTAGAAAAGTAATGAAATTTCTACCCAATGCTCATCTACCTTCCCCAAGACCTAGTAAGCAGCAGGAATAAAAACTTGGAAAATGGATAAAATATGGATAGCCTTCGGCTATCCGGCAGCAAGAAAAACCTGCCTGTTTGAAAACCAGGATTCAAATATATTACCTTGGCCTACAGGAAAGGAAGACTAATGTCTGGTCAGGCAAAACATACTGGTCAAGACCATCACCTTGTAGCACTACCTGGAAATGGGCTATTTTCATGGCAGCCTGGCTAACAAGGTTAGCAATCAATGTGTTCCCTGTAGTAGTGAGTGACATGCAGATGAAGCCAAGCGTAGTACAACAGCCTGGAGGACCCAGGTCCACCTTCATCAGCACGCTCGGGAAGTGAGGAAAGCTACTGCAATCCACCACTTAACGTCCTTTACAGAGCGCACAAAAGAGTAAATCTGCTCATAAGGAGCATTTGAAACAATAATATCACTGTAATCTGTCAGTCATATCATAATAGGTAACCAAAGACAGTATGGTATGGGGGCCAGCTCCTAAATTCTGTAGAAACTACGAGGGACACTGTGAAAGTAATACCTCCTATTTCATTATGCCCCACGATGTCAGAAGTGGATTTTGACAGTATGGTTAGAACCTCCCAGACAATATTCAACAAATTTTGTTTCCGTCCGACAAGTGGCAGCCTGACAAAATGGCGTCTGTCATGGAAGCGCGTTATAAACAGAAGGGTGTTATTGAACTCCTCCTTGTGGAAAAAGTCGCACCAATTGACATTAATCAATGCTCGCTGAACGTTTATGGAGACCCAACAATGGGCGTTAGCACAGTGAGGCGATGGGTTGTTCGTTTTTGCAGTGGCGAAAGCGACATGAATACAAGCCGCGTTCCAGACGGCCATGCACAGCTGTCGTGTAATAAAAATTATAAGCTACATTTCTAAGACACATCCCCTAATTCCCCAAACACCACAAATTATAAGCTACATTTCTAAGCCACATACCCTAATTTCAGCACCCAAACACCACAAATTATTAACTGCGATTCTAAGACACATCCCCTTAATTTCAGCACCACAAATTATAAACTGCAATTCTAAGACACACCTAATTTCAGCACCACAAATTATAAACTGCAATTCTAAGACACACCTAATTTCTGCACCACAAATTATAAACTGCAATTCTAAGACACACCTAATTTCAGCACCACAAATTATAAACTGCAATTCTAAGACACACCTAATTTCAGCACCACAAATTATAAACTGCAATTCTAAGACATGTCCCCTAATTTTACTAATGATTAGGTCATGAAGCATTTCAATTTGCACATTTGCATTCTGTGCAGCTAAGAATAGAATCACTTCACTGCACAGTACTCACATGCCCATAAATTCTCTGCAGCTCATGGCTTAAATGTACACACTTTCCCTCCCAGATCAAAGGTTGGACATATATGATCCCTTCCATGCCCACATAGGTTGGGACAACAGTAATCTCAACCCCTTTCTCCGGCAGTGGGTAAGGAGGCACAGTTATAATCTGAAACTCAGCACAAACTCATTATAAGTGAATAATAAATGCTGTCTGTGAAACGCAGCAGATGAAAACTAAAGATGGTTGATTTTCTATGTGAATGTATAGTTCTAATCAGCAGCTGAGCAGAAAACTTATGTTAAGTGCAGGTTGATTTAAACTAACATACTAAAGTATAAATTCTTATTGTTGTTACAGGTCAACTCTCACACCAAGAGATAAATTCTTATTGTTTCATGTTTACTCTCACACCAAGAGATAAATTCTTATTGTTTCATGTTTACTCTCACACCAAGAGATAAATTCTTATTGTTTCATGTTTACTCTCACACCAAGAGATAAATTCTTATTGTTTCATGTTTACTCTCACACCAAGAGATAAATTCTTATTGTTTCATGTCTACTCTCACACCAAGAGATAAATTCTTATTGTTTCATGTCTACTCTCACACCAAGAGATAAATTCTTATTGTTTCATGTTTACTCTCACACCAAGAGATAAATTCTTATTGTTTCATGTTTACTCTCACACCAAGAGATAAATTCTTATTGTTTCATGTCTACTCTCACACCAAGAGATAAATTCTTATTGTTTCATGTCTACTCTCACACCAAGAGATAAATTCTTGTTTCATGTCTACTCTCACATCAAGAGATAAATTCTTATTGTTTCATGTTTACTCTCACACCAAGAGATAAATTCTTATTGTTTCATGTCTACTCTCACACCAAGAGATAAATTCTTGTTTCATGTCTACTCTCACACCAAGAGATAAATTCTTGTTTCATGTCTACTCTCACATCAAGAGATAAATTCTTATTGTTTCATGTTTACTCTCACACCAAGAGATAAATTCTTGTTTCATGTCTACTCTCACATCAAGAGATAAATTCTTATTGTTTCATGTTTACTCTCACATCAAGAGATAAATTCTTATTGTTTCATGTTTACTCTCACACCAAGAGATAAATTCTTATTGTTACAGGTCAACTCTCACACCAAGAGATAAATTCTTGTTTCATGTCTACTCTCACATCAAGAGATAAATTCTTATTGTTTCATGTTTACTCTCACATCAAGAGATAAATTCTTGTTTCATGTCTACTCTCACACCAAGAGATAAATTCTTATTGTTTCATGTCTACTCTCACACCAAGAGATAAATTCTTATTGTTTCATGTCTACTCTCACACCAAGAGATAAATTCTTGTTTCATGTCTACTCTCACATCAAGAGATAAATTCTTGTTTCATGTCTACTCTCACATCAAGAAATAAATTCTTGTTTCATGTTTACTCTCACATCAAGAAATAAATTCTTGTTTCCTGTCTACTCTCACACCAAGAGATAAATTCTTATTGTTTCATGTCTACTCTCACACCAAGAGATAAATTCTTATTGTTTCATGTCTACTCTCACACCAAGAGATAAATTCTTGTTTCCTGTCTACTCTCACACCAAGAGATAAATTCTTGTTTCATGTCTACTCTCACACCAAGAGATAAATTCTTGTTTCCTGTCTACTCTCACATCAAGAGATAAATTCTTGTTTCCTGTCTACTAACATACAATAGAATACATTATTATTTGTATTTCATGTCTGCTCACACATAATAGAATTCCTTAATTGTAATGCATGTCTACTCTCACACCAAGAGATAAATTCTTGTTTCATGTCTACTCTGACACCAAGAGATAAATTCTTGTTTCCTGTCTACTCTCACATCAAGAGATAAATTCTTGTTTCCTGTCTACTAACATACAATAGAATACATTATTATTTGTATTTCATGTCTGCTCACACATAATAGAATTCCTTAATTGTAATGCATGTCTACTCTCACACCAAGAGATAAATTCTTGTTTCATGTCTACTCTCACACCAAGAGATAAATTCTTGTTTCCTGTCTACTCTCACATCAAGAGATAAATTCTTGTTTCCTGTCTACTAACATACAATAGAATACATTATTATTTGTATTTCATGTCTGCTCACACATAATAGAATTCCTTAATTGTAATGCATGTCTACTCTCACACCAAGAGATAAATTCTTGTTTCCTGTCTACTAACATACAATAGAATACATTATTATTTGTATTTCATGTCTGCTCACACATAATAGAATTCCTTAATTGTAATGCATGTCTACTCTCACACCAAGAGATAAATTCTTGTTTCCTGTCTACTAACATACAATAGAATACATTATTATTTGTATTTCATGTCTGCTCACACATAATAGAATTCCTTAATTGTAATGCATGTCTACTCTCACACCAAGAGATAAATTCTTGTTTCCTGTCTACTAACATACAATAGAATACATTATTATTTGTATTTCATGTCTGCTCACACATAATAGAATTCCTTAATTGTAATGCATGTCTACTCTCACACCAAGAGATAAATTCTTGTTTCCTGTCTACTAACATACAATAGAATACATTATTATTTGTATTTCATGTCTGCTCACACATAATAGAATTCCTTAATTGTAATGCATGTCTACTCTCACACCAAGAGATAAATTCTTGTTTCCTGTCTACTAACATACAATAGAATACATTATTATTTGTATTTCATGTCTGCTCACACATAATAGAATTCCTTAATTGTAATGCATGTCTACTCTCACACCAAGAGATAAATTCTTGTTTCCTGTCTACTAACATACAATAGAATACATTATTATTTGTATTTCATGTCTGCTCACACATAATAGAATTCCTTAATTGTAATGCATGTCTACTCTCACACCAAGAGATAAATTCTTGTTTCCTGTCTACTAACATACAATAGAATACATTATTATTTGTATTTCATGTCTGCTCACACATAATAGAATTCCTTAATTGTAATGCATGTCTACTCTCACACCAAGAGATAAATTCTTGTTTCCTGTCTACTCTCACATCAAGAGATAAATTCTTGTTTCATGTCTACTCTCACATCAAGAGATAAATTCTTGTTTCATGTCTACTCTCACATCAAGAGATAAATTCTTGTTTCATGTCTACTCTCACATCAAGAGATAAATTCTTGTTTCATGTCTACTCTCACATCAAGAGATAAATTCTTGTTTCATGTCTACTCTCACATCAAGAGATAAATTCTTGTTTCATGTCTACTCTCACATCAAGAGATAAATTCTTGTTTCATGTCTACTCTCACATCAAGAGATAAATTCTTGTTTCATGTCTACTCTCACATCAAGAGATAAATTCTTGTTTCATGTCTACTCTCACATCAAGAGATAAATTCTTGTTTCATGTCTACTCTCACATCAAGAGATAAATTCTTGTTTCATGTCTACTCTCACATCAAGAGATAAATTCTTGTTTCATGTCTACTCTCACATCAAGAGATAAATTCTTGTTTCATGTCTACTCTCACATCAAGAGATAAATTCTTGTTTCATGTCTACTCTCACATCAAGAGATAAATTCTTGTTTCATGTCTACTCTCACATCAAGAGATAAATTCTTGTTTCATGTCTACTCTCACATCAAGAGATAAATTCTTGTTTCATGTCTACTCTCACATCAAGAGATAAATTCTTGTTTCATGTCTACTCTCACATCAAGAGATAAATTCTTGTTTCATGTCTACTCTCACATCAAGAGATAAATTCTTGTTTCATGTCTACTCTCACATCAAGAGATAAATTCTTGTTTCATGTCTACTCTCACATCAAGAGATAAATTCTTGTTTCATGTCTACTCTCACATCAAGAGATAAATTCTTGTTTCATGTCTACTCTCACATCAAGAGATAAATTCTTGTTTCATGTCTACTCTCACATCAAGAGATAAATTCTTGTTTCATGTCTACTCTCACATCAAGAGATAAATTCTTGTTTCATGTCTACTCTCACATCAAGAGATAAATTCTTGTTTCATGTCTACTCTCACATCAAGAGATAAATTCTTGTTTCATGTCTACTCTCACATCAAGAGATAAATTCTTGTTTCATGTCTACTCTCACATCAAGAGATAAATTCTTGTTTCATGTCTACTCTCACATCAAGAGATAAATTCTTGTTTCATGTCTACTCTCACATCAAGAGATAAATTCTTGTTTCATGTCTACTCTCACATCAAGAGATAAATTCTTGTTTCATGTCTACTCTCACATCAAGAGATAAATTCTTGTTTCATGTCTACTCTCACATCAAGAGATAAATTCTTGTTTCATGTCTACTCTCACATCAAGAGATAAATTCTTGTTTCATGTCTACTCTCACATCAAGAGATAAATTCTTGTTTCATGTCTACTCTCACATCAAGAGATAAATTCTTGTTTCATGTCTACTCTCACATCAAGAGATAAATTCTTGTTTCATGTCTACTCTCACATCAAGAGATAAATTCTTGTTTCATGTCTACTCTCACATCAAGAGATAAATTCTTGTTTCATGTCTACTCTCACATCAAGAGATAAATTCTTGTTTCATGTCTACTCTCACATCAAGAGATAAATTCTTGTTTCATGTCTACTCTCACATCAAGAGATAAATTCTTGTTTCATGTCTACTCTCACATCAAGAGATAAATTCTTGTTTCATGTCTACTCTCACATCAAGAGATAAATTCTTGTTTCATGTCTACTCTCACATCAAGAGATAAATTCTTGTTTCATGTCTACTCTCACATCAAGAGATAAATTCTTGTTTCATGTCTACTCTCACATCAAGAGATAAATTCTTGTTTCATGTCTACTCTCACATCAAGAGATAAATTCTTGTTTCATGTCTACTCTCACATCAAGAGATAAATTCTTGTTTCATGTCTACTCTCACATCAAGAGATAAATTCTTGTTTCATGTCTACTCTCACATCAAGAGATAAATTCTTGTTTCATGTCTACTCTCACATCAAGAGATAAATTCTTGTTTCATGTCTACTCTCACATCAAGAGATAAATTCTTGTTTCATGTCTACTCTCACATCAAGAGATAAATTCTTGTTTCATGTCTACTCTCACATCAAGAGATAAATTCTTGTTTCATGTCTACTCTCACATCAAGAGATAAATTCTTGTTTCATGTCTACTCTCACATCAAGAGATAAATTCTTGTTTCATGTCTACTCTCACATCAAGAGATAAATTCTTGTTTCATGTCTACTCTCACATCAAGAGATAAATTCTTGTTTCATGTCTACTCTCACATCAAGAGATAAATTCTTGTTTCATGTCTACTCTCACATCAAGAGATAAATTCTTGTTTCATGTCTACTCTCAATCAAGAGATAAATTCTTGTTTCATGTCTACTCTCACATCAAGAGATAAATTCTTGTTTCATGTCTACTCTCACATCAAGAGATAAATTCTTGTTTCATGTCTACTCTCACATCAAGAGATAAATTCTTGTTTCATGTCTACTCTCACATCAAGAGATAAATTCTTGTTTCATGTCTACTCTCACATCAAGAGATAAATTCTTGTTTCATGTCTACTCTCACATCAAGAGATAAATTCTTGTTTCATGTCTACTCTCACATCAAGAGATAAATTCTCTTGTTTCATGTCTACTCTCACATCAAGAGATAAATTCTTGTTTCATGTCTACTCTCACATCAAGAGATAAATTCTTGTTTCATGTCTACTCTCACATCAAGAGATAAATTCTTGTTTCATGTCTACTCTCACATCAAGAGATAAATTCTTGTTTCATGTCTACTCTCACATCAAGAGATAAATTCTTGTTTCATGTCTACTCTCACATCAAGAGATAAATTCTTGTTTCATGTCTACTCTCACATCAAGAGATAAATTCTTGTTTCATGTCTACTCTCACATCAAGAGATAAATTCTTGTTTCATGTCTACTCTCATATCAAGAGATAAATTCTTGTTTCATGTCTACTCTCACATCAAGAGATAAATTCTTGTTTCATGTCTACTCTCACATCAAGAGATAAATTCTTGTTTCATGTCTACTCTCACATCAAGAGATAAATTCTTGTTTCATGTCTACTCTCACATCAAGAGATAAATTCTTGTTTCATGTCTACTCTCACACCAAGAGATAAATTCTTGTTTCATGTCTACTCTCACACCAAGAGATAAATTCTTATTGTTTCATGTCTACTCTCACACCAAGAGATAAATTCTTGTTTCCTGTCTACTCTCACACCAAGAGATAAATTCTTATTGTTTCATGTCTACTCTCACACCAAGAGATAAATTCTTGTTTCATGTCTACTCTCACACCAAGAGATAAATTCTTATTGTTTCATGTCTACTCTCACACCAAGAGATAAATTCTTGTTTCATGTCTACTCTCACACCAAGAGATAAATTCTTGTTTCATGTCTACTCTCACATCAAGAGATAAATTCTTGTTTCATGTCTACTCTCACATCAAGAGATAAATTCTTGTTTCATGTCTACTCTCACATCAAGAGATAAATTCTTGTTTCATGTCTACTCTCACATCAAGAGATAAATTCTTGTTTCATGTCTACTCTCACATCAAGAGATAAATTCTTGTTTCATGTCTACTCTCACATCAAGAGATAAATTCTTGTTTCATGTCTACTCTCACACCAAGAGATAAATTCTTGTTTCATGTCTACTCTCACACCAAGAGATAAATTCTTATTGTTTCATGTCTACTCTCACACCAAGAGATAAATTCTTGTTTCCTGTCTACTCTCACACCAAGAGATAAATTCTTATTGTTTCATGTCTACTCTCACACCAAGAGATAAATTCTTGTTTCATGTCTACTCTCACACCAAGAGATAAATTCTTATTGTTTCATGTCTACTCTCACACCAAGAGATAAATTCTTGTTTCATGTCTACTCTCACACCAAGAGATAAATTCTTGTTTCATGTCTACTCTCACATCAAGAGATAAATTCTTGTTTCATGTCTACTCTCACATCAAGAGATAAATTCTTGTTTCATGTCTACTCTCACATCAAGAGATAAATTCTTGTTTCATGTCTACTCTCACATCAAGAGATAAATTCTTGTTTCATGTCTACTCTCACATCAAGAGATAAATTCTTGTTTCATGTCTACTCTCACATCAAGAGATAAATTCTTGTTTCATGTCTACTCTCACATCAAGAGATAAATTCTTGTTTCATGTCTACTCTCACATCAAGAGATAAATTCTTGTTTCATGTCTACTCTCACATCAAGAGATAAATTCTTGTTTCATGTCTACTCTCACATCAAGAGATAAATTCTTGTTTCATGTCTACTCTCACATCAAGAGATAAATTCTTGTTTCATGTCTACTCTCACATCAAGAGATAAATTCTTGTTTCATGTCTACTCTCATATCAAGAGATAAATTCTTGTTTCATGTCTACTCTCACATCAAGAGATAAATTCTTGTTTCATGTCTACTCTCACATCAAGAGATAAATTCTTGTTTCATGTCTACTCTCACATCAAGAGATAAATTCTTGTTTCATGTCTACTCTCACATCAAGAGATAAATTCTTGTTTCATGTCTACTCTCACACCAAGAGATAAATTCTTGTTTCATGTCTACTCTCACACCAAGAGATAAATTCTTATTGTTTCATGTCTACTCTCACACCAAGAGATAAATTCTTGTTTCCTGTCTACTCTCACACCAAGAGATAAATTCTTATTGTTTCATGTCTACTCTCACACCAAGAGATAAATTCTTGTTTCATGTCTACTCTCACACCAAGAGATAAATTCTTATTGTTTCATGTCTACTCTCACACCAAGAGATAAATTCTTGTTTCATGTCTACTCTCACACCAAGAGATAAATTCTTGTTTCATGTCTACTCTCACATCAAGAGATAAATTCTTGTTTCATGTCTACTCTCACATCAAGAGATAAATTCTTGTTTCATGTCTACTCTCACATCAAGAGATAAATTCTTGTTTCATGTCTACTCTCACATCAAGAGATAAATTCTTGTTTCATGTCTACTCTCACATCAAGAGATAAATTCTTGTTTCATGTCTACTCTCACATCAAGAGATAAATTCTTGTTTCATGTCTACTCTCACATCAAGAGATAAATTCTTGTTTCATGTCTACTCTCACATCAAGAGATAAATTCTTGTTTCATGTCTACTCTCACATCAAGAGATAAATTCTTGTTTCATGTCTACTCTCACATCAAGAGATAAATTCTTATTGTTTCATGTCTACTCTCACATCAAGAGATAAATTCTTATTGTTTCATGTCTACTCTCACACCAAGAGATAAATTCTTGTTTCATGTCTACTCTCACATCAAGAGATAAATTCTTGTTTCATGTCTACTCTCACATCAAGAGATAAATTCTTGTTTCATGTCTACTCTCACATCAAGAGATAAATTCTTATTGTTTCATGTCTACTCTCACATCAAGAGATAAATTCTTGTTTCATGTCTACTCTCACATCAAGAGATAAATTCTTGTTTCATGTCTACTCTCACATCAAGAGATAAATTCTTGTTTCATGTCTACTCTCACATCAAGAGATAAATTCTTATTGTTTCATGTCTACTCTCACACCAAGAGATAAATTCTTATTGTTTCATGTCTACTCTCACACCAAGAGATAAATTCTTATTGTTTCATGTCTACTCTCACACCAAGAGATAAATTCTTATTGTTTCATGTCTACTCTCACATCAAGAGATAAATTCTTATTGTTTCATGTCTACTCTCACACCAAGAGATAAATTCTTGTTTCATGTCTACTCTCACACCAAGAGATAAATTCTTATTGTTTCATGTCTACTCTCACATCAAGAGATAAATTCTTATTGTTTCATGTCTACTCTCACACCAAGAGATAAATTCTTGTTTCATGTCTACTCTCACACCAAGAGATAAATTCTTATTGTTTCATGTCTACTCTCACACCAAGAGATAAATTCTTGTTTCATGTCTACTCTCACACCAAGAGATAAATTCTTATTGTTTCATGTCTACTCCCATCATGCGATCAATTCAGACTGAAACATGACAAGCCTTGTTGCATTTTTGTAAAACAATTTATTCTAAAGTTCAACTTTCAAACCAAGACCATACCTGATGCTGGTCCAAATTTTCTGAAATTTCATTCAAACATGCCTCCACTACAGCCTGGAGATTGTCTTGAGTGATGATTGGTAACGAAGAATTCTTGTTTAAATCTCTGCTACAGTCTTGTCCCACCTGGCCACTGTCTGAATTATCCTCACTCTTATTCAAAATGTAAAAGAAGCAGTAGTAATGTTTAAAATATTATTAAATGCATTTTGAAGTTTATAAAACAATTCTGAAATAAAAGTCAGACACATATATACATGTCAATTCTGCTCATACAAAAGAAAACCAACCTAAAAGCACAATTTAGTACCCTTTTTACAGTGTAGGCGCTGAGGTATCTTATTGGTGAGGAAAGAATAGAACCACCTAACAATGCATGCAGTAAAAGACAACTAATTAGGGTAGTGTCATGGGGCTGGTAAACTCATGTCAAATGAAATGAGACAGAAACTAAATTTACAAGTGCACATAAATGGTTTGAAGTAGACCTCCACGAAGGAAAACTGGTTGCGGCCCTGCTCTTATGGAATAAACAAAAATATAAGATGATAAACTTTATTTAATAATGGACAAACATAAGACATCAGTCTTTGTACAATAAATGCTTTGAAGTAGACCTCCGAAAGAAAACTGGTTGCGCCCTGCTCTTATGGAATAAACAAAAATATAAGATGATAAACTTTATTTAATAATGGACAAACATAAGACATCAGTCTTTGTACAATAAATGCTTTGAAGTAGACCTCCGAAAGAAAACTGGTTGCGCCCTGCTCTTATGGAATAAACAAAAATATAAGATGATAAACTATATTTAATAATGGACAAACATAAGACATCAGTCTTTGTACAATAATTGCGACACTAAATCTTACATTGCACTACAGTGAACACCCAGATACACCTTCTTTAGCATGACCTGGAATATGAGAAGCAATAGCACGTCCTGGAATATGAGAAGCAACTGCAAATCCACCAACATAAAAAATGTGTCCAGTGTGATTAACTCAGCACGGCTAGCTCCGCAAATAGCAACAACTACCCAAGTGGTTTCTGGGAGAGCTCTTGTATGCAACTGAGAGGAGAAAAGGACTGGGTTAAGATGCTGAGCAGTACATGAGCTGCAGCAGTCAGTGACCCATGGTTGACTGCTAACGTCAGGGAACCAGAGCTGCCAAGACCCTTCTACACCTCCACATGGTGATCTTGGATAACAATCTGCCTCAGAGCAGACTGGAGAAGGACAATGGATTGAGGAGGTACCCAAAAATACCTGTTGAAGTCAGATATGTGAGATCAAAAGGTGCAAATATTAGTCAAGCTGTAAACTACGACACAACAAATTTCGTTCTCCGGACAACATCCTGCTACTTGCAAAGCCCTTTTCATGGCTTGGTAGTGGGAGTTTCTTCTTCTTCTTCGTACGCTGTCAGACGTCAACTTGAATTTGTTCGAAGAAAGCAGCTGTCATCCTGAGGCTGTCAACACTGCCATAGAGCTTGTCTAGTGTTGGCACCCTGTGCCTTCTCTGGTCCTCGTATGTTGTATAATTTTGCAGCAGATGTTCAGCGGTCATTTTCCCTATACCACATGTGCATACGTCAGTGCCACCTATCTTCAGTTTATTGAATGGATGGTACCTCAGTCTGTTGTGGCCTGTACGGAGTCTGAAGACCACGACCTGCTCTCTTCTGTTTAACTGGTAATAGGCATTTTTTGTGTAGTCAGTATGCTCTGTTTCCCATTTGGCCATGTATCTGTCCCTAATAAACCTTTTTGACTCTTCGTAGGTCACACTAGAATCTGGTTGTGGTAGTGGGAGTTTGAGAACAAATGAAGAAGAAAGGGCCACCACCACACTGAAAGTATGTCATAAAAGATGATTTACGGTGTGGTCTTGCCCTTTTAGAAGTCAGGACTCCTACTCATACCATGGTCACACTGTCAAAATCCTGACGAGCTTAAAGCTTGTAACCTAAACGATGTGAGCAGTAAAGAAGAATTGAGCAGCAAAGAAGAATTGAGCAGTAAAGAAGAATTTAGCAGCAAAGAAGAATTGAGCAGTAAAGAAGAATTTAGCAGTCAAGAAGAATTGAGCAGTAAAGAAGAATTTAGCAGCAAAGAAGAATTGAGCAGCAAAGAAGAATTGAGCAGCAAAGAAGAATGTGTTGTTTCCAGTCTCACCTTAAGCAAGAATCTCATAAATGGGTTATTTCCAGGGGTGTCTGGTGATGAAGGAACTGACTGTTTCTTGCAGGGCATGGCTAAACCATTCTTGATGACTTCTCTCCGAACTGAGTGGTAGGTCTGAATGCTGGGTTCAAAAGCAGTCTCTGGAATCTCTTCTTCCATAATGAGGTCCACGGGCAAACCAATTTCTGTCGGGTCCCCCTCTTGTTTGATGTACAGTTTCCTACAGTTAAAGAAGTGTTTTTTTAAAAATAACAATGTCATGTTTTTTTAAAATAACAATGTCAGACATAACAGGGAAGAAGCTAACCAATAATCAACTTCTTAAATCCTTGTCCTGACCTGACCTGACCAATGATTGGCAAAGCAGTCAGTGACTATCACACATGACAGTATCGTTCAATGAAAATAACAAACTACACACTCTCTTCACTTCGTTCTGTCTGCAGCCATTCTTCATAAGGTACATCAGCTCTGGTTCATGATTTTAATGTCGGCGTCTATAGTTGTCCAAAAAGCCTATTTAGACAGGCCTCTTTTGTCTTCCTTCTGGGCTCCATAGCACGACAGTTCTAGTGATGGCATTTGTTCTCAGAACATGACTAATATAATTCCAGCATCCTCCCTAGTTTCCATGACATGCATATGTATTTGGTTGCTCAGGGCAAGCAACTTTTGGTTAATAATAATTAGCCAGCAAAGTCAACGAATTAACCATTTCCAGCTTCTGAAATTAGCAGCTGAAAACCTAAAAATTGGCACCCATCATGACCAAAACTGATCTCTAAAACATACGTTTGTGTTTCGTGTACTAGTTTGTGGAATTTCATTTTTCTGACTGCTCTACACAATCGTTGCGTTTGCACTATTAACATTTATCTGTAAGATTATTTCCGGTACGTCGGTGACACTAGTGTGTTTTACTTTCTTTGAAAGTCGACATTTTTACTGCGGCGAAAGTTGGGCTTCAACACCCAAGAAAGGATTCATTATGTTATCAGACCAATGAGCTTGCATCTGGATTTCTAGTAGATATTCAACACACATCTGATTCAGACTTTGATTGAAATACATAATTAGGCAAGGTATATGAAAATGAATTGACGGTTATATTGGCGAAACACAATGTTGCACATTCAAAGATGAGGCCGGGATCAAGATGCTGAGCAGCGCATGAGCTGCAGTGGTCAGCGACCCATAGCTGACTGTTAGCGTCATGGCCAGCGAACCAGAGCTGCCAAGACCCTTCTACACCTCCAGGCAGTGATCCTGGATAACAGGATGCAGCAGAGCAGACTGGCTAAGGAGAAGGGATGCTAACCCAGTACTCAAAAAATGCTTGCTGAAGTCGGATGTGTTGGACCTAAAGGTGCAAATATCAGAGTCAAGCTGTAAACTACGACACAACGCATTCCGTTCTCTGGACTACATTCTGTTACTTAAGCCCTTTCAGGGTTTGGTAGCGGGAGATTGAGAACAAACCAAGCCAAGCCAAGCCAAAGATGAGGGCAAAACATGTACAACATTCACTAGTGAAAGAGATGCAGGTGACTGCAGCCTGTATCCCATGGTAATGTTGAGAATCATCAGCTTAGTGCTGCCTTTGTTAAGAGTCATTTATGTGGGTGTTTAACAGAGAAAGAAGAAATAGGTAAAACTACAAAAATTGTAGTATTTATAGCGTTCTATATTTATAGACAATCTTCTGCTGCACTTTTTATACTCCCAGATGTTACAATGTCTGGTACAGCATAATAATTGGAACATGTACTCATGAATTAACAACATGGCGCTAGCAACAAGGTTATCAGAAACTACACTCAGGCAAAAATTGTATTTGAAAAACGTCAATTTCAAAAGCACTTAATTCCTAGAATAAAAATGTTGCTTGCCTGTCTTTCAGTAATGATGCCATGAACTCAATTGCTGTTCGAGACCATTTGGTGATGTCCATAGACCCAGCAGGCAACAAGTCCGCAAGATGACATCTAAAACAAAAATGAAAATTCAGAACATTAAATTTTTTTACTAAAATATTCCATAAATGTTAACAAAGATGAACATATATAAATGCAAAATCATTAAAACCTGTTTCGATTTTAGTTGAATTATTTTAATACAATAAGAAATGTTAACTTTTTAGACAGGTGGTATACAAAAACATCAGTTACAGTTCGATTTCGTCAAAATTGGCATCAAACACCACCGTTCCACCATTTAGTTTAATGACAATGTTCACATATTTAGATCGATATAAAGTATGGTGAAATATCTGGCACATTAGCGGTTTTAATTTCCACCTGACTCATATTTATGAATGTGGCAAATTTCTAAACTTTGTTGCATTCCGAGTGATAGAATTAGGACTTCAATAACTGAGAAATCACATTATTTGATCAGGCTAATGACCATGTATCAGGATATTCTTCTTCTTCTTCTTCGTTCATTCTCAATCTCCCACTACCAAACCTTGAAAGGGCTTAAGTAGCAGAATGTAGTCCAGAGAACGGAATGCGTTGTGTCGTAGTTTACAGCTTGGCTGCGATATTTGCACCTTTCGGTCCAACACATCCAACTTCAGCAAGCATTTTTTGAGTACCGGGTTAGCATTCCATCTTCGATCCCTTCTCCTTAGCCAGTCTGCCCTGCTGCAGCCTGTTATCCAGGATCACCGCGTGGAGGTGTAGAAGGGTCTTGGCAGCTATGGTTCGCTGGCCCTGACGCTAGCAGTCAGCTATGGTTCGCTGGCCCTGACGCTAGCAGTCAGCTATGGGTCGCTGGCCCTGACGCTAGCAGTCAGCTATGGGTCGCTAACCACTGCAGCTCATGTGCTGCTCAGCATCTTGATTCCTCAGGATATTCAATACACATCTCATTAGGTTATATATGAAAGTGACGGGGGTAATGTTATTGAACAAATAACCACAGGAAATCCAACTCACGTGGTTAGCACATCCCTCCAAAAAGTATTTTTTCCCCTTCCACTGGTGACATTAACTTTTAGCGCACTATCTTCAACTGACATTCGACACCCTCAGCCTACAAATTGGAAATTACAAAAAATTTGGGGGGGGAATGGAGACCCTACCTATAGCCATTTTTAAATGCTGAATACGTCACGCCCATCTACACAGGTTGGTAAAAGTATTGTATGTTAGATTACAATTGGATTTTGAACAATTTATCTTTTTATATTGGCTAATTGGAGTCAGCCAATTTTTTTAGAAAGACGAAGTAGGTTGTGGGGAAAGATATTTATCGAGTAGACCTGTTTATTTTGTTTGCTTAGATTTAATAATTACGCTTGAATTGGAAACTAACAGTTGTGTCAATTTATAAACACAGTATCGATACGTTGTGGTTTCCATGGATTTCTATCCGAGCGACTAGGCCTAGCTGTCGAGTCAACATTTCCCCCCCCCCCCCCCAATAAATGTTCACCTTCTTGCATCTCAGAAACTAATAAACATACAACAAAAACACCAACAAGTTCTTTATTCAATTGTGTCTTTACACACAAGAAAATCATATTTATTGACCAACAAACAGAAAAGTTAGAAGCTTTGAAAATCAACTAACATTGCAAAAAATAAAATTGCAAAAATGTTCGCAAAAAAAATGATAGCGTGCTAAAGGTTAAGCTCTTCATTAAATGAAATTAAAAATTCAGTATACATGCAGTGCGACATATTGGGAATTTGGTGTTAGGCCCAAATTTATTTGACTAACAGCACACTAAGGTGATGTGGTCAGCATCACACTCGCTGCCTTTACTTCCCAAACTTACTCTGGTACCTGTGGCTAGGTCAACCCCTGAGCTATTTGCGACGATAAAAAAAACGCTTCATACTTATATCTATTTTTATTATGAATACTTCGTGTTATAGACAATTTTATTACATGTCTTTAGATATCAATTTGAGCCATGAACGACGAAACCCCGTCAAATAAACAAATTACTATCAAGCAGGGCGAGAACTTGATCACAGGTAAGAAAGCCGCAAACGCCTTTGTCGATCACTATGCCAGAGCAAACCACATCGAGGTCCCTGCAGATAAGCATACAGACATTAGCGAAGAACTAAAGGGACACGAAAACATGAATACGGCTCCTGAAGAGCACATGATGGCCAAACTAACAATGCGCGAAATGGAAGAGGCTATGAGAACACTAAAGAAAAGGAAATCTCCCGGAAAAGACGGGATAACAAACGAAATGCTGATGGGGCTGGGCCAAACAGCGAAGAAGAAACTGCTATCGGTTCTGAACCAAAGCTGGAAAAGTGGAATTGTACCACAGGCATGGAAAGATGCAATACTGGTACCAGTACCAAAAACAGGAAAGGACAAAACAGATCCAAATGGATACAGGCCCATAAGCCTACTGAGCTGTGTCGGCAAGCTGATGGAACGGATGATAAACACCAGACTGATGTGGCATCTGGAAGAAAAACGAATACTAATTCCACAGCAAGCCGGCTTTAGACAGCACAGATCCACTGAGGACCAGGTCATCCTCATAGCCCAGGAGATAGAAGATGCCTACCAGGCACAGAAACACACAGTAGCGGTTTGGGTGGACCTGGAAAAGGCATTTGACAAAGTCTGGAAAGACGGACTTAGAGTCAAGCTAAGAAGAAGTGATGTCTGTGGGAAGATGTACAAGTGGATCAACCACTACCTCAAACAAAGAACGGCCAGAGTCCAAGTACAAGGGCAGATGAGCAAAAAGGTGACACTCGAGCAGGGAGTACCCCAAGGGGGAGTATTGTCACCCACACTCTTCCTGGTATATATAAACGATATTACAGAGAATATACCAAGAAGAGTCCATAGCTCCATGTTTGCAGACGATCTGGCTATGTGGACCTCTGAAAAGAATCTCACCATAGCAAGAAATCGGATGCAGACGGCCCTAACATCGCTGGAAGAGTGGGCGAACTCATGGCTGGTCAAAATAAACGAGGAGAAAACAACATGCACAATATTCTCGCTTTCATTAAAACCCCAAAGTACCAAATTAAGTCTAAATGGCAAAATCCTGCGGCCAAACGACAACCCAACCTATCTGGGAGTCACATTTGATCGGCGCATGACATGGAAAAGTCAGATTGAGAGAAACCGAATGAAAGCCAGAGAAAGAATGGCAATCATGAGGAAACTTGCTGGCACAAGCTGGGGAGCAGACGAAGGCATACTAAAGAAACTGTATACTGGAAGAGTGAGACCAGTTCTCGAGTATGGCATTGCGGCATGGACAACAGCAGCGAAGGCGAACTTCGATAAAGTTAACAAACTTCAAAACCAAGCCATGAGAATTATAACAGGTGGCATGAAGTCAACGCCAATTGTAGAACTTGAAAAGATTACAAAACTGCAATCCATGACCGATAGAAGAGACTGCAGAGCCCAGCTGCAGTCAGAGAAACTCCGAAGACTGACCGACCACCCAATGCACCAGAGACAATTTGGGAAATGGGAAACTAAAGCGAAGAAACTTTGCAGAAATAGCCAAAGCAAAGATGCACGAAGATCCCATAAACGCACTAACAACACCAAAACCCATCACTACTGTACGAAAACCTACCTGGAGGCAGGATATATTTCCAGAGGTGGTAGAAAATATACCAGGTATTGGAAACAAAAACTGCCAGACTGAAAAAGAAAGGAGATACTACCCTAAGCTTCATAACGAAAAGCTACCCAAGCATGGACTGGACCCATGCATACACCGACGGTTCTGTAACAAACACTACACAGAACGGAGGGGCAGGAGCACTCCTGAACCTACCAAATGGCAGAAAAATAACACTGTCATTCGCTACTGGTAAGTACACAAGCAATTTCAGAGCGGAGGCAGAGGCACTGAGGGCGGCAGTGGAAGAAATGGTGACACACAGTGAAAATGAGAGCCATATAGTCCTGCTGACAGATGCTCTCGCCGTAGTCACAGCGCTAAAAAGCCAGAAAAACACTGAGCTTGATGACTTAAGAGAAGCACTCTGCAAACTGTGCCAGCAGTCCGCACCAAAAAGGGTAGTGGTACAGTGGGTTCCGTCACACTGCAACATCCAAGGCAACGAGGAGGCAGACAGACTGGCAAAAGAAGGTGCAAGACTACCACAAACAGATACCAGTATAACGTACGAAGAGTCAAAACGGCTTATCAAAGCCAGATACATGACCAAATGGGAAACCGAACATACTGGTTACACCAAAAACGATGCCTATTACCAGTTGAACCGAAGAGAGCAGGTCGTTGTCTTCAGACTTCGCACTGGCCACAACAGACTGAGGTACCACCTATTCAGCAAATTGAAGATAGGGTGTACCGACGAATGCCCGTGCGGTACTGGTAAAATGACGGCTGAACATCTGCTGCAGAACTGCCCGACATACGAGGATCAGAGAGAGCAGATGTGGCCATTACTAGTGGAACTGCAAGACAAGCTCTATGGCAGTGGCGAGAGCCTCAGGATGACCGCCGCTTTTTTCGAAAAAATAATGGTTACTGTCTGACTGCGTACGCAGAAGAAGAAATCAATTTTAGTTCAATTTGTGTAATAACAATTTATTTTATTTTGAAATACATTATTTGACATAAAGAATTGAGGCACCTGCCTTGGACGAAAAGTCACAAATTTATTAAATTATAGCGATACAAGTGAGAGTTAAAAAAAAGTACGATTATTTTAACGAGAGCGCAGATTAGTGATCCTATCATTCAATTTCTCTATTCTGCGCAGGCATCCATTTATGACAATTTTTATATTTATTTCATTCCTGACTTTGAAGTATATTCAGAGCTAGAAGGAATGGATGCACTGTAATGCTGTGATATGGTTAGCAACTCCATCATGTTAAACAAAGTGTTTCAGAAACCATCTCTAGTTTCTGAAACACTTTGTTTAACATGATGGGAGTTGCTAACCCTATCCACAGCCTTACAGTCACCTTTTGTGACTTGTATTAGTAGGATGCATTTATCATAAAATTGTTTAATTTTTATTTATTTATTACTGAAAAACAGAAACTCAAAGTTCATTCTAAATACTTTAAAATGTAGGATCCAACGAACCTAGTCCCACAAATATGTAATGTTTAGCTTAAAGTACTCAAATATGGGGGCCAAGATGCAGCAGTGCATGAGCTGACATCAGCCAATGATTCATAACTGGCTTCTCACATCAGGGTCAGCAAACCAGAGCTGACCAAGACCCTGTTCCATCTCCAGGTGGTGGCCCTGGAAACAGACTGCACTAGTAACTAGTGTAGTCTGGCTAAGGGGTAGGGATCACAGTGGGAAGGAAAACTCGGGACTAAAAAATATCCAGCTGAAATTGGATGTGTCATACTTAAATGCGCAGATATCACGGTCTCATTGTAAACTATGACACAAAGCCACGACGTCCTTTTTTAGGAAAAATGCCAAAGAAGAAATACACAAATTTAAACTGTTTATCAAATAAAGACAAAGTGAGAAAAAAAAAAATTTGACATTTTCTAATGAGTAAACTGACATACCTGGCAGCTGCACATGGGATCCTGTTGCCAAAATCTGGTGGCAGACGTCGAAGGTCAGAGATATTCACTATATCTGTGTTACCATAATCAACATACTCCACTTGATATTCTGCATCAGAGATTTTACTGCTGATGTTGGCTCGGTACCACAAGCCGTCAGTTGAGTATCTGTCAAATATATTTAATCAAACAGTTAAGCTAATTATAAACATACTTGTCAACACTTTCTCACATGGGTCTTGGCTTCAAACAATATTAAAAAACCATATCTTGATACCATATTTTAAAAATATTGTTCGAGGCAGAGAACCAAGAAAAAAAAAACAGCTATATGTTGTATGGTTTCTTTACACCTTTTGCAGACTGGTGGACTTATGGACCAGCCATGGGGCCACGACTCTGGGAAGCATTGCTTTAAGAGAAACAAAATGAGGCCACTGGTAAAATAGTGGATATGGAGAGGTGGTTGTAACTAATTGACTGATCTATTGACTTGACTTATCCACTCCTCATCTACCATGGGTATAGAGATATTCTGGTCTTTTCCTTGTAGCATATAGTTTCTACAGAATGGGTAAACTCGTTCCATGCTCAACTCTCCTTCTTAGTCCCCTCTTATTAATCACATGCCTGACAGATTACTGACTCAAATCCTTTTCTCTCAATGGCTTACTAATTAATTACGGAAATAATTCTCTACCAAATATCATTGTTCCCTGGGGCTATCCTTACTAGGAAAGGAAGGATATAATCTCTGCATGTTGTGCAATGCGTCTATAGATATTTCTGTACGTGGCTAGTAAACTCATTGAGTAAAACAATTTGCTACAAAACCCTTTACTGTAAAAGCATGCAAAGTGGTTTGGTGCAGGATTCTTATAGGAGGCCAACTAGTGGTAGCCCTATACTCCTGCTGGAGTGAAAATGGACAAGAAGAAGAAACATAATTGTATGTTTTCCAGAACCTGATACAGTGGTGCCCTGAACAAAAATACTGCACCTTGAAATACTTGAAGAAAAGAGATAATAATGAGTGGTTGATGCAGAGTAAAATACATCAATGTCTATGTTAGTGATTCTGACAGAAAGGCTATCAACTAATACAGTCTATGTTAGTGATTCTAACAGAAAGGCTATCAACTAATACAGTCTATGTTAGTGATTCTGACAGAAAGGCTATCAACTAATACAGTCTATGTTAGTGATTCTGACAGAAAGGCTATCAACTAATACAGTCTATGTTAGTGATTCTGACAGAAAGGCTATCAACTAATACAGTCTATGTTAGTGATTCTGACAGAAAGGCTATCAACTAATACAGTCTATGTTAGTGATTCTGACAGAAAGGCTATCAACTAATACAGTCTATGTTAGTGATTCTGACAGAAAGGCTATCAGCTAATACAGTCTATGTTAGTGATTCTGACAGAAAGGCTATCAACTAATACAGTCTATGTTAGTGATTCTGACAGAAAGGCTATCAACTAATACAGTCTATGTTAGTGATTCTGACAAAAAGGCTATCAACTAATACAGTCTATGTTAGTGATTCTGACAGAAAGGCTATCAACTAATACAGTCTATGTTAGTGATTCTGACAGAAAGGCTATCAACTAATACAGTCTATGTTAGTGATTCTGACAGAAAGGCTATCAACTAATACAGTCTATGCTAGTGATTCTGACAGAAAGGCTATCAACTAATACAGTCTATGCTAGTGATTCTGACAGAAAGGCTATCAACTAATACAGTCTATGCTAGTGATTCTGACAGAAAGGCTAACAACTAATACAGTCTATGTTAGTGATTCTGACAGAAAGGCTATCAACTAATACAGTCTATGCTAGTGATTCTGACAGAAAGGCTATCAACTAATACAGTCTATGTTAGTGATTCTGACAGAAAGGCTATCAACTAATACAGTCTATGTTAGTGATTCTGACAGAAAGGCTATCAACTAATACAGTCTATGCTAGTGATTCTGACAGAAAGGCTATCAACTAATACAGTCTATGTTAGTGATTCTGACAGAAAGGCTATCAACTAATACAGTCTATGTTAGTGATTCTGACAGAAAGGCTATCAACTAATACAGTCTATGTTAGTGATTCTGACAGAAAGGCTATCAACTAATACAGTCTATGTTAGTGATTCTGACAGAAAGGCTATCAACTAATACAGTCTATGTTAGTGATTCTGACAGAAAGGCTATCAACTAATACAGTCTATGTTAGTGATTCTGACAGAAAGGCTATCAACTAATACAGTCTATGCTAGTGATTCTGACAGAAAGGCTATCAACTAATACAGTCTATGCTAGTGATTCTGACAGAAAGGCTATCAACTAATACAGTCTATGCTAGTGATTCTGACAGAAAGGCTATCAACTAATACAGTCTATGCTAGTGATTCTGACAGAAAGGCTATCAACTAATACAGTCTATGTTAGTGATTCTGACAGAAAGGCTATCAACTAATACAGTCTATGCTAGTGATTCTGACAGAAAGGCTATCAACTAATACAGTCTATGCTAGTTATTCTGACAGAAAGGCTATCAACTAATACAGTCTATACTAGTTATTCTGAGAAAGGTTATGAACTTATACAGTCTATACTAGTTATTCTGACAAAGGTTATGAACTAATACAGTCTATACTAGTTATTCTGACAAAGGTTATGAACTAATACAGTCTATCCTAGTTATTCTGACAAAGGTTATGAACTAATACAGTCTATACTAGTTATTCTGACAAAGGTTATGAACTAATACAGTCTATACTAGTTATTCTGACAAAGGTTATGAACTAATACAGTCTATACTAGTTATTCTGACAAAGGCTATGAACTAATAGTCTATACTAGTTATTCTGACAGAAAAGTTATGAACTAATACAGTCTGTCTATAAAAGATTTATAGATCAAACCAGGAATATTTTTAATAAGGAGAGGTTGATCATGAGAAATATAGGCCAAAGAGAACACTTTGTGGAGGATGTTTATTTGGTTGAATCCTCAAACACATGTCTTTCTTGCAGGAAGGCACATTTCCCACCCAGATTTCCCACTTAATTATCTTTTGTTTGGTGTCAATGTTTATCAAGTGCTTGGATATATACTTGTCTTAGCTGTTTTTCTGTTAACAGTCATTCTGGATAGAGAAAGACTTTAAGAGGATCGCCCCGCCCCGCCCCCACACAAGATATCAAAGTAAATGAGAATGATAAGAACAAATAATAACTGGAGCTGACTTATTATACAGCTGTATAGCTCACTGACTTTGTGGTTTATCACAGGACGACTTACTTTGCAGCACAGTATTCATTCACTGACCAGCTGCGGGATGGAGATGACTCAGATTTGGTAAATGTAGTCTGCATGTCTTTCATAAGTTTTATCAGATCTTCCTGTGTATCCAGGACCTAAGAATATACAGGGAAAATTTCACTAAACATAGTCACTCATCTTCTACCTATGGGCTAAAAGTCTTTTTTTCTCTTTTTCAATGATGTGTCAGGCTGAAATGCGCACATATTGCAGACTCGTAAACAATGACACAATGTTTTTTTTCTGGGAGAACTATGAAAAAGATGAGTAATTTCTCCATCTACTCATGTCTATTTATAATTGCAGCCACATAATCTATAATTGCAGTCACACAATCTGTTATGTAGCTACACAATCTATAATTGCAACCACATAATCTATAATTGCAACCACATAATCTATAATTGCAACCACATAATCTATAATTGCAGCCACATAATCTAAAATTGCAGCCAAATAATCTATAATTGCAACCACATAATCTATAATTGCAGCCACATAATCTATAATTGCAACCACATAATCTATAATTGCAGCCACACAATCTATAATGTAGCCACATAATCTATAATTGCAGCCACATAATCTGTAATTGTAGCCACACAATCTATAATTGCAGCCACACAATCTATAATTGCAACCACATAATCTATAATTGCAGCCACACAATCTATAATGTAGCCACATAATCTATAATGTAGCCACATAATCTATAATTGCAGCCACATAATCTATAATTGTAGCCACACAATCTATAATTGCAGCCACACAATCTATAATTGTAGACACCCAATCTATCTCACTCATATTGTTTAATGCCCACAATGAGTAAGTTTACTCTTCTGTGCGCCCTGAAAAGGACGTTAAGTCACTGGTTGTAGTAGTTTTCCTCACATCTCGAGCACGCTGATGAAGCTGGATGGTGGTCCTCCAGGCGGTTGTGCTATGCTTGGCTTCATCTGCGTGGCGCTACTACTACGAGGATCACATGGATCCATATCTCGTCAGCCAGGCTGCCTTGAAAACAGCCTGTTTCCAAGGAATGCTGCATGGAAGAGATATTGTGGTATTGGTCAGCGTATTGTGCCTGACCCTGACGCGACGTCCTGGTCAGTATGTTGTGCCTTACTGGACTAACATCTCAGTTCCCCATCTTACTCATAAAACGATTACATTAAAAAAATATATCATATGAAAACATACCTGAACATAGAATTCTGATGGGCTCACGTAATAACAAACAAGTACTTCAATATAAACTGTTTCCGATGGAGGTAAACCATCACTGCTCATGGCTTTGTTAATTTCTTGTTGAATCCTTTGTTTTTCTTCAGTTGATGTAGGGACTTTGTGTACTTTCTGTGGCTTGGAAACAGTCTTTTTGTTTGTTTTTGGTTTGTAAATTGTTGGGGGAGATTCTTTTGATTTAATTTTGTTCTTGATGGGTTGCTCTGAACCAGGCTTAGTAATTTTCTTCTTAGACTTGGTGGCTGATATTGAAGTTTCACTCAGTTTTTGGGTCATGGAATCAAGGTCAGTAATTTCCTTGAAATCACCACCTCTGAGGGAGTAGTCACCATCTCTGTGCATAATGTGACTTGGGCTAGATTGAGATTCCTTAGCTCCGCTGACTGATGATGGACCGGTGCTTTTGGCAAAGCCTTTCTCCACAAGTATTGAATTTATGCTCTGTGGCCCATGTAAACTGACAGAGCTTTCTAGCCATAGCACAACTTGTGTTTCCTGGCCATATCTAAAGGAAGAAGCAATACTAATATATGTTAATTACATTCTTTAATAGAAAGATAAGTTATTATCTGACATTAAAATAATATATTACAAAGGTAAACTTTCATACAAGTAATAACAGTCAGGTCAAAGTGGTCAATCAACAGAAACTGAATTAGAGAATCTTAACCTTTTTCCGTTCCAACTGCATGAGAGACTACGACGATTTGGCTTCGTTCCACTGGCAGTGCGCGCTGCCAGCTCTAGGGACATCACTTAATCATATTTAAACTACAGGGTTAATGCCATAGATACGGCTGAACATACTGCTCTTTTGATTGTAGAGAGTTCCAACTTACATCATGTACATTAGACGAAAACAATGGGGATTTAAAAATTGGTTTTAGATTTTGAAAAGTTTTTTTCTTTTAATTTTCGCTTGGATTTGAAGATTCCCCCATTATTGAGAATGGTAGAGTTAAGTTTCTGCAATTGATTTTTCTTAAGTAGATCTATTTAGTTTGTTTATGTAGAAACAATAATTATATTTATAGTCAAGTGACAGACGTAGCCATTACGGTAAACATTGGTAGTAGTATTTGTACGTTTTTTGGGGTTTTTTCTTCTTCTTCTAACCAAGGGACGCCGCTATCGGGTAAGTCTATATGTTTGTGCTAATTTTCACCACTATCACCTTCATCTTGTATCTCAGAAACTAACATACACACAATAATACCAACAAGGTTTTTATTAATATATGTCTCTAGACACATACATTTTTAAAAAAAATTAGAGGTTCCCAAAATCAACAACCACGTCGGGGAAAAATTATGCAGATTTAAGAAATAGACGTAATTTTGTAAACTTGGAATTAGAAGGTTAACTTGTCAGTTCCCATTGGAGAACATGTATTCAACAAATACATGTCCTCTTGCCATGTGTAATCAGGTTACAGGTCTTTTGACATTTTTATTTTCACTGTTATGTCCTTGAACAGTTGCTAGAGATCAAGATGCAAAGCATTCCATGACCTGCAGCAGTCAGCCCCCAAAGCCGACTGCTAGAGTCAGCACCAACAAACCAGAGCTGCTAAGACCCTTCTACACTTCCATGTTGTGATCCTGAATAACGGGCTGTAACAGAGCAGACTGGAAAAGGAGAAACGATCAAAGAGGGTAGGCTATCCCGGTACCCAAAAATGCCTGCTGAAGTCAGATGTGTCGGACTGAAAGGCGCAAATATCGCAGTCAAAATGTAAACTTCGACACAACGCATTCAATTCACCGGACTACATCCTACTACGAGGCATGTTCAAATGAAGCCGAACCAAGTGGCCTTATTACAAACATATGAAAGTTACATCATCTGGTGTGACAGAATCAAATAAAGCAATTGTTATGAAGCAAACATGCCACAGAGTTTGTTATAAAAAGTCGCCCTAAGCATTCAGACACGCATCCTAATGACGTAAAAAAAAAAAAGGCTGGCTGCTCTTTGAATCACTTGGTCACCGAGGCCATGACGTCGAAGTCGAATCTTTGTCCCTTCGGAAATTTGTTTAAGGGTCCGGACAAATGGAAGTCACAAAGGGATATATCGGGGCTATAGGATGGATGTGGCAGTATTTCACACCTTCTCTGTGCTAACGCTTTCTGAACAATGTTCGCGACATGTGGACGCACATTGTCATGCAACAGAATCACACCACACGATAGCATGCGGGTCGTTTATTCTTGATTGCTGTATGCAGCTTGTCTAGTGTGTCATTGTAGCGGATAGCATTGATGTTCACGCCAGGTTCTATAAGGTCCTTCATGGTAAAAAAAAAACGCTTTCAGCATAACTGTACCTGCAGAAATGTGACTGTTTCAGTGATCTGGGAGGTTTCCATTGCATGCTAGTAGTTTTGCTGCTTGGCTCAAAGTGGTGGCACCCCAATTCATCACCTGTCACTTTGCGCAAAAGAAACTAATCACCCTCCTCTTCGTATTGTAGCAAGTGGTTCAAACTCCATCCCATGCGTTCTTCCTTATGGTGGTTGGTCAGCAACCGAGGTGCCCATTGTGAACACACCTTCCGATACTTCAGTTTCTTGCTAACCACCATTTTAACTGTCCCTAGCAATGCAGCAAATTCCTCTGCTAGTAAATGTAAGCTGTGGTGACGGTCCACCCGAATTGCTGCATCAATTTTGGAGATGGCATCTTCTGACGCAACAATATGCGCCTGACCTGGTCTTAGAAGATCTTTCATTAACTCATGTCCTTCTTTAAACATCGTTGGCCAGTTCTTCACTGTTGTTTTCGACGCACTTTTGTCATCATTACACTGTCTGCATTCTGCAATGAATGTCAACTGGTTGACATCCTTCAGCTGTTAGAAACAGAATCAGCGCTCGCTGATCAACTCTGGACGGATTCTGTATCACACCCGTCATGCTGAGGAAACTATGAGTCGGAGAATAATGAAATTTTGCAAACTTGACGGTTGGTATGTGCTGTTTACACCAGAAGTGACATCATGCACATCGTACGTATGTTCGCTTGGTGCAGATCGGTCCAGTTTCATTTAACATGCCTCGTACTTGCAAAACAATTTTCATGTCTTGGTAGCAGGAGTTTAAGAGCGACAAAGAAGAACAGTTGCTAATATATTTTTTATTCACAAAAACAATTATCTTTAAAAAATTCATTATCTGTTCTATGTGCCAATTTCCAAAATTTTCACTGGACCCAATATCCCCAGAAATAGGTGAGTCTAAATGTTTCTGCTGCTATTCATCATTTTCATCTCAGAAATTACACAGACAACAAAAACACCAAAAAGTTACAAATTGTGGAAATTTAAAAGTGTAGGCCTAACGGCCGCTGCTCAGGCAAAATTCAAGTTAAAAATTTGCTCAAATTATTCTAGGGATTCTCACCCCACAGAGAATATGTCGCAAAAATGGGACTGTGTGGCTATAACATCAGGTCTTGGTTATGTGGTTAGTGGAGCAGTATAGATGGTTCTTAACAGGCTGTGGGTCTACTTTGCTCTAATTTATGCTTCCACCACCACCAGTCCCAAAAATACTGGTATTAACCTAGCAGATTTTCGCTTGCCAAAAAAATATGAAGCAAAGAAGGTCACACCTCCCCATGACACAAGTGGACTGAAGATAGATAGGTAAATGTGAAAATAAATCATGGATGGAACAGGTAGGGATGCTAACAAGGATCACCAAGGTGTATGCTAGAATCAGTAGATTACTGGTGCCACCAGCATTCACTCCCTACCCCATTTGTTGAGGACCCCATTTGTTGAGGGAGACTAAGCTACTATAGGTTCATCCGGAGTGAAAGGACATTGATTACTGACAGAATAGATAATATATTTAGTACAACAGCTCAGTATGCCTACCTGATAAACCTAGCTTGCCCCGAGGCACCAGTTAGGTTAGTGCAACACCAGAGTATGGCTTCTTCTGCCCATTCATTTGTTGGTCCTGCTATCGGACAAATGTCCACAAGACGGCAGTGGATGGCCTAGAAATAATGCAAACACAACCACAGTGACATTTTAGATCTAGGTTAAGTGCCAGAATTGGTGATCACATCTAAGAAAAATGTAAGGTTCCTAAAATAGCATGCTGCATGTCCCTGATACTTCTGCCAGATGCAATTATTTAATCCTATAGCTATACAAAACTTGATGTTATACATGGAAATATTACAGCATGGAAGAGATATAGATCATCTCGAAGATTTGTCATTTACATCCAAATGAAGCATAGGGCCACCACAACAGCTTGCCCCTTTACAGGAGGCTCTGATGGTTTTAATAGCAATGTTTTTATATAAGATTGCTAACCATATGTATAATCTGCTTTAGCAGTCTTACACGTGCTTGGAAGGTTACATTTTTTTTTCCAATCAGGTTACTACAGGCGATGGAAGCTATTTATTACATCTACATACAAAAGAATATCTTTCTTTCTTTTATCTTCATACACACCTGGAAAAAAGAAAGGCATAGAACAAGTGGGAGGGAGGAAAGGCAAGTGAGAGAAAGCAATTAAACAATGAATTAAGACTTCAGAGTTAGACTTCACTGACTCTAACAAAGGCAGCAGTTGACCTGATGTTCTGTACACTTCTATACAGCTTCTCGTGGAAGGACACTGGCAGTTACCAGTTCTTTTGTCGGCATACAATGGGCAGGACTGGTGGTAGGCATCGTTTTCTATGTGACCAAGGTTGTCTTTTTTCCATTCTGCTGTGTACGTAGCCCTGATGGCTGCTTTTGTCTCATCATATGTGGTTGCTTTATCATTCTGTTGCAGTGTTCCTCCCCCTCTAGCAACGAATGATTTTAATCCAATACATCTCACACATTTTTCCAGATTACCTAGTAATGTAATTAATATTTCTGACATTGAATCTGTATTTAGAAACATTTTAAAATCCAAATTTTCAAAACCTGTATGAATGCTGAAAACTAGTGTAGCAAAAACTCTGACCTGAACTGGCAACTTGATGAAGCTGCTGTGTAGTTTCTTGAGATGGTTATAATGAACAGACTGAGTTGTGCCTAGGTCAACGAGATTGACAGTCACCTGCATTAAATTTCAGAAAATTGGTTTGACTGAGTTGCTCCTCTTCTACAATTGCGTGTAGAGGTCTTTAATTTTTCTTGTAGTTTATGATTTCTACAGGATCAGGTAGCCAGCACTATGCCCAACCTTCACTAGTCATCTTTTATAATATGTAGGCTTAACGACCACTGCCCGGACAAAATTCAAATTAAAAATCTGCCCAGGTTATTTATAACTTTCCCCAGGTGGTTAAGAGCAGCTATAGATGGTGCCTAACTAGCTGCGGGTCTACTTAGCTCTAGTGTTTGAGTCCTCGCTCATTTGTAAAAACCACCCTCCAAGAAACTGGTTGTATACAGATGCTGTAGTCTTCTAAACCAGTGTAAAGACGTTAAGTTATGCCTGGCAGGGTAATTAATTTTCTTTGCTCCCCTTTTAGGCAGTGGAAATAGGCTGTGTTACAGCAGCGATGGGCATACTAAGCTCAGCACAGCAATACAACCACAAAGGTCCATACCCGCCTTGTTTAGTATACCTTGGGATTTAAGAAGAGCCACTGTAATCTGCCACCAGAGAAATATTGTCAAGAGTGAAGAACTCAGCATGTGTAGCTCCGAACATTAATTTAACACTTAACCCTACCAGACCGCTGTCCCCATTTTTCGGTAATTTCCTTAACTGCCGCTAAACCGCTGGACCTAATTTTCGGTAATTTGGATAGTACGTCATAAAATGCGTCAGAATCTAAAAATAACCAACCAATCGTGGTCAATTCTCGTGATTAGTCATTGCAAATGGCTGCCCCCATTTTTGAATTGATTTTGTGGGGTTTAACGTGAACAAATTTGGAAAATTGACAATGAAACGAACGGCTGATGAACCAAGCACTTCAACAGGAAAGCAAAGTAAGTCTAGGCTTATGACAGTCCAACAGGTGATCAATAATTTGGTTGATTCAGACTCTGTTCAAGTGAAACAGACAGTGAGAGCTCGAGTGATGAGATGAAGGCTTTTCTTGGACTGAGGATCTATATGGAATACTCATGTATAAAGCCCAGCTATCAGGATTATTCGACAAATGAGGGCTCTTTGTTGTGTTTACTCCCGGATTTCGAAATGTTTTATGACTCGAGACAGATTCTTTGCCTTTTGCTGGGTGGATTGGCACACAAAGGTGGAATATTGACGCTAGATGAAAGGTAAACCTATTTTCTACAATGTCTCCAAGTTACATCTTATTCTAACCACTTGTTTGCATGTAACTAACATTTTTCTATATCATGTTGGTTTTTTCTCTTTAATGCTCAGGAACCCAGGAATGGGGGATAGTTGGGTTCAGGGCCTTAGGTCTGGCAGGGTTAAGGCTAGCAACAAACTTACTTCATTTCCAAAATTGACTGGTAAAGCAGTCTGTGACCACCACACCTCATTGAGTCTTTATGGGCAAAAACAAAACTTCCTTCACTCCTTAGATTGTGGACTGGCAAAGCAGTCTGTGACCATCACAAATAATGGTGTCTTTATGGGTAACAACAAACTACCTCCACTTCATCCAGTCTGCGATAACCTTTATATGGTGTTCTAGCTCTGGTTCAAGTCTTCTATTTTAACTTATAATTTGGTTCTTCGCCAAGTGTCTTGGTTAGCTTTCTTTCGTCTTCCATTTAGGGTCCATAACATTGTAGTTCTTATGTCAGGTTTTCTTCTTAGGGCATGGCAGATCTAATTCCAGTGTCAATCTTCTTTGATTGCTTCAAGCAAATAAGTTCTTAATTGGCCTATGTGGAAATACGACAATTTGAATATTTCTTTTTCTGTAACGCCCCAACACTCAGCCCCACACAGAAACAATGAAAGTATGCAACTCTTGCATATTATCAGCATGCTATTTGTGTTGTACTGTGAAGACTTCCAAATGTTTATACTGGTAAAAAGTGTTCTGTCTTTGTTCATTCTACTCTTGATATCTTTCCTTGTTCCACTATCTGGCATGAATTTTCTTTCCAGGTATGTAAACGTGCCCATCTTTGCTAGTTCGAGGTTCCCTATTTCAACTGGTGTGGTATGAATGATTTTAGTGTCATGACTTCTATAGCTGACTGAAAGCTACCTTATCTTATTACCCACATTAACTGGGTTTCAATCCATAAGGGAAGAGAAGAGTGTGGAGGCAGAACAACACTTTGTGGTGAGCAGAGGAAGAGCCGCCAGAGCACTGTGGGTTAAAATCAAGAAGATGATCTCAATTAGTAGTCGTTGTCCTTTGTTTCTTGTGGAAATGAAAAGAAACACATCAAGCACTATTTATTTAAATTGAGTATTTCCAAGAAAAAGTTGGGTTTCTTAAAATCTACCAAAGATAAAGTGAGAAAATTAACCTGTTTATTCACTGGACTTGAAATGACCTTCGCTCGATGCCATTCATCATTGCACCCTCTTGCAGCACACACCATGCCAACTTGAGGGTAGAACATAGAGTAGATGTTGCAGAGGTCTTTGTTATACATCTGTTGCATCTCCTCATGCATGGTCAAGTAATAGTCGTGCTCCTCTCCAACACACACCAAATGGACATCCCAAGGAGAGGTCACATCCGTCAAAATAATATCCAGCGTGCTGCCATTTTGAACAGACGTTGGCTGTAAAAGACAATACGACAGCATTTTTATTAGCAAAATCAGCCAGAATATAATACCTCAAATATAATACAACACTAAAATTGACCTCTTGTCACCTACATTGGTGTGTGTATAAATATCCCATTCCCTGAACAATTCATTTTTCTGTGACGGATGGACTATTATTTTAAGGTGTATTTTGGGTTGTACTACTTGGATTTTGGCCATAATGTACAGGATGGTCTTCAATTAAATACATTCCACAATCTACTGGCATAACAAGCTTCGAAGATGGACCAAGTTAGTCAATTTGAATAGAATAATTAAATTAAAGCACATCATTTGATCATAGTAAATAGCTTTCCTCACATACCTTGCAGGTTATTCTCTCAGGAGCATAGGGGGATGGGGTTTTACAAACTGGATGGCCAGGGCTCAAAGTGTTAATGATCTCAAGCATACATCAAGGTCAAAACTTAAATGTAAAAGTTCAGTGATAAATTTACCATAATTACTCTTAATCTATAACTCCAAGTTTCCATCCCCATTTTCTTTTTCTTCTAGCTCATCTTCAGTGATAGTGAAAAATGTTAGGCTATACAACTAATCAGTTTTCAGCAGGAAATTTGCAGGACCTAATAATGCACTATATATTCAGATCATTATTGTATATTAGCATTATGTACATTTGTACTTGATAAACGTATGTAGGAGAAATAAGAACATGAACAATCATGTCTAGTTTGCAAAAGTATGTTGTAAAGAAAAACAAAAGGAAATAATCAGCAGCCCCCTAGTTGGTGTCAGAAAATGATAGAAGACAAACCAGGAGCATAACATGCCATTGGAAATGTATAAAATAACAAGAAAATTAAGTGGCACTACTTACTTACCCGTATCCTGGGCACTACGTCAAACATAATTTTTCTAATGTTCGGCTACACGAATTGCCTTGTTATTCCCCCTCAAGTGTCATCCACAGTGCATGTTTCCAGAAGGTTTGGGCAGATCATCCAGGTGGTCTAGGTCATGTATTTCTCCACAGTCGCACGTTTCATCATCCTTGTATCATGATCTCCTATAAGTTCTTCCTGCACTGTGGTAGACCAGTCGGAACCTAGTGACTTCCATGCTCCATGGTGTCCAGGTGCCAGTACATTAACACAGCAATATGGCATCTCCTGGAAACTTATACTTTCACTGCTGAGAATCAAGCACTTAGAAGTGAAAAGAAAGAAAATCAAGAGCATGAGATAGAAACCCTTTATCTTCGTGCACTAAACAAAGCATAGAACCACCACTCCAGCTGGTCCCTTGCAGGGAGTCTGTGCTTGTCTGCAGTGGCAATCCTGTAACAATTTGTGTTACATGATGAGGTTGCTAACACACTGAACAATCATCTTTAGTTGCCTTTGACGATGTGCTCAGAAGAATGCATTGATTCTATTCTATTCTCAGGATTAAGGAAAATACATAAAGAAAGAAAAATCAGGGATATAATATAACACTATGAAGATAGAGAGATAAAAAGAAACCCAGATATTTAGAACCATTACTGTAATAAGGTTAGCATATTCAATGCCAGTGTTAAGTTAGTGGTGTTGTATGGAGTCGAAACATAGAGAACGACCAAGGTGATCCAACAAAGACTCCAGTTCTTTGTTAACAGATGCCTACAAAGAATATTTGGTATAAAGTGGTAGGACATGGTGAGAAATGAAGATCTTTGGGAAAGGAGATCCCTACAACCACTGAAACAACAAATTAAGAGAAAAAGATGGGGCTGAATAGGACATATGCTGAGGAAGATACAATATGCTGAGGAAGATACTGTCCAACATAAACAAGTAGACGCTCAGATGGAATTCTTGAGAGAAGAGAAAAAGACAGACCTAAAAGTGCATGAAGAAAATGTGAGATTAAACTACAATTAAATGATGACTGATTGACTGTAATATTGCGAGACTATAACCAAGAAAATGGAGAAGAGTATTGACATCTTTGAAATGTAGGTATTCAGAAGACTTGGACAAGTTTCTTGGAAAGATAGGAAAACAAATAGTGAGGCTGTGGTCTAACTCAAGGTGGAGAAGATACTTCTGAAGGAAATAAAAAGCAGAAAAATTAAATAATTTGGTCCTGTCAAGCGACATGAGTCTGCTGAAAGTTATATTGGAATGAAGAGGAGTGCAAGAGATCCAGAGGGCGGTACAGGTACAGATAACATCAAGATGTGGTCAGGATACAGTTTGACTGAGCGTACCAACCTGGCACGGGACAGGACAGCTGAAGATCCATTACCGTCAACCTCCGATACGGAGACGGTACTTGATGTTAGAGATAAACAAAGAAACTAACCTTGATGAAGTCAACCTTGGGATAAGAAGGTGGAGCAGATGTGTTCATAGCAGCATCACTGAATGTTCTGAAGCGAGCCAGCCCAAGGAAGATTAAAATGTCCTTTACAGATGTATAGTTGTCATCCAACGCATCAGACATTGGAATGCAGAGTAGATCTACCTCAAAGACAGATCCCTGCATGCTTAAAGCTGTCATCATGAGCACCTGTGAAACAAAGCAGAGGATTACATCCAGACCAATTTATGAAATGTACAAACAAATTCATCTTGGTGAAATATAAACTCTCCTTATCTATCATTTTTCTTCTTCTTCAGAATTTGCCCTGAAAAGGACTATGCCATAGTTTACAAGGCTGGGATATTTGCGCCTATCGGCCCGATACATCCTGTTTCTGATGTGTTTTTTTTTGGTACCTGGTTTGTCTTGTCTTCCCACTATGATCCCTATTCTCTTAGCACTACATTAGTGCAACTTGTTTTGGAGGTTGCCACTTGAAGGCAAAATAGGGTCTTGGTCTGGTTTGCTGACCCTGGTACAAAGTTGTTGGCTGCTGTCAGCTCATTCACTGCTGTATCTTTAGTCCCTAAGAAGTATAAACTTCTTGAGAAATGCAGCTAATTTCATTAGAAGACACGAAAAGTGTGCCAGCAATATGACATGCCTTGACTTAATCCTTCTGGATCCCCTCGGAACACTAAGCTGCAACAGATGCTATCCGCTGATTCCTATTTTTGACAGTCTTTTTAGGCTCTGCCTATGTGAATTAAGATTCAAATAAATCAAAGAAGTGAATGTGCTGAAAATCGAATTGTCTCCTCTTTCATTGTTCTTCAGCCTCCTTGCTCTTCTCTTCCCATGGATTCCAATTCAGTGCATGTGTAGTAACAATGGCACTATCTTTCTGGGGTTTGTCCTATCCATCCGTGCTTTCTCTCCCCAATCTCCTAACTGTATTTGTTATGTTGTTCGCCCCACACCAAAGTATTTTATGACATCTGGCAGTCTGACATGAAGTACACGCCATGGACATCTGTGGTTGAAGGTCTGCGTCTCAATGTTATACTTAGTTCCATGCCATGTTTCTAAGTCACATAGTAAGATTGTTTTTATATTTGTGTAGAGCAGCCATAATCATTTTGTGCTTATGAGAATGTTGCTGAATTACATTTTGGACACAGAAAAGTTTAAAGCAAGTTTGGCTTTGTTAATCCAGGTGTTAAGATCATGATTTGTTCTTCCATCTTTGTCAATGCTGTCTTTCAAATACCTACTACGAATAGCCTTCGGCAACCTGGCAAAAGATATTCACATGCCTGTTTGAATACCAGGATTTCAAGTATTCCAAATAAGCAAAAGTTTTGAAATCACATAAAAATAACTCATGCTGCCCAACAGAGTTGCATGTAAGAACACAATGAACATGAAAAGTATGATGCTTGCACAAATATACTGAGGTTTTTTAATTTTGCACCTCAATCTCTCCATGGAAAGCAGCCTTAAAATTCACAAGGTATTGAAAACATTTTGAGATGGTACAGAGAAATGTTTATATAAATTTTAAAACACAGCAGACATCCACCCATAACCTGTTATGCTAAAGCAAATTAGCAGGACATGAGCCTGTAACCTATATAGCTCAACAGGGCTAACCATTTCACCTACGACTAGCTAGCCATTAACAAAACCCATCTCTGGCCATCCACAGATCTATAAAGAAGCAAAGACACTCATAAAACGATCCACAAGGATGGAATTGAGAGACCAGCACAAAGAATACAAGTCAGAAAATGACAGCATAGATAAATTTGGCAGAGATGGGCAGACAAAGATTCAGACTCAGAATGGGACATTACAGACTCAAGGTTTACCTCAACAGAATGGATCTTAGAGACACGGCCACGTGGCTTTGTACAGGCCCCAAACAAACACGAGAACATATCCCGAAGGACTACCCACTTATACAGACCAAAGAGAGGAAGTCTGCCACAAAGAGTGAGGGTGTGTGTGTGTGTTGATGCGGCGTGCACGACCATACTCTAAAAGCTGTGAGGAACTGACAAAGGCCTGAAATGCAGTCTCTTTCATTGACCTGGGCTAAAAACAAAGCATCAGTTTTTTATTTTATTCTCGTTCGCCTTATTTCTTTATTCCCCAAGATGGTGTGTGTTGCACTATGTTTTTATTTTGCGCCTACCGGCTTAGTGCATCCGGCTTCGGCGAGCATTTTATGTAATTGTCTGCTTCCTTCTGAATTTTCTAAGGGTTTCCTTCCCCTGGGTAACATACACTACAATCGGGTTGTGAGTTGTGTCACTTAACCCATAGCCCACCAAGCCTCGTTACTATCAGTTGATTGAAGAAGAAGAAGATGGAGAGTTCCTGTCAGTACAGGACAGGTCCAGTGGTTGGCCCACGCACCTTTTTTTTCGCCTTCTGACGCCATAGGGCCACAACTACAGTTGGCCACATTACAGGACAGTTTCAATAGCAATGAAATTACATAATAAAGCTGCTAGCCCCACTCACAATCTACTTAAGTTGCCTTTTATGACATACTTGGAAGGCTACAGTATCCATTCATTCCACTTCAGGAACCACTCCCAATTCTCAGTAATGAGGAAATGAATGATGATCAAGACTATAAGATAAAATACATAAAAACAAACTAAGGACACAAAGCATTACCAAATAGCAAAAATCTTATCCGAGACCTCCTATATGACAAGTATGAGCATGTCATAAGTCCCAAGACTCATTTCTACTTGAATGTCATAATAACTAAACTCCCCCTTTACCACATCTGGCTACCATTGTGAGACTGGCTTGTCCTAATAACTAAACTCCCCCTTTACCATATCTGGCTACCATTGTGAGACTGGCTTGTCATAATTTTTTTAAATGTTCTTACAGTCTGGTCCTTTCATATTTTAAGAGGTCATTTCGAAACATGGATACATTTTACAGCGGGCTCATTCTTGCATCATGTTACCTGATTCTGGGTCATCCGGTGGAATTCCTTAACAGATTCTAGACTCCAGGGTTGATCTTCTTCAAAAGGAGCAATATCAAACAGTGAGCACTGCACTGAGAATATTGGGTACCTCATGAATCGTGCCTGCATGGTACGGAGCTCCTTTACGGGAAGCAGCTCATCATTTCCAAAATCAATGTACTTGACATGAACCTAATTGAAGAGTTAAGCCTCATGAGAAAAAGGAAATATTTAGTTGTCAACACACACATATGCATAACACACACATATGCACAATACACACACATATGCACAACACACACATATGCACTACACACACATATGCATTACACACATATGCATTACACACACATATGCATTACACACATATGCATTACACACACATATGCACTACACACACATATGCACAACACACACATATGCATAACCACAACACACACATGCATAACACACATATACATAACACAAACAACAATACTGATATTATGAACAGGTACACTGGGTTTGCCTGCAGATCTTTGATGATATATGCTGCCCAGGAGAATGTAGAATCTAAAATATTGGTACAAAGCAATAAGACATAGTTTTAAAAAAACAGGCAAAGGCTGCCGTCCATAGAAGACGATGATGGCATAATGTATTTTGCAAGCGCTATTTTTAGTATGGATTAATTGCGCTACTTTTTATTCTCACTCTCTCGTTTCGAGTCGTACGACCCCAGTGGTAAGTCAAGGACAAGACGTGTAGGAGGCGGCTACGAGATGCAGGTAACTCCGCATCAAGTAGCCGTGAAAAAGACGGCGGAGTCCAGAGTCGAACCCACTAAATCTGATCACGAGGCAGACGGCTTAACCACTTCGCCCTGGAATCCCATAAGATATAGTTATGTGGACAGAAATTAATGAGACAACATTAAGAAATTTGCCATTAAGCAAATGCCAGATAATACAATAGCTGTAGAGTAAAAGTTGCAGGTCTATGCTCAATGACAAACAAAAAGGATATACAAAATCTGTCTTCCACAGAGACATCTCACAACACAATCAAATTAAAGCAAGGATCAAGATGCTGAGCAGTGCATGAGCTGTAGCGCCAGGGCCAGCGACCCTTCTCCACCTTCACGGGTAATCCTGGATAGCAGGATGCAACAGGGCAGACTGGCTAAGGAGAAGGGATCAAAGAGGGACAGCTAACTGACATGCTGAAGTTGGATGTGTCGGACTGCAAATATCAGTCAAGCTGTAAACTACGACATAACACATTCTGTTCTCCTGAGTACATCTTGCTACTTGTTAAGCCATTTTACAGCGCTTGGTAGCGGGAATTTGAGAACAAATAATAATAATAGCTGTCCATCGCTGTCGATGAGGACCACCGACATCATCCTTGTCACAGATTTCCCTGTTGGGTGGGGGTGCGCATGTGGCTGAACAGGCCAATGCGGGCACCCCAGCGAAGAACAAATAAGAAGAAGAAATTAAAGCAAAGCTGCATTATTTAACTATTACGCATAATACTTTTGTTAATTTATTCAAGGCTATTATGCTGAAACTAAGTCAGGGAGTGTACACACTGTTGTTGATTATAGGAAACTCTACATATTAGAGCTTGGAAAAATTCAATTAAAAATAAGGCGGAGGTTTCAGCGGTACTGCATTTTTTTGTGTTGTGTTCGCCTTGTTTTTCTAATTTCCAAGGTGGTGTGCGTTGCACTGCGGTTTTATTTTGCGCCTGTCGGCCCAGTGTATCCGACTTCAGCATGCATTTTATATGAGGGTCTGCTTACTATTGCATTTTCTAAGGGTTTGCGTCCCCGGGGTAACAGCCAGTGCTGTGATGGGGATCAAACCCCGCACCTTCGGCTTGTGAGCCGTACCACTTAACCACTAGCCCACGCCGTCCCCATTGTGCATTTAAATTAAATAAAAAAACATTGATAGGTATGGTCAGTGTAAAATGCTCAGACAGCACATTAGGAAGAAAACAGGGACAAAACCTACTAAATGGCTTGGCTTGGTTCTTTCTCAATCTCCCGTTACCAAGCTCCAAAAGGGCTTTGCAAGTAGCAGAATGAAGTCCGGAGAATGGAATGTATTATATCATAGTTTACAGTTTTATTGTGATATTTGCACATTTCGGTCCGACACATCCGACTTCAGCAGTCATTTTTCGAGTACAGGGTTAGTTTTCCCTCTTCGATCCCTTCTCCTTAGCCAGCCTGCTCTGTTGCAGCCTGTTATCCAGGATCACAGTGTGGAGGTGTAGAAGGGTCTTAGCTGCTCTGGTTTGCTGGTCCTGACGCTAGCAGTCTACTATGAGTACCTGACCGCTGCAGCACATGCGCTGCTCAGAGTCTTGATCCCAAACCAACTAAATGACCTGAAGGTCTTCATCGGGACAACAAAAATATGAGCTAAGAAATCATAGAGGCAGGGATGAATATATCAAATAGAGATATGAACACATAAACGAGTATTAAAAAATACTGACCTGTATCTCACACAAGTACTCGTCATTAGTATACACAAGAGTGAACTTAACTGTTAGATCAGAAGTGGATGAATCAAGAGAGTGGAAATGGTTGGCCAGGAAGGCACAAGAAGTGACAGAAGCAAGAGAAGGCTGGATAAACCGAGAGCGGTAAATGTGAAATGACTAGATGGTGATATGTGTACACATAAAGTACCTAGATGAAATAAGAAGAAAAAAGACAAATTGAGGTAAGAGGAGATAAAGACTAACTTAAGCCATAAAAAATGCAGTGTGGGTGATGAAATCCATGCAGGAGATGTCTATTATTTCAAATCGATATCAGAATAGTAAGAGATGATGCCTGTGACACTGACATCAACCTCTACCCAGTGCCCAGAACCATTGAAGTGGTTGGCAATTGGGGAACCAGAGTGGTTATAAATGTCATTCAAGTGTTGCCAGAAGAGCGTACACAGTTCCAAACTAGTCTCCCAAATGTGTCATTCCACACTAGTGAGAAATGATAGAATAAATGAGCTTGGAAGTGAAACCTTCTTTGACGCTGAATGATTTAGGGAAGGAAAATCGAGTGTGATTGGATGACGTTTGGGAAAGTAGCAAAAAAACAATTACCATCCTGCAAAACCAAGCTACCTGGATTGATAAAAACAGCTGCAAAATCCTGTTCTACCAAGCTACCTGGATTGATCAAAACAGCTGCAAAACCCTGATCTATCCTATTCAACAAGCTACCTGGATTGATCAAAACAGTTGCAAAACCCTGTTCTACCAAGCTAACTGGATTGATCAAAATAGCTACAAAATCCTGATCTATCCTGTTCTACCAAGCTAACTGGATTGATCAAAACAGCTGCAAAATCCTGATTTATCCTGTTCTATAAACTATCTGAATTGAGAAAAACAGCTGCAAAGACCTGATCTATCCTGTTCTATAAGCTACCTGGATTGAGAAAAACAGATTAAAGATTGTAATACAGAAGTGTCACTTTCTCATTGATTGACAAATGGTAAAGATCATAACTGCCAGAAATGATAAAAAAAATTTCTGAATAATGACTATTATAATAAACACCACTGCAATACTAAATTGTAAACAAAATTTTCATTTGTTGGAATGCTGCAGTTCCATCAATGCATCATCACACATACAATTGCATTGATTGATAGAAATAAAATCTTGTAGATTAACTGTTAATTTATGGAAATTAATAGAAGGTATGATATATGTTGTTTTTCTGTTGGGGGTGAAATAAACAAACATAGCCAGCACACGACGTGGCAACATCAGTGGTGAAGCGGTCTGTAGTCCTCAGCCTTCAAAACCCCTCGACTACTCCAGCAATGGAAAAATTGTTGTGTGACATTTTTTGGGTTTTTTTTTTTTAATAGAATGGGAAAATAGAATACATTGATGAACCAAATGGAAACACAAGAGGAATGGAAATACTTCTCGTTAGATCTTAATTGACCTGTACTTCTACAGTGGCAGTTGCGCCTGTGCAGGTACCATTTCTTGTATGAACGGAATGTAGCTGGGAGGAGGATTTCCTGCTTAGCGGGCTAGGATCGAGCAGCATATTACTCCGTGGCGTTGGGACAAGTGTCGTGGAGGGTGGTTAACCGATGTGTGAATCCATCTTAATATACTAAAACACTAGAGCAAAGTAGACCCGCAGCCTATTAGGGGCCATCTATGCTGCTCTAAACGAACCACCTAACCATGGCCGGTGTTATGCCACGTGACAAAGTCGCCTCTTACGTGGTGCTATTCTTGTCCTTGTCATACACAAAGACCCTGGCGGACCACTCGGGAAATATTACATTATGTAAAATCCAAGTGCAGGTGAATGATGAAATACTTTCAACTATGAAATTGAAAAAAGTCACATTAAGTAGAAAAAAGGAGATAACTTTGTACAAACAAAGGCACATACTTTGAGGTTGTCATCCTTTTCAACTGTTGGTTTCTCCACATTCAGGACTTTAGCCCGGTACCACTGCTTGTCTGCTGAATACCTTGCTAGCAGCAGTGTACCTTTATCAAAAGACAATGGAATGTGCTTGGCAGATGCATTTCTGTTGCACCAAGTGTTGATGTTGTGTGAAAGAGTTTTAAGCTGTCTTTTATTGCACACTAGCTGAATGCAGAAAGTATTAGGTGAGCGAATGTGAGTTACAACCACCGTTTGTGCAGGACCTTTGATGACAGGAAGCATTATACGTTCCAAAGCAGTGTCCTTGTGATCTTTAGGTATCTCTAAATCTGCATGCACGTCCTCACTTTCAATGACCACATCTTTACCATTATCAACACTTGCAACATTTTTAAGGACAGATACAGTAACTCCTAGAGATTGAACAGATGATTCTGAGCCAAGAGAATGAACACTCATTTTGTCATCATCTTCTGTATGCTCAGAGCCCTCATCAATGGTCTTAAACTCCAGTTTTTGTGGTAATGTTCCTGAAATGTTTCCATATGCACTTATTATAGCCATCAAATCTCCTTCATTTGTTTCATGCCATTGTAATGATTCTGTTTCTGGAGCATTGGTCTTCAGAACTACACATGGTGTTGTTTTTGCTTTCCGTAATGTTTCAAACAATGCATGACCATCTAGCAATAAAGCATTGTTTTCAAAAAGTTTGTTTGACTTTCTAATCGCATCATCCAACTCACTTCTAAATTTGTCCAAGGTCTCTCGCTGTTGATCAATAGATACGAGATGACTTTTATATGCTGAATATACTTCATTGATAATTTCCATTTCTCTTGCTTGAATTAGTGAATGTAATTTTAAGAAGCTTTGGTTGATACTTTCAATCAAAGATTTAGTTTCTGTTTTTGCATTTGGCACTGCTAAGACAATTTTTTTATCAACCTTGTTCAAGTTTTGAAGAACTAATCTTGCTTTTGGTAGTTCATTTGCAATATCTTCAAGAACATGTTTGTTTTTCTCTTCAATTGAAATGATGGCATGGTTCTGGTGCACGCCCACAATGTAGCAGCGTGAGCAAATTGATAAAGAATCATCCTCACAAAAGTACTCCAGTATACGATTGTGTTCAGCACACTTTGGTTCACCTTCATTATTTGTATCTGCCTGAGATGTCGTTGGTATTGGGATTGGTTTATGGTGTTTGATTGCTGCTGACATACTGTGCACCTTCGCAAAGCATGCACTGCATAACATGCTATCACATTCTGCACAATTACAAGTAGCATTTTTCGCTACACACATTTTGCATTTACTTTCCTTGATGTCTACTTCTGAAAATGGTCGCTGGAACTTGGTAGAGGGTACAAACTGTCCAACCCCATGCTCAAGGTGTTGGTCCAGCTTACCTCTTTGGCTTATTTCAATATATGCTGAGAGATAAATATTCACTGGTAAATCTTTGATACCATTTTCCAAGAGTGTAACATTTTTACAAGTTGGACACGTCACTTGAGCATGATGAAGGTGTGAGCTAGAAATTCGTCTAGTCTTCTGTCCAAGGCAAGATTCACAAAATGTGTGTCCGCATTTCAATAACAAAGGTTGCTTGCTCTGTGCTTTTGTCGGGGCACTCCAAGAAGCAAAACGTGATCCACAGCTCGGGCAAGTCACCTTCATTTTAATAAATGTGTTTAAAACAGTAGTACACAGTTACCATAGATTTTCGAACAATAGTTCAAAGTAGTTTTGTTATTTTGTGTACGATCGATAACAGAAATCCTAACTTCGAACCAACTTCCTTTCAGCGGGAGACCCACGTGACTAACAGTCTGCTGCAGGACTTACCTCCCGTTATGGATGCCTGAATACTTCTCAATTTACGAATCAAACTCATCAGAAGATAATTATGTATCAAAATATCGTAAACAAAAATGTTCCACTTTTTGTGATTGCATCTTTGATGTTTACAACTTTAGACGAGTTCCCGTAATGAACATTGTTTAGGGCTCCTCTTTAGTACCGTACAGTTTTGAGTTTAGTGTTGAATCTTTTTCGCCGTTCGTTCTCCTGCAACCAAACTCCCCTTTCGTTTAGTCACAGTTTAGTGCTGAATCGTTTTAATTAACTTAACTTAACTTTTTTATACTGCTTTAGAAGACACATCAGAGTATTATACAACCAGTTACATTTGCATTACCCTGCTCTAAAAGCTATGCACATCCAATCTATTCTTAAAGGCATCAACTGTCCCTGCCTCCACTACCTCTCGTGGCAATGCATTTCCAAGCATTCACCACTCTCCTAATATTTCCTAATATCCAATCTGGACCTTTCTTTAGTTAATTTGTATCTGCGCCCTCTTTCTCTCGTTGGTGGTTGTATTTTGAAGAAAAAAATTGTTGTAGTCTAATTTAACCTTTCCTGTGATTATCTTATAAACCTGTATTAAGTCACCTCGAACTCGTCTCTTTTCTAGATAAAGTAGGCCGGTTTTTCTGAGTCTTTCCTCATAACTGTAATTGTGGAATCCCACTATCAGCTGTGTCACTCTTTTTTGCATCCTTTCCAGCATGTTTATATCTCCTCTACGATAAGGACTCTACACCAGTACACAGTTCTCCAATCTAGGTCTAACTAATGCTTTAAACAGTTTGACCATCACTTCCTTGCTTCTATGTTTAATATTTCATGTGATCATACCTCCCATTGAATTTGCCCTTTTCACTGCTACCTGGACTTGCTCAATCACTTTACCTGTATTCTCTATTATAACCACTAGGTCTCTTTCTTTATCTTTCATTCTAATATTGTTGTCGCCCATTCAGTAATTGTGTTCCAAATTGAATCTACCCACGTGGATGACTGTGCATTTATCTATATTAAACACCATTTGCCATCTTACAGACTAGTCTCGAATTTTATCTAAATCCGACCTTAATATATCCACATCTGCTTTAAATAAGACACTCCTACATAGTTTTGTGTTATCCGCAAATTTTAAAATCATGGATCCTATTCCAATGTCCAAATCGTTTATATATATTTATATATATTTCAAGAATAATATTGGTCCGAGCCATGTGGCACTCCACTTTTTACTTAACACCACTCAGAGTACTCCTTATTTATGCTCAATCTCTGCCGTCTTCCCGTTAACCAACTTTCAATCCATTCGGCAACTTTCCCACCTATTCCATGTGATTTTACATTTGTAAATAATCTTCTATGAGGTACTCTTTAAAAAGCCTTTGCAAAATCTAGATAAATAACATCCACTGGCTCCCCTGTATCTTTCATTTTAGTAACCTTCTCCATGAATTCCAATAGATTTGTTAAGCACGATCTCCCTCTAGTAAACCCATACTGACTATTTCTGATTAGATTAAACCTGTCTAGATGCATTGCAAAGTTTTCTATGATTATTTATTATAACAATTTACAGGCTATGCTAGTTAAACTCACCGGTCAAGATGCTGAGCAGCGCATGAGCTACAGTGGTCAGTGACCCATAGCTGACTGCTAGCGTCAGGGCCAGCGAACCAGAGCTGTCAAGACCCTTCTACACCTCCACGCGGTGATCCTGGATAACAGGCTGCAGAAGGACAGACTGGCTAATGAGAAGGGATTAAAGAGGGAATGCTAACCGGGTACTCAAAAAATGCTCGCTGAAGTCGGATGTGTTGGACCGAAAGGTGCAAATATCGCAGACAAGCTGTAAGCTACGACACAATGCATTCCGTTCTCTGGTACTTAAGCCCTTTCAGGGTTTGGTAGAGGGAGATTGAGAACGAACGAAGCAAAGCCAAGCCAAGCCAAACTCACCGGTCTATAATTTACTGGATCTGATTTTTTGCCCTTTTTGAATAAGGGGATCACTCCTGCATCTTTTCAATTTCTTGTAAAAATCCCTTTTGCAAGTGATTGAGGACATAGTATTGCCAGTCGTTTTGCCAGTTGGTCTCTAATTTCAAATAGCAATTTTGGATGGATACCATCTTGACCTGGATATTTATCCCCTTTTAAAGCCTTCAATTTAAAAAAAATAAACGTTCCTCCTTAATACAGATTGATTTTAATCCCACTATATCCATCTCCCATGGGAAAATGTCTAAAGACTCTGGGATCTTGCAGCAGTCTTCGTTCGCGTAGTATTGATTGAGTAGATTAGCTGTAGTTTTGCAAGCGTATTTTCTTTAATTGGTCATACAGAAGACCGGCATGTAACTCGTGATGTGCACAGTAATAAAGCAGACAGTCGAAGCTTGTTATGCGTGTTTCTATGCTCTTCTTCTTCTTCTTCTGCGTACGCAGTCAGACAGTAACCATTATTTTTTCGAAAAAAGCGGCGGTCATCCTGAGGCTGTCGCCACTGCCATAGAGCTTGTCTTGCAGTTCCACTGGTGATGGCCACATCTGCTCTCTCTGATCCTCGTATGTCGGGCAGTTCTGCAGCCGATGTTCAGCGGTCATTTTACCGGTACCGCACGGGCATTTGTCGGTACTACCTATCTTCAATTTGTTGAATAGGTGGTACCTCAGTCTATTGTGGCCAGTGCGAAGTCTGAAGACAACGACCTGCTCTCTTCGGTTCAACTGGTAATTGGCATCGTTTTTGGTGTAACCAGTATGTTCGGTTTCCCATTTGGTCATGTATCTGGCTTTGATAAGCCGTTTTGACTCTTCGTACGTCATACTAGTATCTGTTTGTGGTAGTCTTGTACCTTCTTTTGCCAGTCTGTCTGCCTCCTCGTTGCCTTGGATGTTACAGTGTGATGGGACCCACTGTACCACTACCCTTTTTGGTGCGGACTGCTGACACAGTTTGCAGAGTGCTGCTCTTAAGTCATTAAGCTCAGTGTTTTTCTGGCTTTTTAGCGCTGTGACTACGGCGAGAGCATCTGTAAGCAGGACTATATGGCTTTCATTTTCTTTATGTGTCACAATTTATTCCACTGCCGCCCTCAGGGCCTCTGCCTCCGCTCTGAAATTGCTTGTGTACTTACCAGTAGCGAATGACAGTGTTATTTTTCTGCCATTTGGTAGGTTCAAGAATGCCCCTGCCCCTCCGGTTTCTATGCTCAATATGTTGAGCCCTGTCTTGTAGGGAAGAATGGCGACATGCCCTTTCTGTCCAATGTTGTTATGGACGTCGCTTTAACTTAACTTCATTATACTGGGTTAGAAGGCTTTACAGAGTCTGTATACAACCAGTTTATTTCACTCCACGAATACCGTAAATACTGTGAGAATCCAATCTATTTTTGAATGCATTAACTGATTCTGCTTTTACTACATCCTGCGTCAATGCATTCCAAGTATTCACAACTCTCTGACTAAAAAAAATATTTCCTAATATCTAATCTAGACCTGTGTTTTGGTTAGGTCTGTTCTTTTCTGACAGCATGGATAGCTCTCTTTTGCACAAAGTATGTGATTTCCGTGGTGTGTTTTTTATTTTTTTTGGTGTTCACAATCCCCAATCCTCTTTGCAGGACAATCTGCTTTCTTGTTCCCTGGTACGTTACAATGGGGTTGTAGCGACTGAAGTATTGCTCGCGTTGTGACAGCTACCTTACTTAGTTCAGTCTGTAGGTGCAGCAGTTTTCCGCCCCTGAGAACGTGTGGTACTGATAGTGTTTCTGTGAAGATGACTTCTGGTGGCAGTCATAAGTGTTGTTATAAACAGTGGCGGCCCGTGGATGTTTATTCTGGAGGGGTTAAATCATAGAAATAAAATCAAACTAAGAGCACTGATGCATTTTTGTATAGCAAAGTATCTTACTCATCTTGGTACTTATTTTTAGTGGTAGTGGAACTCCATCCTTCTGTGCTTGTCACTTGCGAACTTCTCCCACTTATGTCCAGTCTAGGTTTTTTTCTCGGACGAATGCTCCTCTAAGTACGGAAATTAATGGTAACCTACTGCACTGCACACTTGGCAAGAAACGTATAACAGCCAAATAGGTGGCGGTTGTAAGAAGCGACTTTCTGTAAAATACATGCTACTTACTTTTTTATGCCTTTCTTAGTGGAGAACTTTCTCTGAAAAAAGCACTTTGATAAACCTTTTGCATTATGGGTTTCTGCATTTAAAAATTTCAAATATTGCTCGTAAATGGTTCTCTTAAACTCGTATCGAAATACTATTACTGCCTGGTTGCAGTTCGATATGTTTGACCTCTGAGAGACAGGTGGCATGATCCACATCATTTTAATACATCAATATCAGGGAAGAAGGCAGAGGGTGTGCATAAATAAGGAGTACTTTGAGTGGTGTGAAGTGAAAAGTGGTGTGCCATGCAGTAGTGTCTCATCTAAAGCAGAAGTGGAGATACTGAGGTCGGATTTAGATAAAATTCGAGAATGGTCTGTAAGCTGGCAAATGGAGTTTAATGTAGATAAATGTACAGTCATCCACATGTGTAGATCTAATATGGAACGTAATTTCAGAATGGGAGAGAACAATATTAGAAAGATAGATAAAGAAAGGGACATAGGGGTTATAATAGATATTACAGGTAAAGTGAGTGATCAAGTTCAGGTAGCAGTGAAAAAGGCAAATGCAATGTTAGGTATGATCAAAAGAAATATCAAACATGGCAGCAAGAAAGTGATAGTCAAACTGAATAAAGCATTAGTTAGACCTAGATTGGAGTACTGTGTACAGGTGTGGAGTTCTTATCATAGAGGGGATATAAATATGCTGGAAAAAATACAAAAAAGAGCGATAAAGCTGATAGTTCGATTCCAGAATTACAGTTATGAGGAAAGACTTAGAAAAAACCGGCCTACAGTGTCTAGAAGAGAGAAGAATTCGTGGTGACTTAATACAGATTTATAAGATGATCAGAGGAATGGATAAATTAGACTAACACATTTTTTTCTTCAAAATACAGCCACCCACAAGAACAAGAGGGCATAGCTACAACTTAACTAAAGAGATATCCAGATTACATATTAGAAAATATTTTTTTAGTCACAGAGTGGTGAATGCTTGGAGTGCATTGCCATAGGAGGTAACGGAGGCATGAATATTTAATGCATTTAAGAATAAATTGGACGCGCATAGCTTTTAGAGCAAGGTAATGTAAATGAAACTGGTTGTACACAGACTCTGCAGAGTCTTCTAAACCAGTATAAAGACGTTAAGTTAAGTTAAGTTAAAACCAAAGTGTTGCGCAATCGTTTCGCCAGTTGTGATCCAGTCTGCCGTGGCGGAGTGCAACTAGAGGATGTCAACGAGTATATCCTCCTCAATATAGATAATAACCTGGAATCTGAATTGACAAGCCGTCGCTGCACTGGCTGGGCAGCCTTCTCGGTCCTGATCGGTTGCCAAGACCAGAACATACGAGACTCTCTCTCCAATTCCTCTGAGCTCCCTGCTATGTGCTTCGGTTCTGAGATATAGACACTAACACAATCACTGGAGGACACATTGAGAGTGATCATGGCCTCTCTTGAGAGTCGCTTGGTCGGAATCACTTTCCTGAACCAACGTATACAAAAGCTGAACAATTCCGACATACGACGATTGTCTTTAGTGAAGGATGTGGTAATCTATCCCGACAAGGCAAAACATAAATTGGTAGGTCACATGTTGCGACGAAACGATGGTCGATGGAGCACACCGACAGCAGTCTGGTACCCTCGACGTAAAATGAGACCGCGGGGAAGACCTCCAATGTGATGGTCAGACTCCCTTTCTGTACACAACAACATCCGAAGACGCCTCTGGAGGAGGTATTACTTTGCACGGGACTTCCGCGGCCGAAAGCAGAGTCTGCTGAAGAATAAGTTGGGACCGGCAGCTATGCTGTGAAACGGATCATCAAGATCAAAATCAAGACCCAAGGTTTCTTGTTATCTGCTTTGTTCTGCTGCCTCTTTTGCGACATCTATTAACTTTAGTATCTCTTTTTTAAAAAACAAACTCAGCCAGCTATATATATACATACTGCTTTCACCTTATTTTGGAAGCAAAGTGTGATCCTGGTCAGGTGAAACATACAGATTAAGACTGGAGCAACCAGTAATCAGGGACAGGGAAAACATTCTGATCAAGGTGAGAGTGAAGAGTAATCAGAGACAGGTGAAACATACTGCTCAAGGTGAGAGTGAAGAGTAATCAGGGACAGGTGAAACATACTGATCAAGGTGAGAGTGAAGAGTAATCAGAGACAGGTGAAACATACTGATCAAGGTGAGAGTGAAGAGTAATCAGAGACAGGTGAAATATACTGATCAAGGTGAGAGTGAAGAGTGATCAGGGACAGGTGAAACATACTGATCAAGGTGAGAGTGAAGAGTAATCAGGGACAGGGGAAACATACTGATCAAGGTGGGAGTGAAGAGTAATCAGAGACAGGGGAAACATACTGATCAAGGTGGGAGTGAAGAGTAATCAGGGACAGTTGAAACATTCTGATCAAGGTGGGAGTGAAGAGTAATCAGAGTCAGATGAAACATTCTGATCAAGGTGGGAGTGAAGAGTAATCAGGGACAGGGGAAACATACTGATCAAGGTGAGAGTGAAGAGTAATCAGGGACAGGTGAAACATTCTGATCAAGGTGAGAGCGAAGAGTAATCAAGGTCAGGCGAAACATACTGATAAAGACCCCAACTTCACGTCAATGCTCCCGGAAGCAGGCTGTGTCACAGCAGTCCACCAGCGAGGTGGGGATCGACACTAACCCGTAACAGTGAGCTCACTGATGAGCTACGTATAGCACTACATCCGGTAGAGCCTCAGTCGAGCTTCTCAAATATTACTGGGTATGTAAGAAGAGCCACTAAAACTTGCTACCAAAAAAACATCGTTCAAAGTTAACTCAACAGCACTAATAGCTGCGAACAACAACATTAACTCTTTGGTGTAGTCGAAGAGCCTGCCAAACCCAGGCATTACTACGGCTAGCTGTAGTCTACCCCTCCCCACCCTCTCATCCGCTTCTAGATCCACAGTGGGCTGGGGAGAGCCGCAGTTACTGTAACGTTAGTACATTTCTTGGAAATACAGTACATTTCTTGGAAATTCAGTACATCTCTTGGAAACTCATATTGCACACATCTAGGACAATGAACACAGTCACACGTATGGAACACAGAACACACGAGTATAAGAATGTACAACACGTTACGTGCATTTAGCAGGTGATGTTAATGCAATGTAATATGGGCATTATTTCAATGTATACATTCATCATGATTATAAAGTGCATTATACATTTATTTGTTTTCTTACCAACTCACGGAAATCAAAGGACTTCTATAATTCTTGTATCAAGTATGGAGGTGTTGTTTTGTCTTATATGGATGTGTTGTTTTATCTTATATGTGGTGTTGTTTTATCTTATATGGAGGTATTGTTTTATCATATATGTGGTGTTGATTTATCTTATATGTGGTGTTGTTTCTTTCTTATATGGAGTGTTGTTTTATCCTATATGTGGTGTTGTTTTATCTTATATGCAGGTATTATTTTATCATATATGTGGTGTTGTTTTATCTTATATGTGGTGTTGTTTCTTTCTTATATGGAGTCTTATATGTGGTGTTGTTTCTTTCTTATATGCAGCGTTGTTTTATCATATATGTGGTGTTGTTTTATCTTATTTGTGGTGTTTTATCTTATTTGTGGTTTTGTTTTATCTGATATGGCAGTGTTGTTTTATCTTATATGGTGGTGTTATTTTATCATATATTGAAGTGTTGTTTTATCATATATAGGGTATTGTTTTATTTTATATGGGGCGTTATTTTATTTTATATATGGTGTTGTTTTATCTTATATGTGGTGTTGTTTTAACTTATATGGTAGTGTTGTTTTATTTTATATGGGGTGTTGTTTTATCTTATATGGGGTTTTTATCATATCTAAGGTGTTGCTTTATCTTACATGGGATGTTGTTTTATCATATCTAAGGTTTTTGTTTTATTTTATATGGGGTATTGTTTTATCGTGTACGGGGTGTTGTTAATACAGCTTTTATGAAACACAGAAGGCTTCTTCCCTTTCAGCAGGTTTCTAGTCAGTGTTAATGACGATGTGTGTGTGTCATGTCATGAGTTGAAAAGTCTTATACCCTAGGAGACTATACACCATTTGACTCTCTCATGTCACCCTGTCAGTTGAGTAGGGAATCTATTTTCATCACTGTCAAACGTAACTCTATGGCAAAGGGTCAGTAATATATTACACATTGAGTGTATATTTCATATTTTATAACACGTCTTAGAGTGTATGGTGGTTCATGTAACAAGTCATGGAGTGTGGGGTGGTTTATGTAACACGTCTTAGAGTGTAGGTTTATTCATGTGACAAGTTTTAGAGTGTGGGGTGGTTCATGTAACAAGTTTTAGAGTGTGGGGTGGTTCGCTTAACAAGTCATGGAGTGTGCAGTGGTTCATGTAACACGTTTTAGAGTGTGGGGTGGTTCGCTTAACAAGTCATGGAGTGTGAAGTGGTTCATGTAACACGTTTTGGAATGTGATGGTCTTGTTGTTGTAGTTGAATTCCCACAATGAATAAGTTTACTCTTTTGTGCGGCTGGAGAAAGACGTTAAGTTATTGGTTGTAGTAACTTTCCTCACATCCTAGGAATGCTGCTGATGGTGTGTGAGGTTATCCACGAGGCTGTGCTGTTATTGGCTTTATCTGCGTGCCGTTCACTACCACGGGGATCACGTCGATCCCTCATCTCGTTAGCTATCCTGGTATAAAACAAACTGTTTCCAGAGAGAACAGCGTAGAAGTGAGATGGAGTTCTTGACCAGTATATTTTGACTGACACTGACTAATATGTCTGATCAGTATATTTTACCTGACCCTGACTAACATGTCTGATCAGTAAATTTTACCTGACCCTGACGAACATGTCAGATCAGCATATTTTACCTGGCCCAGACTAACATGTTTTGCAGCTTGTAGAATGCATCTGTTGAAGTCTTTAATCTCTCTCTCTCTCTCTCTCTCTCTATATATATATATATATATATATATATATATATATATATATATATATATATATATATATATATATATATATATATATATATATATATATATATATATATATATATACAAGGAGCGCGTAGCGCAGTTGTTAGCGTTCTGGCTTCGAATTCGAGTGGTCCTAGGTTCATTCTCCAGTTGAAGTGGAAATGTTTTCAGACCGCAACGGCTCCCGGGTCGACCCAGCCTTTAATGGGTACCGGTTCAGTCCGGGAAGTAAAGGCGGCCGGCTTGATCCAGACCACCACTAAGTGCTGGGGGTTACAAAATAATATGGGTATTACAATATATTTCCTCTGCACCGCATGGCGTGACGGGATCTTTACTTTTTTTTGGTGAAATTGATAATTTCACGCACAACGATTTTTAGACCTCTTTCAGGAAATGAGATAAGAGTATAAATTCTGTTCATCCCTGTCGGTACGTTTTGTGTGTTAATCCACTCTGGAGTAAGTGAACGGGTACCTCTCGTGTGTTAATCCTTTCTGGGGTAAGTGAACCGGTACCTCTCGTGTGTTAATCCTTTCTGGAGTTAGTGAACGTGTACCTCTCGTGTGTTAATCCTTTCTGGGGTAAGTGAACCGGTACCACTCGTGTGTTAATCCTTTCTGGGGTAAGCGAACCGGTACCTCTCGTGTGTTAATCCTTTCTGGGGTAAGTGAACCGGTACCTCTCGTGTGTTAATCCTTTCTGGGGTAAGTGAACCGGTACCTCTCGTGTGTTAATCCTTTCTGGGGTAAGTGAACCGGTACCTCTCGTGTGTTAATCCTTTCTGGGGTAAGTGAACGGGTACCTCTCGTGTGTTAATCCTTTCTGGAGTAAGTGAACCGGTACCTCTCGTGTGTTAATCCTTTCTGGGGTAAGTTAACCGGTACCTCTCGTGTGTTAATCCTTTCTGGAGAAAGTGAACCGGCACCTCTCGTGGGTTAATCCTTTCTGGGGTAAGTTAACCGGTACCTTTCGTGTGTTAATCCGTTCTCGAGTAAGTGAACCGGCACCTCTCGTGGGTTAATCCGTTCTGGAGTAAGTGAACCGGCACCTCTCGTGGGTTAATCCTTTCTGGGGTAAGGGAACCGGCACCTCTCGTGGGTTAATCCGTTCTGGAGTAAGTGAACGGGTACCTCTCATGTGTTAATCCGTTGAGGAGTAAGTGAATTCTCCAGCGTCTGAACAATGGCTAAGCGTTGCTATCATTTGGCAAGAGTTCATTGTTTATTTCCTGACCTCAATACGCTTTTGATGTAAATAGAACTTGATTTACAAGATTTACAAAGAAGAGGATAACTAGTCACCACGTCTCAAAATACGTACCTGAGACCTAGTACATTAAATTGTCTAACACTTCATAGTGTTAGCTATGGGACTGCCTTTACTTGATTGTTTCCAGAACAGAGTAAGGTCATGTCTCGTGGCTGTGTTCACATGTGTACCATTCAGCGATTGTTCCAGATCTCACAGAATAAGGTCATACCTCGTGATTGTTTTCACATATATACGATTCAGCTGTTTTTCCAGATCTCACAGAATTAGGGTTTGTCTCGTTGATGCTTTAAAATGATTTTACAAATTAATAATGTTTCCAGTAAAGAACTGAGTCAGGTGTCACAGTTAATTTAACCCGGTTTGGAGTTACTAATAGCCCGCACTGGTTGTCCATGTATGACTGGAACTCATTCTTTGAATACATCCGTCAGAACTGTCCAATGTCATGATGACGTACATTGCCAGACCTGACCACGAGGTGTAGAGTCCCCTAGGCTTGGAAACGGATATGGACTTGTCATGGCGACGAACCTGCAGATCGAGCGTGGCCAACGATTCTGAACGTAGAAGAGGCTTCAGTACAGAAGGAAGCACGACTTGCTACCCGTTTATTCCGTTTTGCAAACATGAATCGCACCAGCAAAGAATAAAAACATATCTACATTAAAGAGGAATGGAGTCTGGCATAGCCAGACACAAATGAAATGGCTGGAGCAATATTTAAACCAACACACTGTAGACTTCGCATTTGCTGCAGAGATTAACTGTGTGTTAAATCTCATCTCATCTGCCCTTTTACGTTCTTATGCGTCTATCTGGTCGCTGTGATTTTCAATTCCTATCTATGTCTCTATAACACTACAAATCAATATTTTTCTAAGTATTCTTCTTGCACTGAAGACCGTCCAGCTTGGGCTGAATAGTTGTTCGACGCGCAGATCTGAAATCATTCTGAAAATACTCATATTTGGTGCAATGTTGGTGGTGTTAAGACACACTAAAGTAGAGTGTTACTTTTGTACTGAATCAAAGAAAGAGCAGATAATCTCAGGTCATGCATCGTTTGTGACAAAAAGGACGAGAATGACTACAGTAACAGTATTAGTAACCAGAAAGAAAACCCAGAAAAGAGATCTATCCAGCGAGTTTCCGATATCGTGCCACGTGATCTCATTGTCATTTTCTGATGGTCGTCTGCTCTTGCTTTTTTCGTTCACCAGGCAATGAATGTCAGACTTGATTACATTTGTTTCATTGTAGTGGTTTACAAAATCAGGTTTACACCTTCTTGGGGTATCGTAAGGTCTGACTCTTCTTTTCGTGAGAGAAAGTTCAATCTCGTTCTCCGGGGAAAGAGACGTAAATGTGCTATTGAAGGCGACGCCCCGTTCCATAAAAGGAATACTGTCGTATGAGAGTTTATTGCTTGTTGCAATTATATGATTTCCATGACCAGTGTTTGAATCCACACCTGCCTGCTTGGTCTGAAAATCCTTAGTAGTGTTTGAAACACACTTTAAGATATTCATTTCACTGACATTAACGTCATCGTCGTCACCAGTGCTTGGTAGTCTTGGGGATTCTTTGCATTTAGCGTCTTTGCATGGCGCACTTTGATGCGCCCTTGTTGGTGAAGATGTCGTGGAAATAAACGCCTGCTGTTGAATACAAGCAAATGAACAAGTACACGTCAATTGGATTGGCTGTTGCAGAAATAAATTACGAACTTAAAAACTAGGAACATTTTGAATGAAGGCACACTGATACGCTTCTCGCGAGAATCCGTGTCGATTCCGAGGCGTCATTATGCGGAAGAAAGAACAGTTCGATTTTAATGTAATTCAAACATTGCACAATAGACGTAGTAAACTGCAAAAGGTCTTTGTTTTCCTTTCCAATTAGGGCTCTCGGGATCCACGCGAGGAACAATGTGTCATCAATATAATATATTATTCCGTTTCTTTATTTTATTTCAGATTTTGAATTGTTTTTGGGATAGATACTGAGCAGCAAATGAGCTGCAGTGGTCAGCGACCCATAGCTGACTGCTAGCGTCAGTGCCAGCGAACCAGAGCTGCCAAGACCCTTCTACACCTTCACGCAGTGATCCTGGATAACAGGCTGCAGCAGGGCAGACTGGCTAAGGAGAAGGGATCGAAGAGGGAATGCTAACCCGGTACTCAAAAAATGCTTGCTGAAGTCGGAGTGTTGGACCGAAAGGTGCAAATATCGCAGTTAAGCTGTAAACTACGACACAACGCATTCCGTTCTCTGGACTACATTCTGCTACTTACCCTTTCAGGGTTTGGTAGTGGGAGATTGAGAACGAACGAAAAAGAAGAAGAAATAGAATGTTTTTTTTCTTCTCAAAACAATTGTGACTACATGGTGAAAATATGTATGGCCGATTTCTCGACTTTGGTAACCATGAATCAGCCGTTAACATGCGCATTCAACGCCTCACACGTTGTGGTCTTATAAATAACCAGGCACGATTTAATGAGGTCCCGTAGAGCCGCCTCTGAGCAGAAGTTACTATCGCAATGTCCATTTTAGTTATTGTTACCAAGTACGGTCTGATCCGTTCTGGAACGAGTTGACTTCTCACTCTAATATAAAAGCCATTTCCATATTTCTGACCACGCAGCGCAGATATAAAATATATTTTTGTCAGGGTTATTATTTGTAGTATTAGTGGATGAAGACGCAGCAGTGAATGAACTGGCAGCAGACAGCGGCTCATAGCTGGCTGCTTGCATCAAGGTCAGGGATCCAGAACTGACAAAGAATTATTCCGCCTTTAAGTGGCGGCCCCCGAAACAGGCTGCACTAGTGTAGTCTGTTGAGCGCGTAGCCTAGCCGACAGTGAGCTGTTTTGCTAAGACTGGGATTACAGCGCACCAGGGTTCAAAACCTCGTACGTACAGAACAACAACAGAGCATGGTTCGTTCCTGGTACGACCGCTCCTCCAGTCGACACAGCTGTAAATGGGTACCCGACGTATGAGTTGGGAAAGGAATAAACAGCAAGGAAGGGAACCGGCACCCCACCTCACATAGGCTGTGGCCTAGTCCATGAAGATTGTATCTTCATCCCCGACGGCAGTTGTTGAAAATGAGACCCACCTTTACCTTTAGTGCAGTCTGGCTAAGAGAATAGGGATCGCAGAGAGATAGCAAACCCTGTCCCAGAAATGATGTGCTGATACCGGATATATCAGAACGAATTGCGCAGATATTACAGCCTCGTTGTAAACTATACCACGTCACAACGTCCTTTTCAAGACGAACACCAGAAAGAGATGGAGAGATCTCGGGTATTATTTTCTTGTCCCGTTGTCACTCTAGCTGGAGTATAGGGCAACAACTACAAACTTTAGGAAGCCTTTCCGTGCATTTACAATAGTGGATTCTGTCGAAATGTGCATGGGACGATGAGATTGCTAGCCTCACGCACAAATCTATTAAATGGCGTTTTAGATGATGCATGGAGGTGCAGTGGTTCTATTATTACCGCCTCAGTAAGTGGTCCTGGAATCCACCCGAGGACCGAGTATTATCGCTTAAAGGTCAAGGTAGTCTCATAGCAGACACTGCTGTCGGGGAGTAGTGTTAGAGGCTGCATTGACTGGGCAACACCGTATTTATGAAGTGAAGTAGTCTTTAAATGTCTAACTACAAGTCAGATTTCAATTTACAGCTAGATCAACAGGAGCGTATCGGCAATGGAAAAGATTATCACATGAGCTGTTTAACCTCAATACTTTGGTCCCGCTGTCATTGCTGATTGAGCCATCCTTGGCGCTTGTCCGGAGTGTTCCTGCACAATGTGTGCTTCATGTCTGCGGTAGCTTACACATTTTTAGTTCTTATTTGAGTGTTACTGACGAAAGTTCAAAATGTTGCTGATCTCCAAATTCTGGGTGTTCTTAGAGTTAAACCGAACTTGTGAAATGTTCTTATACAAGATACACTCTAGCCTTCCACACTGTGGAGCGCGTTGCTCGAAGGAAAGCAGTCAGCTATGAGTCGATGACTGCTGTCAGGTCAGCTCATTCTCTGCTGCGTCTTCGTCCACTAATACTACAGATGACCTTCTTGCGTCTTCGTCCACTAATACTACAGATGACCTTCTTCTTCTTCTTCTTCTTCTTCTTCTTCTTCTTCTTCTTCTTGTTCGCACGCTGTCAAAGGTCGATTGAACCTGTCCAAAGAAAGCAGCGGTCATACTGAGGCTGTCGACACTGCCATAGAGCTTGTCTAGTGACGTCACTGCAATAGAGCTTGTCTAGTGTTGGCATTGGTGATGACCACGTGTGCGTTCTCTTGTCATCGGATGATGACGAAGGACGCTAGTCCGGTCACGCGCAGCATGCTGACCAGGACGTCGCGATAGGGCCAGGCACAATTTACTGACCAGGACGTCGCGCCAGGGTCAGGCACAATATACTGACCAGGACTCTCGCCATGGTCAGGCATAATTTACTGACCAGGACTCTCGCCATGGTCAGGCACAATATACTGACGAGGACTCTCGCCATGGTCAGGCACAATATACTGACGAGGACTCTCGCCATGGTCAGGCACAATATACTGACCAGGACGTCGCGCCATGGTCAGGCATAATATACTGACCAGGACGTCTCGCCATGGTCAGGCACAATATACTGACCAGGACGTCGCGCCATGGTCAGGCACAATATACTGACGAGGACGTCTCGCCATGGTCAGGCATAATATACTGACCAGGACGTCTCGCCATGGTCAGGCACAATATACTGACCAGGACGTCGCGCCATGGTCAGGCACAATATACTGACCAGGACGTCTCGCCATGGTCAGGCACAATATACTGACCAGGACGTCACGCCATGGTCAGGCATAATATACTGACCAGGACGTCGCGCCATGGTCAGGCATAATATACTGACCAGGACCTCGCGCCAGGAAGACATATTGACTAAGACCACTATTTCTCTTCCGTATAGCACGCTCGGAATGCGAGAAAAGCTACCGCAACCCGCCATTTGACGCCTTTTTTAGGGCCGCACAAAAGAGTAAACTTACTTATTGTGGGCAGATGTATTTTGTATATCTGTGCCGTATTGGTAATGCTAGGAAGGTCATACCTACTGAGGGTAATGCTAGGAAGGTCATACCTACTGAGGGTAATCAAGGACGGTCACACCTACTTAGGGTAATACTAGGAAGGTCATATATACTGAGAGTAATGCTAGGAAGGTCACGTCTACTGAGGCTAATGCTAGGAAGGTCACGTCTACTGAGGGTAATGGTAGGAAGGTCACGTCTACTGAGGGTAATACTAGGAAGGTCATATATACTGAGAGTAATGCTAGGAAGGTCATATATACTGAGGGTAATGCTAGGAAGGTCACGTCTACTGAGGCTAAAGCTAGGAAGGTCACGTCTACTGAGGGTAATGGTAGGAAGGTCAACATTCAACATGGAAGTGTTTAATGAGCAACCTATCACGCATTCATCTGTTGGGATGCATATGTGCACTGGATTTCTCACAGCCGTGAAGTTTGTTGAGAAGTCTCTAACCCGTCTTTGATCATTTAATGCACAACCCTGTATGTGTTAGTCTTAATCGACCCGTACTTCTACAGGGACAGATGCTCCTGTCCAGGTCCTAGCTCTGGGGTGAGCTGGATGTAGTCGGGAAGAGGATTTCCTGTTTAGAAGGCATGGTTCGTGCAGCTCTTATTACTCCGCTGTGTTGGGACAAGTATCGCGGAGGGTGGTTAACCGATGTACGAGTCCATCTTAATAGACTCAAACACTAGGGCAAAATAGATCCGCAGCCTGTTGGGCGCCTTGTATTATGCTCTAAACAAACCACATAACCATGGCCGATGTTACGCCATTTTACACAGTTAGTCGCCGCTTACCATACCCTCTCTGTGGGGCAGTGGTGTTATTCTTGTCCTTGTCATATACAAAGACACCGGCGGACCCCAGTGGACCACTGCGACCATGTCGTGCCCAACCATGTATGCAAGTTGGCAAATGTTAGTACCTTGACTGAGGGTCAGCTGTTGGCTATTTTTATTGTCTGGACGTGAAACAGTGCAATCGGGAGAGGAAAAGGTAAGAGAGGAAAACTCTACACAAAGTCCGGGCAGATTGAGTTCCAGAGTCCTGGAGAATAGGCCATCTAAAGACAGTATGTCTTACCCCTAACAACAAAGCCATCATGCAGCCTTGCAGGAAGGTTGAGGACAGCCAAAGGTCGGGGAAGGCAAACCAGAAAAACGTCAACATAAAGCGGATGCACATGGCCAGAGAATGTATAACGAGGTGCAACGTGTCCCATGATAGCAGGCTGTCCCCAGAGATTAAGGCGTTGAGCAGGGCATGAGCTGCAGCGGTAAGCGACCCACAGCTGAGTGCTAGCATGAAGGCCAACGACCCATAGCTGACTTATAACGTCAGGGCAATCGACCCATAACTGATTGCTAGCATCAGGCCTAGCGAACCAGAGTTGCCAAGACTCTTCTACACATCCACGCGGTGATCCTGGATAACAGGCTGGCTAATCGATAAGATCGAAGTGGGAAGGCTAAATCGGTACTTAAAAATGTCTACTGAAGTTAGATGTGTCTAACAGTAAGGTGGGAATATCGCAGCCAAGCTGTAAACTACGATAAAACGCATTCCGTTCTGCGGAGAACATCCTGTTACTTGCAAGGCCCTTTTTAGGGCTTGGTAGCCGGAGATTTAAGAATAAGAAGACTGTCCCTAGCACACATATCTGAAGAGAAAAAAGTGGCCCACGCCGACTCCCTTCGAGTAGAAACTGTACGGCGTGTTGAGACCCTCAAAAAGACAACATAATTTATTTCTGGAACATATTTTCTGGACTAATTTGCCCAGACGTTCTGGAAGTAATGATTCGATACCAAATTACTCTTATATGCTTGTAATGGTTACCATGATTACAAAGTCAACGCAAATCGTACGTAGCCAGCCTTCGGTAATGCATGATATTTTTTGGATTTTTGTTTGTTGCGTTCGCCTTATTTCTCTAATCCACAAGGCGGTGTGCGTTGCACTGTGGTTTTTATTTTGCGCCTGTCGGCCCAGTGCATCCGACTTCAGCATGCATTTTATGTAATGGTCTGCTCCCTCCTGCATTTTCTAAGGGTTTGCTTCCCCGGGGTAACGGCCGGTACTGTGATGGGGATCGAACCCAACACTTTCGGGTTATGAGCCGTGCCACTTAACCACTAGGCCACGCCGTCCCCAAATTATTTTGTGCAGCTTTATTGTTTTACAACGGTACAAGGGATAATACTGTATTTCCTATGATATAATAGGGATAACATGATATAATATGGATATCAACATGATATAATGTGGATATCAACATGATATAATATGGATATCAACATGATATAATACGGATATCAACATGATATACTATGGATATCAACATGATATAATATGGATATTAACATGATATAATACGGATATCAACATGATATAATATGGATATCAACATGATATAATATGGATATCAACATGATATAATACGGATATCAACATGATATAATATGGATATCAACATGATATAATATGGATATCAACATGATATACCCAATATTGCGTCTGTTGTAGTGCCGTACCTTTTCCGACTCGCAACCTGTTTCATCCCTCTCTTCTGGTTTCTCTTCTGACTGTTTGTGTTCCTTGTTTGACCTGATAATGACAGAAACAAAAGATCCCATAATATCTAGCCAATATTTCAACAGAAATGGCAAGGCACGTGTTCACACTTTCGGCTGTCAGTCCCCCAGCCATGCTATTTGGCTCCTAGATACTGAACCTATTACAGACAGATGCAGAGAAGCTTCAAGTTACTAAAAAGGCGATGGAGCGAAGAACATTGTCAGTCGACCACATTCACAACGCCGAAATTCGGCACTAAACCACAGACAAAAGGCGTCCTAGATACGCCGTTGACAGGAGCGTACAGATGGGCCAGCCACTTGGTGTACTTGTCTGAAAACAGATATGCAAGAAAAAGGACGACCTTGTGTACCTACAGCTGCAAACATTCACCCGGACGCCCATCAATGAGATGGAAGGACGGCCTACGAGAAACCTATGGCACAACGGAGCAGTAAACAGAAATGATTATCAACAATATTTGGCTACCTGGCATCAGAAACCGCAAACGCCTGATTTAATACGAGGATAGGGGATAAAGATGTAGCAGTGAATGAGTAGATAGGAGCCAATGACTCACAGTGAGGCCACTTGCATCAATGTCAGTGACCCATAACTTACCAAGGCTATATTCTGTCTCCAAGTGGCGGCACTGGAAACAGACTGCAACCATGCAGTCTGGCTAAGAGATTATGGCTCGAAGAGGGAAGGTCACCTCTACACCTAACGGTAGAAGAGGAGCGACTAAGTAAGTAAGAGAGAAGGAAAACACGGTACCAAAAATGGTGTGCTGAAATCGGATGCGTTGGACCGAAAGCGGCAGGGGGACTCAGTGGTCTTGAGATGTCCACCTCGGGTGCCGGAGGTCGCGGTTCGAATCACAGTGGTGACCGAGATTTTTTTTCCCCTGGTTTTTTTGGTAAAAATTCCCCTGATCTCTGAGCAATGAGATCGGACTCCCGTGTACAGTGTCGAGCACGTTAAAAATTCTTTAACACTTGGAAATCGAAAACAAAAGGCGTAAGGGCAGCGTCCGATTAAAATTCAAGTTAAAAATCTACCCAAGTTATTTGTATCTTTCCCCAGGTGGTTTGTTAAGAGCAGCTATATATGGCGCCTAACTGACTGTGGGTCTTCTTAGCTCTAGTGTTTGAGTCTATTAAGATGGACTCACACATCGATAAAAGCCAGCCACCAAGAAACTGGTTGTATACAGACTCTGTAGAGTCTTCTAAACCAGTATAAAGACGTTAAGTTGAGTTAAAACACCGTACATGCACTCTGCCTGAGGAAACAAGACGAACGAGTAGAGTAGAGTAGAGTAGAGTAGAGTAGAGTAGAGTGGAGTGGAGTGGGGCGAGTGGGGTGGGGTGGGGTGGGGCGGGGTGGGGCGGGGTTGGGGTAGAGTAGAGTAGAGTAGAGTAGAGTAGAGTAGAGTAGAGTAGAGTAGAGTAGAGTAGAGTAGAGTAGAGTAGAGTAGAGTAGAGTAGAGTAGAGTAGAGTAGAGTAGAGTCCTGTGGAGTTCCTTATTCTAATGTTCTTTTACTTGATGTTGCGCATGTAAAGTTGGTATCTATGGTTCTGTTGGTCAGGAAGGCCTGTATCCATTTGATCATCTTTCCTTCTAATCCCATTTTTCTAATTTTAATGAAAAAGCCCTTCCTCCAGACTCTGTCATATGCCTATTGTAGAACAATAAACACTGCTAGCGTGCTTTTTCCATCTTGGAATCCATTCATTACATTGTATATCCTTGGTTAATGTCTGACGCCTTTCAGAACAGCAAAAAACTCCCTCCACTTTATTCGGTCTGCAACCATCCTTCCTACGGTGCCCCGTTTCTAGTTCAGAATTTTCATTTCTACGCTGTTCTTTGCCAAGTTGTCTGCCTAAGCATCTCTTTCGTCTTTCTTCTGGAATATACAGCGTATCGGTTTCTTTTGACTTTTTGGGGTTTCTTCTTAGGATATCGTCATTACTTCTTTATTTACCTGTCACTCCAGATGTTGGAGAATAGGTTCAACATTATCATAGGAAACGAAAGATTTGACGTAGAAAAAGATGGCAGTAAAAAAGCACAATTTAATCATTGAGTACCATACGGAGAACATCACCAGAAAACAGTATATACACCAATGAAGATATGACATGAACATAAGCGGTAGACCAGACCCAATTCACCAACTCAAAAAAAACCAACAAACTACCTTATTTCGCATGAGAACTGGTCACCGTACACTATTAGAACATCTATACAGACTAAAGATTTCACACACAAATAAATGTCCATGTGGTACAGGGAGCCAGAATCCTGAAGACATTCTACAAGAATGCCCACTCTATAGGGAAATGAGATACCAGACCTGTCCAGAGGGTGCGGAGATGAGACAAAAGCTGTGGGGTAGCCGCTCCGATCTGGTGAAGACTACAGCCTTCATCATGGCGACTGGCCTGCACATATAACACGGCCAAAGATCCTGAACGCAGAAAAAGAAGAAACAATAGGTTCAACACTACAATTGTATTGTCCTACCCAGCTTTTAGGGAATCGTGAATTCATTTATTTGCAGTGCGGTTTCAGAGGCACTGCTTTGTACATAGTGAGGTTGCCAACCCTAACATAATCTTTTTTGGTCGTCAGTCTCAACCTTTTTGAAAGAAGACATTGTCAGTTCCAGCTCGACGAGAGAGAGAAAGAGAGAAACCTTAGACGAGACGGTTGTCTAACACTGCTATACTGTCTACCTTGATTGCTTCGTACAGCTTTCAGATCAGACGTATGGCAAGCCCGGTACGCACACTCACGCACGTACGCACACACACACACACACACGGACGCACGCATACACACACACGCACACACACACACACACGGACGCACGCACACACACACACACGGACGCACGCACACACACACACGGACGCACGCACACACACACACACGGACGCACGCACACACACACACACACGCACACACACACACACGGACGCACGCACACACACACACGGACGCACGCACACACACACACACACGGACGGACGCACACACACACACGCACATACACACACGGACGCACGCACGCACACACACACACACACACGCATACACACACACACGCACACACACACGCGCACACACACACGCACGCGCACACACACACACACACACACGCACACACACACGCGCACACACACACACGCACACACACACACACATACTGCCACGAAAGATGTCGAGCACCTTCTCAAGCACTGGGAACTCGCCACATGATTTTCGAGAAGAGTAATTCAGATTTCTAAGGGTATGGTCGATACAATTCCCCCGTTTGATAGTCTGCATTTCGTCTTGTCTGTAGTTATTTTCTATACTCAAGAGAACATTATCACAATTGCAGCTGGCCTGCACAGGTAGCTTGAACACGTCATACTGTGTGCTCGTGCAGTTGTAACTACAGGGACGTCATGATATTCATCACGTCATTCTTTTCTTAGTCACTCTTGGTCTACCACTAACAGTGTAGATACTCTTCCTTGAGTGTGCCTCCTTTTGACCTTCATGCCTGCTAATATTGTGTAGTAATTTAATTGGCATTATAATTGTTGCCCGACATTTGGCTAACAGTCATCTATAATCAATTTTCAAACGACAAAGGTTCTCTTACGTGCACAACGTGTGCGTGGTACTCCGAGTTTATCATCCGTCTTCGATAAAACTAGGCACGCGATCCTACTATCCTTTAAATAAAGGAACGCTTGAATCTTGTAGGATTAGAACACCCAAGGCTTCGCGCTATCGTTTCTCCAGGCTATAGAGACCCGCGCAACACCTCCCATCACAATAACAAAAAACCAAATAATATCCCAAAGCAATCAGCAAACACTCCACTATCCGTAGTAGGTTCGTCTTGTGATTTTACTTCCTGTGGCTTACAAGGCCTGGGGGAAAGCTAGGTGGTATATCGGGCACACATTTGATTATTCGAAATTTCTGTTCGGATAGCGGCTAACTGCTTGTTTTTTTAATGTTCAATTGATAACAGCTCTAGCCAAAAGTACTAGCCAAACAAATCCACAGATTAAATATCAGCATCGAGGGACAGATTATTGAACAAGTCCAGAGGTTTTCATATTTGGGACAAATTATTACAGACAATACCCGATAAGAGGTTGAAATTAGAAACTAGGATCGAGGTAGCAAAACAGACTTTCCGTGAGAAACAAAAACTTCTAACAACAAATAACATCAATATTGAGATTCGATAAAGAATAATCATTACACATATCTGGCCGTTGTTTTCTACGGTTTTGAAATATGGACTAAACAAAAAGGATGAAAAAACATTACAAGCTTTTGAGATGTAGTGCTATCGCAGGATGCGAAGAGTTAGCCGGACAGAAAAAAGGTAAACGAACAAGTGCTTAAAGATATAGGGTCACATAGATAACTAATGACGAGTATACAGAAAGGTAGTTTCTCTTGGCATGGTCACAATATGAGACATTGAGGCCTTTTAATGGAAATACTTAAAGGCGAAATTCAGGGAAAAGAAAGTAGAGGACGCCAAGATACAATTACATCACACAGGCTTGTACATTGGAATACAGACTTATACTGAGACGAAGAGATATACTATGAACAGTGGCGTTACATGATCAGACGACTTTAACACCAGTCTCCGTCTAACAACGGACAGAGGCGGTACATGATCAGACGACTTTAACATCCTTTTCCGGTCTGACTAACCTGACCATGATACAAGGTTATCGTACGCGCGCAACGTGCACATGACCTCCGAATTTATCGTCCACTCTTTCTTTTTCTACTTCTTCTTCGTTCGTTCTCAAACCCCCGTTACTAACCCATGAAAAGGGCTTTGCAAGTAAAAATATCTTGTCCGGGAATGCGTTTTTCGTAGTTTACAGATTGACTGCGATTTTGCATCTTTCGGCCCGACACATCCGACTTCAGCTGATATTTGTGAGTACCGATTAGTCTTCCCTCCTACATAAAACACAGCACTACAATAATTCCACACTGAAAGAGATCATTATTCCAGGGACGCAGGACCACAAAATCAGAAAATGTATTCAGTACTTCCGTTAGCTCGGACTGCAGCCTTTTCCAAGGCAATGCCATTCTTAGTCTTGGTTACGTGGTTAGCGGAGTCTACCTTGGTCTGATTTACGCTTCCACGTCCACCAGTCTCAAAAATAGGCGATCGCATATTCCAGGGGCAAACAGATGTTGGGATTGACCTAGTAAGTCACCAGTGGATTTTCACCTGCCAAAAAGTATGAAACAAAGAGGTTGCACCTCCCCACGACGTCTAACGACGTAAGTGGACTGAAGATAGATGGATTGACGTCCTTCCTAACGCTATAGTAGGCTTCAGAACTGGGACCTGACTAGTTCCCACGTGCTTATATAACTAAAAACACTTTGTCTGTTGTTGAAAATAGCGTAATTTCGCCACAGTATGGAGAACAACAACAGCACAGAGAATAATAACAGCACGAATAATAAAAACAACACATATAATAACAACAGCACGAATAATGAGAACATCACGGATAACAATAACAGCACAAATAACAATAACATCACGGATAACAATAGCAACATGGATAACAATAACATCACAGATAACAATAACAGCACGGATAACAATAACATCACGGATAACAATAACAACATGGATAACAATAACAACATGGATAACAATAACAACATGGATAACAATAACATCACGGATAACAATAACAGCACGAATAACAATAACAACATGGATAACAATAACAGCACGGATAACAATAACAGCACGAATAACAATAACAACATGGATAACAATAACAGCACGGATAACAATAACAGCACAGATAACAATAACAGCACGGATAACAAAAACAGCACGGATAACAATAACAGCACGAATAACAATAACAACATGGATAACAATAACAGCACGGATAACAATAACAGCACGGATAACAATAACAGCACGGATAACAATAACAGCATGGATAACAATAACAGCACAGATAACAATAACAGCACGGATAACAATAACAGCACGAATAACAATAACAACATGGATAACAATAACAGCACGGATAACAATAACAGCACGGATAACAATAACAGCACGGATAACAATAACAGCACAGATAACAATAACAGCACGGATAACAATAACAGCACGGATAACAATAACAGCACGGATAACAATAACAGCACGAATAACAATAACAGCACGGATAACAATAACAGCATGGATAACAATAACAGCACGGATAACAATAACAGCACGAATAACAATAACAGCACGGATAACAATAACAGCATGGATAACAATAACAGCACGGATAACAATAACAGCACGGATAACAATAACAACATGGATAACAATAACAGCACGAATAACAATAACTGCAGCACAGAGAACAACAATATCACTGATAATTGTATTGGTGACCAAATGCTCCTACTGAAGTGACAAGAGAAAGATGTTGATGAATGACAAAGATAAAGTTAGCAACGAAACAAGACCTGCAATGAAAACATCTTTGTACAATATATAACAGTGAAGGACTTACGCTGTCCGACTGTCTCTGAATGTAGGCCTCCTTGTCCATACAGACGGACGCCTGGAAGCAAATTAGGATGATGGGGTGAATGATAGATACTCTACTGATTGGTAAATGTTTGTATAACTCTGTTATCTGTTAAATGTATTGGTGTTTAGTAAAGTGGAACCATATTTTAGCGAAGGCATGCGCTTTCAACCACAGACAAAGGTTTGCTTTTATTTGTTTGTACGTTTAATCAGGACACGTGATCTATACACAAAAATAGTCAAGTTTCCGGGTCTGTATTTCTGTAGTGCTAACAAGTATGTGGCCATGATAGGGATGTTTCGTGCACAAATCCAAAATTATATGTTGATGGGACATCTGACACGTCAGCCGGGATTCTTGGTCAAATTTATATCCCGTGTAGTGCAGTCATTTTATTTCCGTAGTTCGTTCGGAGAATGACGTTTTGTGTGTTGAATTGCAGTTTACAGTGAGGATGAAATATCTTTACTTTTCGGCCCTATAAATCCTTTCAGCATGACGACATATTTTGAACCGAGTTTGCATTCCCTCTTTGATAACTATTTTATCAACCAGACTGCGCGGATGCAGCCTATTTCCAGGGCTGCGATTTGAAGGGGAAATAGGGTCTTTATTTGTAAGCTGGGACCGAAGATCCAGCAGTGAATGAGCTGACAGCAGCTAGCTATGAGTAGCTGGCTGCTTGCATCAGGGTCAGGACCCCAATATACCTATGAGTGGCGGGCCTGGAAATAGACTACAACCATGCAGCCTGGCTAAGATTAGTGATCGAAGAGGGACTGCAAACATGGTCTCAAAAATGTCATGCTGAAATAGAATGGGTTGGAACGAAAGTCGCAAATATCTCAGTCTCGATGTAAACTACGACACAACGTTATACACGTCCATTTCATGACGAACGCTGAAGAAGAAGAAAAATAGGAGGAGGAGGAAGAAGAAGAATAAGAAAGTCTGAACGCAATCAGTCAGATATAAGTCGCTGATTACTACCACCTCGCTCGCTTCCACAGAAGCAACCAATCAAATCAAACTATTGATATTGACATCCTGGTTATCGTAGAATATTCTTCTGATCACTTTTCTGATTTCCCAGAAAATGAGTTATTCTCGCGGTTATTTCTGTGTCATAATTGTATAACAAATTGTTTCTAGAAGTTCTTTTTTCAAAATTCACGCCACGCATGCGTTTGTATTGTATGAATTGCGAAGTGACCCAAGTATTGGAGCTCTTCTACTACCTAGGGACTAGATTGCACAATTACGTGGTTTTAGTGTGGCAATTGTACTATTTGTGTAATCACCGTTGTATTGAGCGACTCACAGATAAAGCCAAGTATATCACCTATTTGTGTAATCACCGTTGTATTGAGCGACTCACAGATAAAGCCAAGTATATCACCTATTTGTGTAATCACCGTTGTATTGAGCGACACACAGATAAAGCCAAGTATATCACCTATTTGTGTAATCACCGTTGTATTGAGCGACACACAGATAAAGCCAAGTATATCACCTATTTGTGTAATCACCGTTGTATTGAGCGACACAGATAAAGCCAAGTATATCACCTATTTGTGTAATCACCGTTGTATTGAGCGACACAGATAAAGCCAAGTATATCACCTATTTGTGTAATCACCGTTGTATTGAGCGACACAGATAAAGCCAAGTATATCACCTATTTGTGTAATCACCGTTGTATTGAGCGACACAGATAAAGCCAAGTATATCACCTATTTGTGTAATCACCGTTGTATTGAGCGACACAGATAAAGCCAAGTATATCACCTATTTGTGTAATCACCGTTGTATTGAGCGACACACAGATAAAGCCAAGTATATCACAACCGTCTGGAGGACCCAAGTCCATCTTCATCAGCACGCTCGGGATGTGAGGAAAGCTACTGCAACCCGCCATTTAACGTCCTTTTCAGGGCAAATAAAAGAGTAAACCTACTCATTGTGGGCATTTGAAACAATACCAACAACTCTATCACCTTCGATAATTCATAATCCATTTTCTAGATTCGAAACAAGAATACAGCAAACTATAAAGGCCGGGTTAGCGCTCTGACAACTTCGTTCTACATGGAACTTCCCAGAATATACTATCGAACTGCTCAATGCGAATGTCAAGGCTGTCTCACTTCATCGTTTTCGAAAACATGCATGTAACTGCAAATATCCAATTCCAACTGCAGGCGTTCACCAACATATGTCTCCACAGCATAATCCGTCATCTTGGAGCATTTCCTTTGCAGAGCGTCCCTCGTATGACAGCCTGTCTGTAGGAAACTATTTTCCACCAGTCTTGCGACCTGCTCCAAGGCCAGATCCAGCGTCTCTTTGATGTCTGGAGTCCATCGTCTTCTCGGTCAGCCCCTGCCTCTCCTTCCAGTGACCATGCCCTCCATAACCACTCTCTCCAGTCCATTGTGTCGTTTGACGTGTCCAAAAAAACCTCAGTTTTCGGATTATTAGATCATTGATGAGTCAATTCCCCTCCGCATTCAGGTCTTGCCGGATGGATTTGTTTGTTTCCTTCTTTGTCCACAGGATTTTCAGAACTCTTTTGTAGCACTGTGTTCTAAAAGCACCAATCTTCGTCCTTATTGCTTTTGTAATCGTCCATGTTTCACATCCGTAGGTTGCCACAGGAAAAATGCATGTTTTTAGGATCTTTAGGTTTAGTTCTTTGTTTATATTATGTCATAGGTTCTGCATACTCCTTATCTTCTGCATTGCTATAGTCAGTCGTCTTCTTACTTCCCTTGTACAGTCTCCATTGTTGTTGAGTATCGATCCCAGATATTTAAAATGTGCAGCAATTTCAATCTCTTCACCAGCGATCTCGATTTTAGGTTGAAGTTTTGTCTTGTCAGTTGTTACACGGTCAGAGCTAAGTAAAGACGCATCTGACGATAAGAACGCTAAACCAGCCATCACAGCTGGAAAATTTTGGAAAGGGTACACCATCTGAAAGTGCCATAAGATAACTAAACATTCACTGGATTGGCACGCACATGGATTGAGACGAACAGGAAGGCAAACAACAAAATACATGACAAAACACTGTGGAAGATAAGACTAGTGTTTAAATCTATTAAAATGGACTCGCACATTAGTAAAAACTACTCTTCAAGAAACTGGTTGTATACAGACTCTGTAGAGTCTTCTAAGCCAGTATAAAGACGTTAAAAACGTTACGTATTGATTGATCTCAAGATGACGGCTGACAATGGGAATAGGTGGAGAACAACCTAAGCTACACACCCACCCCACACATACAACACATATACAACACACTCACCCCACACATACAACACATATACAACACACTCACCCCACACATACAACACATATACAACACACCCACCCCACACATACAACACATATACAACACACCCACCCCACACATACAACACATACAACACACCCACCCCACACATACAACGCATATACAACACACCCACCCCACACATACAACACATATACAACACACCCACCCCCCACACATACAATATATATGTACAACATACCCACCCCCCACACATACAATATATATACAACACACCCACCCCCCCACACATACAATATATATACAACACACCCACCCCACACATACAACACATATACAACACACCCACCCCACACATACAACATATATACAACACACCCACCCCCCACACATACAATATATATATACAACACACCCACCCCCCACAAATACAACACATATACAACACACCGACCCCCCCCCCACACATACAATATATATATATATATATATATATATATATATATATATATATATATATCAAGACCGGCTACCTTGACAATTATGGGATACCACGAGGAAGACTTCCAAGACGACCCAAAGTCTACTTGGACTAAACTTGAATCAAGCCAGGAGGAAGACAGTAGATGGTACAGCTTGGTGTCCTCTGGCAAACCTCTAACGCCCATCTCCCCTCCCAACAGGCGTGGTTAAGTGAGTAATTGCATTTGTATATTTCACCTCGCGTAACAGGAGAAAATGTAGAAGGAGCAGAGGTAGTGACGAATTATAATTATCATTGACTTCTATCATTGTGAGGCTGTGTGGCCTAGGGGTGAATCTCGCTTGGTTTTCACAATCCCAACGCACCAGGTTCGATTCCCACCGTGTCCAGTTTGGCAGACGCTGGTTTTTTTTTCCTCTGGAGATTGCTCCTCCACGTACGGAAAGTAATGGCAACCTACCGTACTGCACACTTACTAATAAACTTATAATGGCAACCTACGGTACTGCACACTTGCCAATAAACTTATAATGGCAACCTACCGTACTACACACTTGCCAATAAACTTATAACAGCCAGATAGGTGGCGGTTGTAAGACGCGACGTTCTGTAAAGGGCATGCTACTTACTTTCTATCATTGGGTCCGTGGTCTGGACAAGTTGGGAGCCACTGGGAAAGAGATCTATAAGAAATGATCTTGCGGATTAATTTTTCATGTCAGTATACATACCTTTGATCATAGAAGGCAGGACGACGATCCCAATGCGACGAAGGAGTTCTGAAATTACATTAAGCAATTTCAGTAATGGAAATTGAGCTTGGACGGACACATTACAAAGTTTTGGTCATAATTTAAAAAAAAATTTGGTTACGTTTTCAGCTACCTCTTAGTTTTCAGGTAGGACAATTACTTAAAAAGCTAAACATCGTTTTCCGCCTGGGAGGTGAGATGCTTTGATCAGAGCACAAAGAATTTTAACAAGAAATAATGAAAGAGTATAACATGTTGATGTTACCTTGTCAGTCAAGAAATTTGCATTGATAAGATATGTAACCATTTTAAATTACAACATGTCTTGTCTAATCATCATGTGACACTTTCTTTCCAGAACATATTTGCCGTTGTTGTATCATTGATCGCATCGTGGTTACAAGCAAGTTGTTCTGCGTCAAGTAAGGACATCTTTAAACTATCTTTCATGTTTTCCTTCCGTCTTCTTCTGGACACTGGCTCTTGCGATATTAGCCTATCCAGACCAGTGTGTCTTTTCATATACACGAAATATCGTTGTTTTTTGTATATGTTTGTCTTGTGGTGTTTTCTCAAATCCAATGTTCGTTATATTCAGTAGTTGAATTTTTTTATTTACCTTCTTTTCTGTCCACGATATTTTTAACATTATTCTATAGCACGACCTTTTTTGAAGATGCTACCTGTTTTGAAACTTTTGTCTATGTTTTGCAACTATATGCTGCCACATATACAGTTAGTTGCCAATAGCAGGCGATGATGTCGACACCATCAGACGGTTTGGCTTGATGATCTAACTTGCGCTGTATTTGAATTATAGTGAGGAAGAAACTGCGCTAGTCATTAACCTCACTCTCTGGTTCCGAACTACCTTGGGCCAGTGGCAAGACATAAGTCAAGATGACTGGAGGTAATTATGGATGCAGACAATCTGGTCTCACTATTTCCTTTGAGACCAGAGATCGTTTGAAACCAATGGGGCTTGAACCCACGTCGTTTTCGTTCCCGCTTTGAGAGACAAGTGTATTACCTCTCGACCCACAAATAGAAAATATATGACCTGATCAGTTGGATCTTCCTCTTCATGTATGTGCTCTGTCATACTATTGTCATCTGCAGTAGCTTGTGTAGTGCAGTTGCCAGCCTTCGATTCATTTCTGTTGACCAGTGTCAGATTGGGTGCTTATTCAGGACAAAGTAGATACCATTAGAAGTAGATACCCTTAGAAGTAAATACTATTAGAAGTAGATACCATTAGTGGTAGATACCATTAGAAGTAGATACCATTAGAAGTAGATACCAGTAGAAGGAGATACCATTAGAAGCAGATACCATTAGACAGATACCATTAGAAGTAGATGCGATTAGAAGTAGATACCATTAGAAGTAGATACCATTAGAAGTAGATACCATTAGATAGATACCTTTAGAAGTAGATACCATTAGAATAAAGGTCATGTACCAACCAGCACCAGGCATACCGTACACAAAACCAGAGACTACAGTCAGCGGGCAGCGCTGAATGCCGTAGACAAATTCACATATCTGGGCAGCATGCTGTCGAAATCTGTCAGCCTAGACGATGAGGTGGCTAGCAGAATAGCAAAGCCCAGCACAGCCTTTGGTAGAATGGGCTCTATGGTCTGGGCACGTGGTGGCATCAGCGTCAAGACCAAACTCAAAGTCTACCGTGCAACCATCATTCCAACCCTACTATACGCTTGCGAAAGCTGGACTGTATACTCTGGACATGCAAGGAGGTTAAACCACTTCCACACAGGTTGCCTGAGGCGAATATTCCACATCCGATGGCAAGATCGTGTCACAAACATCGAGGTTCTCTCGAGGGCTAATATGCCCAGCATACATGCACTGCTAGAGAAAGCACGACTAGGATGGGCCGGACACCTCGTCCGTATGTCAGACGAGCGGCTCCCAAAGGAGGTTCTCTACGGCAAGCTGAGAGAGGGATGGCGCGAGAGAGGGCGCCCAAAGAAACGTTTTAAAGACGGTCTGAAGGACTCACTGAAAAGTTGCCAGATAGACATCGACACCTGGGAATGTCTTGCACAAAACAGATCTGACTGGAGAAGCGTAGTCAAATCGGGTGTAGCTACCGGCGAAGATGACCGTGTTGTGAAAGCCCAGAGCAGACGCGAGACCCGGAAACCCCGAGCAGTGGGAACACCATCCCCTTCTACAAATCTCGTGTGCCCGATATGTAGCAGATGTTTTCGTGCCCGCATTGGCCTGTTCACCCACATGCGCACCAACACCCAACAGGGAAATCTGTGACAAGGATGATGTCGGCGGTCCTCATCGACAACGAGGGACAGCTATTACAATTACCATTAGAAGTAGATACCATTAGAAGTAGATACCATTAGAAGTAGATACCATTAGATAGATAGCATTAGATGTTAGAAAGTGAAATGTTTGAGAAAAGTAATGAAGGTCACCAGGAGCAATAGAACAAGAAATGGGGCATCATAAATAATTTGAGCATTCATTAAAACAAAAAGAAAACCAGCTGATTTGATTGTAAGGCAGTCTTCTGGACTTCAGGCTCCTCATGGAAAGAGAGGCAGAAGGAGACCAAAACATACATGAAGGGCACAGGATAGAGTTGAAGGGGATGGTTCAGAACATAATGAATTCGTGTGTATTTGTCAAAGATATGTGCTCTACATGGAGCTGAAGAAAATTCGAAGATGACTTATGTCAAAGATATGTGCTATACAGGGAGCTGAAAAGGATTCGAAGATGACTTATGTCAAAGATTTGTGCTATACAGGGAGCTGAAAAGGATTCGAAGATGACTTATTCTGCCGAATACACAGCACGACGTGAAATAGGATGGCCCGGTCAATTCATGAGATTTGTACTCGAACAATTGCCACTTTGCGCCTATAACAAAAGAAAATATGGTGACATGGCAAGAGAAAGCCATTTTTGTAGATATATATGATACAATAGGCCATTTTGGAGAACTACCTTCTCGTAGTTTCTCCTGACGTTAAATTCCACCTTGGACTAAATAACGGAACTTATATTGTGCCATGGTTTATAATCAATCCATGCTCCACACAGAGAAATAAAAACAAATTCACGGTACAAAACACAAAAAATCCCTTCTGAGATTGATCCTGTCACAGAATACTGCACTGAAACCAACAGCATATCCCTCTTTTTATCCCAAACACGCTATTACAGTTGCACTGATAGTTGACACAAGGAAGATCCGTTATTTAGTCAGCGGTGGAATGTGACGTTTTAAAGGGATCTCTCCATGAGTCAGAAGGCATATTTCTACAGCAATCTGTGCTCCAACGGTACAGAAAGTCAGCAGTTAATAATAGCATATGAATATGGCGAAGATATCGCGTCATAATAGATGCAAAACCTTTCGCTTTTGTTTCGATATCAAAGTCAATAGTGTCTGTGTTCTTATCAACTATATTTTTCGATAAACTCCCTTCCTTAAGTGGACGGCTAATGGTACCTTTGTGACTCCACACTGAACGATCTGGTCTTGGCAGGATAGTCACGCCAGCTGACAGAGGAGAACATCCACTTGAGCAGTCTGGGCACAGGTAGTGATGGATCCCGATAGTGGATGTTCAGCACGATTCCGGCACACACAACTGAGGCCGTACTTAGAGCCAGGAGGCTGGTTAGGTAAATAGCTGGATTATGAGAAGGGAGAAGATTAGTAGGATAATGTACAGTGGTTATGTAAAGTTGTAGGTAAAATCAATCGTTAAAACCAATAAATCATTAAATCATTTAATACATCTGCTGGTCTTTATATCACATTATCAATTCATTAACCAATCGATCGATCCATCGATTGATCTATCGATCAACTCATCCATCCATTCAATTGTCAACTCATTCAGGTACAACCATTCATCCACTCCCCGAATATTTTTCCATTTGTGAATATATATAATTTATGTATCCATCCACCAATGTACTCATCTGTCTATGAATTATCGCGTCAATTTTATTTTGCTCATTAATCATCTCCCATTAACGATTGGCTATCGTAGATTATAGTTAATGGTGCTGGGGGTCACGTGGCTTCCATTCCTTCCCTGGCAGAAAACACAGAGGGGAATATGATGCATTCGACGGTTTGCAATGTCAAGAGCCTTGCTAATACAATTCCGAGGAGCCTCTAGCGGGCTTACCATCCAAGCCAACATTCGTGGCCTCAAGAGAAGTCCCGTATCAATATTTTCCGCCGTGTTTCGCTTGGCTTGGCTTCGTTCGTCCTCAATCTCTCGCTACCAAACCCTGAAAGGGCTTTAGAAGCAGAATGCAGTACAGAGAACGGAATGCGTTGTGTCGTAGTTTACAGCTTGACTGTGATATTTGCATCTTTCGGTCCAACACATTCGACGTGAGCAAGCATTTTTTTAGTACCGGGTTCGCATTCCCTCTTCGATTCCTTCTCCTTAGCCAGTCTGCCTGTTGCAGCCTGTTATCCAGAATCACCGCGTGGTTTGCTCTGGTTCGCTGGTCCTGATGCTAGCAGTCAGCTATGGGTGGCCGACCACTGCAGCTCATGCTCTGCTCAGCATCTTGATCCCTTTCGCCTTGTTTCAGTTTTGCAATAGGGCAAGGGGCACAGTTCAAATTACAGTTCCTCGTTGGACACGCTCAGCTCTGGAAAATGCTGAGTTGGGCACCCTCAACTCAGTGCATTAGTGTTGCAAACATCTGGTGCAGTGCATTGTCGAGGTACTGGAGCCCTGACAGTCAGCAACCTTCACCAACTCACGAAGCCTCGAGAGACTGCAGTGTCCATCAGTTCAACCGTGTTTCAGTTTTGCAAAATGAATCGGGATACGCTTCTGGCGATGAGCAAAGGACACGGACGCAATCAAAGCGAGCAAGCTCATGACTCGAGCTTACTGGGAATTCCTCGTTTATGGTGAAGAATTGCAAGCCCCAATCCCTTGTACGAAAGAGATTCAACAGGTTCCCCAACCCTTTCGAGCCAGGGATGAATCCATGCTGATTCCTGCAGTGTAGCTTGAAGGTTATCTTGTGGTTATCGAAAAGGCACGACAAACTGTGTTAGATGCCTTCCCACCTTTCTACCCTGCGGGTTACATGTTTACGGAAAGGCTTCGGAGGTAGCCCTGAGGCAAAATCTGCATCCTATGCTATCTCCAGTCGTCTCGATGAATGTCTTGCCACTGGCAAAAGGTAGCTTAGGCTCTGTGAGTGAGGTTGACAAAAGGCGCAGTTTCTTCCTCACTTTAATCCAAATCTCCGCGCAAGTCACCCATTTCAGCGGACACAGCAAGAGATACGACTGTCCACACGGCTGAACAAAGAGAGTGGTCTTTATCACTTGTGATGGATGGACACAGCAAGAGATACGACTGTCCACACGGCTGAACAAAGAGAGTGGTCTTCATCATTTGTGATGGATGGACACAGCAAGAGATACGACTGTCCACACGGCTGAACAAAGAGAGTGGTCATCATCACTTGTGATGGATGGACACAGCAAGAGATACGACTGTCCACACGGCTGAACAAAGAGAGTGGTCTTCATCACTTGTGATGGATGGACACAGCAAGAGATACGACTGTCCACACGGCTGAACAAAGAGAGTGGTCTTCATCACTTGTGATGGATGGACACAGCAAGAGATACGACTGTCCACACGGCTGAACAAAGAGAGTGGTATTCATCACTTGTGATGGACAAACTATCAGCTTGAAGGACTGCACCGTCCATCTCATCACACTTCTGTTCATTGAGAGACAAACGCCATTATCAGCTAGTCTCATCTCCCTTCAACGTATACACAAGGTACAGTCATAAAGTAACAGCAATATTATTATTTAGTGCATGAATGAGTATGTACAACGAAATTAATAAAAACACAAAATGGCTCTTAAGGAATGCTCTATGGAGGGGTTGTTGCGATGAGTAGTTGTAACAGATCCACAAGGAGCATAGAGGGTGGAACTGGCAACTTATTCTCGGAGAGCCCAAAAAATTGGCTGAGAAAGAAATTGGCAAGGTTTGAGCAGACTAGGATCACAACACAACGCTATTGTCAAATCGGCGATTGACCGGGAAACGTGAGAGAGGCATCGTTGTTTACTAGTGGTTGAGACTAGTTAATGCCTTTAGACTCCCATTATTTGACGACAGGGAATCACACGCCAGGTTGTCACATTTAGCATGACAGAGTGACAAGTAGAGATGAGTCAAAAGGATTCAACAGAACCAGTCAGTATGGAAGTAACAGGGTACCTAATGCCACAACCATTTTTGTTTTAAAGGGTCTATAAAAAAGACGGGGACAAAAAGGGCACTCGATAGCTGATCTAAAAGGATGTCCAACTATCCTCCAGGGGCCATTGCATGTGTCCCTTTGAGAGTGAATGGATCAAAAGCACGTGATAAGAAAAAAGGGTTTTGGTGAAATCCTGGGATATAATCCCCAAAGCACGTAGTACGAACATGAAAGTGAACCATAATAATTCTCAGGGAACATATTCTCTTAGAACCGGTGTAAGATACGGGCATCAGAGGCACACGTTCCTAACGCTTGAGAACTGGTAATTGGTACAAGAGTGAGTTGTAGCTGAAGCCTCCATTATAACCCATGTTCATTGTTCTATATCCGAAGACAGTCAACCGGAGAGCGGCATATTCATCGCCAACCTCGATAGCACGGAGAGAACGGCAGAGACAACGCGTTAGCCACTAATTTCTAACAAGATTGGATTTAGATCAAGTTTAGGATTCGTGTTAGTTCGGATAGAGGACTGAGAACCTGGGTAATTTTGTTACAAGGGTTCCATCAATAGCTTAAGATTAAATCCTCTGTGTTAGTGTTTGACATGATTAGATTAGTTAGATCACTTTTTGATACATTGCTGTAACAAATACTCTTGTAAATACATTAATTATCTTGTTTTATGGTTAACATAAGTTTTAGTATTTTCTATGTTGAAGTCGTAATGTCATACATTACATGTTTTAATGTTAACACATAAACCAGGATATTATAGATCTGTTACACTGTATGCGCATGGACAAAAAAGGGGACGATATGCCACCCTACTGTCGAGTTGCTACCTTAGAAGAATAGAGAGGCATTATTGGTTTTGTGTGGTCATAGGGTGTGAAACCTTCTGAAATCTACAAACGAATGACCGTTCATTAGGAAGACTATTCGAGTCAGAGGAAAGTGCATGAATAGTAAAAAGACTTAAAACAGAAGACAAAACATTGATGAACCGTGGCGTGGGAGACCAGCAAGCGTGGCAACTGACACAGTGAAACAGCAGATCGACCAGCTAGCTCGTTGCAACAGGCTATGCTCTATTAATAAAATAGCAGTAGTCATGACCCTGAGCATATAAATGACCATGACGATCCTGTTTATAGGAAAGTGTGTAGCAAATGGGTCCTTGCTAGCTGACAAGTGGGTAATGGAAGTGTGAGAAATTGACTAAACGTCACATCAAAATACTTATTTTTAGCGTGGAGGTGTAGAAGGGTCTTGGCAGCTCTGGTTCGCTGGTCCTGACGCTAGCAGTCAGCTATGGGTCGCTGACCACTACAGCTCATGCGCTTCTCAGCGTCTTGATATATATATATATATATATATATAAATATATATATATATATATATATTATATAATTTCATCAGTTAATCCAATCATATATCCATTCATCCACCCATCTACGCATCCATCTTCTCATCAAAATTCAAGTACCTAACAAAGACAGGCTTTCCGAAGTCTTGGGTATATTGTCGCTGATGATACCAAGGTACACAGTAAAAGCCAGGAGGACAGTGACTGCCAAGGCCATCCGCTCACCACAGTCCGAGGGCAGGATGAACACTAGCACGTTCAGACACGACAACATCACCACTGGAATGATAGTGTTGAGGACGTAGAAGAAGCGTTTGCGTCGGAGATGGACAACGAATGTGACTCCTGTGTGGTCTGTGCCGGGTCTGGTGAAGGTAAAGGTTCATTTGAGTTAATTACCTTGTTCAGCCGAAGTGGAGCATAAGGGCACCACTATAGCTAGTTGCTTTACATGATGTTTGTATCTATGCATTTGCAGTAGTTGTTTCAATATCAATATTTACTTACTTCCCTTGTCCTGGGTTCCACGTCATACATCATGTTGCCAATTTCCAGTCATGTGGATTGCCCTGTTCATATCAACATATTATCCCTATTTCTCTACTTCTTCGACCATCAACTGATGCTATGCTTCTAGTCCGGTGAGGTGCACGACCAACTGATGCTTTGCTTCTAGTCCGGTGAGGTGCACGACCAACTGATGCTTTGCTTCTAGTCCGTGAGGTGCACGACCAACTGATGCTTTGCTTCTAGTCCGGTGAGGTGCACGACCAACTGATGCTTTGCTTCTAGTCCGGTCAGGTTCACGACCAACTCATGCTTTGCTTCTAGTCCGGTGAGGTTCACGAAGGAGACTGTGCGTTTCAGGTATTCGCCCCCCACCCCCCGCCACAAGCTTGGCGAGCATGGTCGCTCCCCCAGGCCAGACTGCCTACCTTTAAGTGTGGTAGTCCTGCAGCTCTGGTATTTGCCTTGCCATCACACGTCATGGTGTTTTTGAGACTCATTTTGTGGCGATGAGCCTTGAGTCTGCAATTTCCCGTTCTGAGTCTGAAGATCTTTGTCTGTCCATATCCGCTAAGATTGTCTATGCTGTCATGTTCTGGCTTGTATTCTTTGTGTTGGTCTCTTCATTCCGTCTCCATGGATCGTTTTATAGATGTCTTTACTTCTTTATAGCTCTGTGGATGGCGAGTCTGCGTGACGCCACTTCCGGTTGTTGTGAGCCCAACTGTGTTCTCGTTTCGTGGATCCCACAGTGGGCCGGAATCCACGGCATGATTAGATCGGTTTTGGGGGGACAACAACCCGATGTTATATTTTATTTCATGTAAGGGTCTGTCTTGTTTGAGGCTTGAGATGGCTTGGAGTACGCTTCTTGAGTCTGTTAGAATGACTCAGAATGGGACATTGCAGACTTAAGGCCCATCTCCAGAGAATGGCTTTTAGAGTCACTACTACGTGCAAATGCGGAGCACCCAAGTAAACACCAGAACATCTTCTGCATGACTGCCCCACTTATATAGATCAAAGAGAGGCAATCGGGCCCGGGGAAGCGACGATGCTCGAAACGCTGTGGGGAATCGACGAAGACCTGAAACGCAGGCTCCTTTGAGAATCTCGCTGGATAGAAGAATAGCATCAGTTGGTCGTGAACCTGACCGGACTAGAAGCATAGCATCAGTTGATCGTAACCCTGACCGGACTAGAAGCATAGCATCAGTTGGTTGTGAACCTGACCGGACTAGAAGCATAGCATCAGTTGGTCGTGAACCTGACCGGACTAGAAGCTTAGCATCAGTTGGTTGTGAACCTGACCGGACTAGAAGCATAGCGTCAGTTGGTCGTGAACCTGACCGGACTAGAAGCATAGCATCAGTTGGTCGTGAACCTGACCGGACTAGAAGCATAGCATCAGTTGGTCGTGAACCTGACCGGACTAGAAGCTTAGCATCAGTTGGTTGTGAACCTGACCGGACTAGAAGCATAGCGTCAGTTGGTCGTGAACCTGACCGGACTAGAAGCATAGCATCAGTTGGTCGTGAACCTGACCGGACTAGAAGCATAGCATCAGTTGGTCGTGAACCTGACCGGACTAGAAGCACAGCGTCAGTTGGTCGTGAACCTGACCGGACTAGAAGCATAGCGTCAGTTGGTCGTGAACCTGACCGGACTAGAAGCATAGCATCAGTTGGTCGTGAACCTGACCGGACTAGAAGCATAGCGTCAGTTGGTCGTGAACCTCACCGGACTAGAAGCATAGCATCAGTTGGTCGTGAACCTGACCGGACTAGAAGCATAGCATCAGTTGGTCGTGAACCTGACCGGACTAGAATCATAGTATCAGTTGGTCGTGAACCTCACCGGACTAGAAGCATAGCGTCAGTTGGTTGTGAACTTGACCGGACTAGAAGCAAAGCATCAGTTGGTCGTTTTCCCTGCATTTACATGTTCTCAGAGGGTTTGAGCATATTATCAGATCGTCTGGGTGTTGTGTTTCTCACCAGTCGCATGTATAATTATTCCTGTGTGTCCATCTTTTTAAGTTCTTCCTGCATCGTCATACTCACAATGAGGTTATTAGCTTCATGCACAACCCTCATTAGTCTCATTTAACGACATGTTGGGTGAACGACGGCTGCTTCTTAGTAAATGGGCGTCTGTTTGTGAAGACAGAGAATGGGATGCTGTGAAGGAATGAACGCGATATAGAATTTCATTGACCTTATCGTGCCAACAGACACGGTCCTGGGCTACTGTTTCTGCCTTTCTGCAGGTGTAACCATTTAATCTTAGTTACTCTCACATTATATACTTGGTGTATTTTTATGTTGATCCCTTCTCTTCTTCTTCTTCTTCTTCTTCTTCTTCTTCTTCTTCTTCTTCTTCTTCTTCTTCTTCTTCTTCTTCGTACGCTGTCAGAAGTCAACTTGAATTTGTTCGAAGAAAGCAGCTGTAATCCTGAGGCTGTCGAAACTGCCATAGAGCTTGTCTAGTGTTGGCACTGGTGATGTCCACATGTGCTTTCTCTGGTCCTCGTATGTCGGGCTATTTTGCAGCAGATGTTCAGCGGTCATATTCCCTGTACCACAGGTGCATTCGTCAGTGCCACCTATCTTCAGTTTATTGAATAGATGGTACCTCAGTCTGTTGTGGCCTGTGCGAAGTCTGAAGACCACGACCTGCTCTCTTCTGTTCAACTGGTAACAGGCATCATTTTTTGTGATACCTTCTCGATCATTTGGACAAAATCAAAGTATCGTTCACTACACTTTCGGCTCAGAACAAAATCATACAAACTATACTCAACAAATACTACCCATAAAATGATTTAAATAAAACATAGATCATTTCGTGGCAATGTAGTTAAGGTGAAATTACAGCTAGACTACTATACTCTTAGCTCAGTTAAATAAACAAATGATTAAATAAATAAATAATTTAATTCAAAAATTAATAAATAGCGAAATAGCATTTCAATAAATACTACACTTTTGTCCCTAGCTCAAAGCCAGCCAGCCAACCAGCCAGCTCCAACCAGCCAGCCAGCCAATACCCACAGAAAGAAACCCAACCCAACACACACACACACTCCTGCAGACACACCCACCTACACACACACACAACACACACACACATGCATTCTAAACAATGCAATTAAACAAAAGAACGAAAGGACCACTTCTTGACCGTATGGTTGAGGCAGAAGTGCTGCACTCTACTCTTTGGTAACATTATTTGACCGTCGGAACAAATTTTTAAAAAGTATCTAGATCTTGATTATTCCAAAACTGACCCCATAGTGAAAGTGTTTATACTTAATTAAAGTATTAAAACGGTATATTAAGATCACAATACAATAGTACACTTAGGCGACCAGAACTCGTCGTGTCAAATGACCATGCTCATGAATGCGTCTGATGGTCGCGTCTCAGGCGGCCTGTAGTTCTGTTACGGAGGTGGCGATCTGTGTTAGCCAAGTGTCGTCAGAGCGGCCCCGAGGGTATTCTCAAAGATGAATACGGCCTCTTCCCGTCCCTAGCCCTACAGGCTGCCGAAAGATCTCGTGGGCTGAGAATTCCCGAGGGAGGCGGACAACTTAACAAAATAGGGAGAGCCGACGCGGATCAATCGTTGAGACAACACCTGCAAGTCGAGTACGTCAAACTACTTCACTGTTGGACATCAGGTGGTGCCGGCAGATCCCGAGGATTCGCCTCTGGTTTCGCAGGTGGAAGGCATCAAGACGCTTCCGGTCTCGTTGTAGTAGTGTTCAGGTCTCACAGCTGTACAGAAGGATAGGGGCGATGCAGGAAGAGTATATACGAAGCTGGTCTCTAGGGAGAGCCTTCGCTAGGATCAGACTCTGCGGAACGAGTGCATGGTTGTAGCCGCTAAGCCCACCCTGCGGGTAACGTCGTGACTGCTGCGTGTGGTCAGAGGACTGCCTGCTGCTTATGTAGATGAAGTCCTCGGTGGCTTCAGCAGAGTTGCCGTTCACGGTAATGCTCAACGCAATAGAGCCCTTGTTTAGGCCGAATAACAAGTGAAATATAAGGTGAGGCTTCAAGAAAGCATCTGATCCCACTACAAGGTAATCTCTATTCTAAAATCTCTGCGGCAGAAGAAGTAGAGGTGAGAGTTCGGGCGACAATCATTAAGGAACTATAGACCGCATGGACAAAGTTAGAGCTGACGACCAAGAACGGTAGTAGGGCTTAGCGTGCATTTGATGTTTTTGTATTTGATGTTTTTGTATTTGCTGTTTTTGTATTTGATGTTTTTGTATTTGCTGTTTTTTGTATTTGTTGTTTTTGTATTAGATGTTTTTGTATTTGATGTTTTTGTATTTGATGGTTTTGTATTTGATGTTTTTGCATTTGATGTTTTTGTATTTATATTTTTTCATCTGCTGTTTTTTGTATTTACTATTTTTGGATTTGCTGTTTTTGTATTTACTATTTCTGTGTTTGCTGTTTTTGTATTTCCTATATTTGTGTTTGATTTTTTTGTTTTGTTGTTTTTGTGTGTATACATGTGTTGCACGTCAGTTTTGATTGGTTTATTTCATTATAATAAATCACTTATTATTAATTAATATGATACTAGATGACCCGTGCAGAACATCTGTCCGTCCGTTATAAATTTATCGAATCCCCTAAAATATTATCACTGTCGTTTGGTTCTTTAATTCACAAATATAATATATGTTCTTTGTGAACACTCAACTTACTTTTTAGGAACCATTCAGTAAACATATTTATTTTATTTTGCATTTGGTTGTGGTTATGAAAAATAAGAGCCAGTTCATCAACCACGCCCAGATCATAATTTTTTAGTAAGCAAAAGCCATGTTCTCACAATCCAGTCAACAGCTAGTGGAAAGAGGAACGGGGATAAAGAGGCAGGTCTGTCTCATCCTAGTTCTAATCTCAAAGTCTTCAAAAGCTCTTCATCCTTGTAGAACTTTACAGTTTTCTTAATTATGTTTGGGAACATAATAGGGCCTGATCAATTTTCAAAGTGATTCCCTGTCTAAACTATCAAATGTCGTCTCACAATTTATGAATTCGATATAAAGTTATGCATTCCAGTCTTCACCATGTTGAAAATTCATCACAGTACATCTATCTGGTCAACATAGATTCTATTATGTCATAACCTGCCTGATCGTTCCACAATTGTTTATCTTTCTTTTCTAGTTGGCTTCATACAATTAACCGATTGAATGTCTGGAGGATTTTCTAGAATTGGTCAATTTAATACTTCATGAAAATGTTATGCCCATATCCTCACATGCTCTGTGTGTTGCAAAGCAAATTTTCTAACATCTTTAATACATCAATTTTCTTGCACATATTTTCCTGTCAGTGTTTTCATATGTCCATCATTCTTTTTCTTTGGCGTTGGTCCTGAATAGGATGTATGTGGCAATATGTCGTAGATTATAGCAAGGCTGCAGTACCTGCGCTTTTTGGTTCAACACATCTGATTTCAGCACATTTGAAGGACTGGCTTTATCTTCCTTGTTTGATCCTTATTCTCTTAGCCAGCCAGCATGGTTACATTTTGTTTTCAAGGCCACCACTTAGAGGGTGAATAGGGTATTGATCAGTTCTGGATCAAAGACCCTGATGCAAGCAGCCAGCTATGAGTCACTGGCTGCTGTCAGATTTATTTTTCACTGCTGCATCTTTGGTTCTGTCCATCACTTGTAAACAAGGAAAAAAATGACATTATTTTAGCAATTAAAGATTTGTTATTTTTGGCATATTGCAAAACTGTTTGAATGGAAAAAGAGAAAGGAAATTATGAAATCAAATATTTTTTAAATACAAAAACAATGGACATTTTCTCATTTTAGATTATGAAAAATAGAAAAAATAATGATAGATATATGAAGAACTATCATTAAATCTTGTTGGAGTAAATTCATCAACAAAAATGAAAATATGAGAAAATCTCCGCCCCAGACAACACTGCCATTATATATTACATTTACTTGACAATTTAGAACTTCTCAAACAAAATTTTATATAGCAATATCGGGTTTATATTTTCATTTGAAACAAAATATATTGTAGGCAAATGATTCAGAAAATACTCATTCGCATCTATTACGTGAAAGGAATCTGATGGGAATAAGGTGAAGAATTAAAGAAAGACCCCAATGATATAGATAATAATTTTACATTTCAATACGAACAGCACTTTCAATTCTTTTTGTTCTGTAAATGAGGTAACCATTACCGATTTCTGTAGCTGGATCTACAAATTACTTGTGGCAGATTTTGACACACATAGTTTCCACTGTGTAGGCTGGAGGAAACTCACTTGGTACGGTCACATATCGAGATCAAATGGTCTTGCAAACACAATCCTCCACGGGAAGGTGCATGGCAGACGACGAAGAGGCCGGCCCAAAAAGAGATGGGAAGACAACATAAAAGAATGGACCAGTCTCCGACCAGAAGAGTCACAGGCAGCGGCTTCAGACAGAGAGGAATGGCGTGGAGTTGTGGGGATGTCTTCATGTGTGCCCCAACGACCTCACCGGTTACGGGATGACCTGACCTGACCTGACCTGAGGCTGGTCTGATATTAAGCGTTTCAGAAGGTCCATGAACCATTCATTTGGTCACAATGTCATAGAATCTTGGATTAATATTTGCATCAGGTTTCTCGGCACTAATTAATGCAACCTTTCTTTTCTGTGCATCTTTAAAAGTGAATTTCAAGTCTGAAAATCACTGACGTAGATGTAAATGTGAAGGCGATGCCAAAGAAATTCATAATAAAAACATCACTCAATAGCTAAGACAACTTTATTTGAAACTCCCTGGTAATTATGTCAGGTCTATTTTTAGGTGCCCGATTACTCAGTATTACATTTTAAATATCTGTCATGGGCCTGTTTCAAGTGGAAGCAATAAATATGTCTGGACTATAACATTTTGACTATTGCATTCCATCATGTAGTTCTGTTGCATATATCGCGCTGTTGCATATATCGCGGACTTCCCTGAAATAGTGTAATGTAATATGACTAAAATGTCTGAGCGGACAGTCACATTATACGGGCGAGACGCGTTTATGATTGAGGTCTTTCGAACATCATTTATTGCCTGGATGAGTTATGTTATACATTTGCTCATGAAGCGTACATTCCAACAGCCAATCTTAACTTTTGGCTTCTTTCCTGTCGGTTGATTTCTGACGTGATATCTTTATGGACTGCCTGGACATATTTATGGGAGGCATATAGCGACCAAGATGGCGGTGGCTTTTTGCATATTCCGCAAAAGACGGTTGAAAAATATCATTGTGGTTTGTCCTGAGTTTTAACTGGATTTAAATCAACCTTCAAATAAAGATTCCGGACACCTACTACTGGTATGCATGATTGCTGGGAGCGTGTTATTTCCAGCTGCTGTATATTTCGTCATATCGGCATTGTAGGACTCACGTGTGTAGAAAACGATCAGCTTGTTGTTAATGATAGAAATATGGATTAGCTGGAGGTGTCTTCTCCCTGTGTTTCTGTACAATCACTGTACCTTATTAGAAGGCACATTACTTTGAATTGGTGTCTAAGTGGATGACCTGGCCTGCGCTAATGTCTTCACTGTCAAATCATGTGACACTTCTGGTGGCAAGTAGTATCGATCTGTTGTTCCTTTCGATACACCGGCTAGATGGAGAAGGGGGATTTGTTTATTGGGCAACATCAGTCCTCACATCAACTGTGTGCCTGATTAGTACATTGTTCTGCAAAGAGAAAAAAATGTTAAATTACCATAGGTAGAAAAAAAGAACTGTTTAAATATATTTAATAAGTATAATTAATATAGTCTTTAATTACAAAGAATGGTTATTCATAGCTTTTGTAATTACTTTTGAAAATTTAAGAGATTTCTTTAAATAATTGTGACCTAGATTGGGTATTTGGGGATTTTGAAAATACATTTTGAGATTATTATTCTTTTTGTCGTCTCACTTTCTACTGGGTTGTAGCCCAGTGTCGAGGTATGTATTTGTCTTCAGTCACTTATTCCTACTTTAAGGCAGGCTTCATTTAGCCCATCTATCCAACTATTCTTCTGTATACCTTTTTTCCTCCTTCCTGATGTTCTCCTGTAGAAGGTTGCATGAACAATGTAGTCTGGTGTCATTCTCACATTGCGGTCAAACCATTTCTTTCACTCTTGCTCGATGTAATTTAATCAGGTAATTATTCGAACCTGCAACTGAATATTTATATTTGTGATTTCATCTCTTCTGGTGTTTTTAGTGACCTTTCGAAGGCACACCATTTTGCAGGTGACTAACTTTAATTCCTTAATGCTCATGTCTGGCTTTGGTAGCACAAGGTAGAGATAAAGATACTATTTATCATCTGCTTTTTTGCTTGGAGGGAAATCTTGCTTTCTAATTTAAATGAATATAAAGTGCAGTGTGCCTTCTAACTGTACTCATTGTCTCTGTGTTTAATGTACTGATATTCATGTCGCACTTTTTACAGTTTAAGCACAGTAAGTCAAAAGGACGTTGTAGATTATGTTCAATGGGATGGATCAAACTGGTATTTTGCAAAGATCGTTTCGTTAGTATTTTTCTGTTCTGAATTTATCTCTAGGAATATTGTATTAATATAAGTGACACAGAGGAGTAGTGAGAAAACACAACCCTGTCTGACGCCCGATGAATTTGGACACCACTCTGACATGTCTTCTGTTCTTACTGCACTCTGGCTGTCCTGATATAGGGCTTTGATCTTACTCAGCAGAGGGCCTTGTCCATAATCAGTTAGGATGTCCTGTAAATCTCCTGTTGACTATCAAACGCATTTTCTTGATCTATGATTATAAGACTGTTGTTACCATGTATTCTATAGACCGTTTACATATTTGTCGCAATGTAAATATTGCGTCGATGCAGCCCTTTCCTTTCCAGAACCCGAATTGATTATTTTCTAGTTGGAGCTCAGGTATCGGTCCTTGTGTTTGTGTGTGTATGATGTCTCGGGTGAGAGTGCTGTTTGTGTGGTGAATGTGTGTGTGTGGTGATTGTGTGTGGTGTTTGTGTGTGTGTGTGTGGTGTATATGTGGTGTGTGTGCGTGCAGTGTGTGTGGCGTGTATGTGCGTGCAGTGTGTGTATGTGTGTGTGGTGAATGTGTGTGTGTGGTGTATGTTTGGTGTCTGTGTGTGTAGTGAATATGTGTGTGGTGACTGTGTGTATGGGTGTGTGAGTGGGTCTGTATGTGTATGTGTGTGTGTGTGTGTGTGTGTGTGTGTGTGTGTGTGTGTGTGGTGTGTATTTGTGTCTCTGCCTTCTTCCGGTCAACCAATTCTCAATCCATTTGGCAAATTCTCCACCTATTCTATGTGATTTTCACATTCTAAGTAATCTTTGATGAGGTACTCTATCAAAGGTCGTAGCAAAATGAAGTTAAATAACATCCACTGACTCCCTTTATCCATCATTTTAGTAAACTCCTCCGTGAATTCTAATAGATTTGTTAAGCACGATCTCCCTCTAGTAAACCCATGCTAACTATTTCTGATTAGAATAAACTTGTCTAAATGCATTACAATGTTTTCTATTGTTATTGACTCAAACAATTTACAGACTATGCTACTTAAACTCACTGATCTATAATTTCATGTGTCTGATTTTTTGCCTTTTTTGAATAAGAGGATCACTCCTGCATCTTTCAAATCCCCTTTTGCAAGTGACTGAGAACATAATATAGCCAATGGTTTTGCTAGTTGGTCTCTAATTTCAAACATCAATTTTGGATGAATACCATCTTGCCCTGGACATTTATCCACTTTCAACTCATCCAATTTAAAAAAACCATTCCCTCTTTAATACAGATTGATCTTAATCCATCTATATCCATGTCTCTTTTGGAAAATATCGAATTCTCTGTTCGTTCAACGATGGATCTGTAAATATGATGGCACATATTCTTTAAATATAATTTTCTGGCGGGTAGATACACAATAGCATAACGAACATGTGGGTGTTATTGTTTTTGTTGTATGTTTGTTAGTTTTTGAGATTTAAAAAGATGAAGTTGAAAATTTATGAAAATTTCTGGAAAAATTTGGACTCGACCACTAGGCCTAGTCGCTTCGATAGAAAACCATGGAAACCACAACAACGTATCGATACTGTGTTTACAATATCGCCACAACTGTTAGTTTCAATTCAAACGTAGTTCTTTCATTTAAACAAACAAAATAAACAGATCTACGCGATAAAAATCTTTCTCAACAACCTACTTCCCCTTTCGCAAAAAGTCGGCTTGCTCCAAGCGGCGTATACAAAATTAAAACTGTTCAAAAGCCATTTGTAATCGAACACACGATACTTTAACCGGCAAAATATCGTGTATATATGGAGGGCGTAGTCAGCAGTAAAAAATGGCTGTCAGGAGTGACTCCGTTCAAAAAAAAAATTTTTTTTTCCGCATACCGTTTTTGTAGGCCGAGCTGGTTAGAAGAGACAGGACAAGGGCGTGCTAAAGGTTAAGAACATGTAATTAATAATTTACTGACAAGGTGTTTACATGGCATATTGTTGATGCTGAATATTATTTTTCCCAGTCGGCGTGCATGATTGCGGTTAAAATCTGTAAGAAAAAAAATAATTTCAAGGCTCATGTATTTTGTGTGCCACTCTGAAATATAATATTTTAGTTTAATATTGTATTTATTTTGAATTAGATATACATGTGTGTGTTTGTGTGTGTGTGTGTGTATATGATGTGTGAGGTGTGTGCTGTTTGTGTGTGTGTGTGTGTGTGGGGGGGAGGTGTGGTGCATGTGGGGTCTCTGTGTTTTGTGTGTGTGTGTGGTGAATGTGTGTAGTGAATGTGTATGTGGTGTGTGTATGGGTGTGTATATGTGTGTGTGTATGGGTGTGTGAGTATGGGTGGATGTGTGTGTGTTGCGTGTCTGTATGTGTACATAAATATCATTTACTTATTTAATTCAAAAATGCCAGACAATGGTCATTAATTACACATACAATAAATGATAATTCATCACATCAGTAAGGAGACTGGTATTGTTGTTAGGTCATGTCACGCCAATGTCCTCGTCAGACCGATTTAGCTCAGTTTATCATATCAGTAAGGAGACTGGTATTGAAGTTCTTAGATGATGTCACGTATATATCGTTGTCAGACCTATTTCGCTCAGTTTATCATATGCTTTACTGCGTCGTTAATCCTGGCAAAAAGCTATTGTAAGTAATTATGTTCCTTTTATGATGACTTGATCATCTGCAAATTTGATGGTGCATATTCTTTCTCTATTGATTTTATGTTACATTTCCTGGTAGCTTCTAAGTTCTTCCTTCATGATATCAGAATAAGGATTACATAGGTCTTGTAACATTCCACTGTTTGAATGTTTAAAAAAAAATGTTTATTGAGACTACGCTTGCTATAGACAATGATTGAACAGAGCAAACGCACTAAACTAAAGTCAAGGTCTGCAAGAAAATATATTCATAGTCAGTGGTTACATTCGATGTTAGCGTGCACTATTAGACTCGAACTATTTTTGCGCATTCAACAGTATCCTTATTTGTTGTTAGTATTATAATGATAACTGGTGATATATGATCCGTAGGTTGCATTCGTATATCGCTTATCTAGATTACATTTGAATTGAACGTTCAACGTACTTCTGGTAAGATGGCGGACCAAGCAACAGCTGCTCTCATGGTCTGCGATAATCGTGTGGTTTGTTCGTTCCACTTCATGTGTGGGGCGCGGTTTTGTGTGACGATCATTTTCTAGCACGTCCTACGCTATTCACGTGAAGCCTATGTGTGTAAATTTCATCGGAATTCGGAGATACATGATCTGTTCTTCATGTGTAATAGAATACGCGTTGTTGGATCGGACGTCACTGCGGATTGCGCACCGTCCTTGGTTGGTGTGCACGACCTGCTTGGAAACTGCGTACCATGACCGGAAGGTGTAAGGTGTGCTCATGCTTGGCGCCGCATTCCAGTGGCGCTGAGGTCGGCTAGCTCTTCCCTGGAAGAGTGAAAAGTGAAATTAGTAGCCTGCCGATTAAAGTGAGCTCACAAGCCAACCTCACCTCCTCGGGGTACATACTGGGCAACTAGAACCGTGAGGCTCTAGGCTAACGAGGCAATGGCTCGCCTGGGGGGACGGGCTCCTTCAGGTTACTTGCAGATGTTGGCCCACCGCAGCTTGGAGAGGAGATGGGCGCCGCCAGGTGATTTCAAGCCTAAGAATCACACATGAGGACAAAAACGAAATCTATTATCGTGGGAATTTCATGTCTTCATGTGTGCCCCAACGACCTGATGGGTTACGGGATGAACTGAACTGAACTGAACGTACTTCTGTTATTGAGAGAACAAGAAATGTGTACAGATTTGTATTATTAAACCAAACTAAACGCCTGAAAAATGTTCATCGTGTATACACTGTTGATTCTTGGTGCAATCTATTTTTTTTTTTTTTACATTTTACGGTTGAATTCATAGGCGCAAGACTTTAAAAAAATATAATATATAGTTCGCATCACCGCCATCTTGAGTTTATCAGTTTTTCGACTTCTTGTTCGAACGGTTATGAAGCGGCTTATTGACAGGGCCGTAGTATGTGCTTTGTACACATCTGCTTGTCATCTCACAAAAACTTGTAAATTAGTTTATGGTCGCCAGGAATGCGAGTCGACGGTGGCCCAGGGTCATCTGCCGGTCAAAGCTAGCAAGCCTATTTTTCATTGTTACAGATTTTCGTTGGTAAAAATACGCCTGAATCAGCTACTTAAGTTCATTCTTAACCTCGCATTTGTGGTTTGGAATGTGTGGTAAAACAGGAAAGTGCCATTATTCCTGTGTACTACCGTGAAAGTTTGAAAGTTCTATTTTTATTAGTTTGTGTGTTATCATTGTTTTAGTAAACAAGTACTTATAAGATCCTAAGTACCAGGCAAGATCCTAGCGCGCTTACTGCTAAACAGGCTCAACAAGCACCTTGAACAAAGCCACCACCTCCCAGAAAGCCAATGTGGATTCAGAGCCGGAAGAGGAACAGTGGACATGATTTTTGCCGCTCGCCAAGTACAAGAGAAGTGTCGAGAGCAAAAGCAGGCCTTGTACACCACATTTATTGATTTGACAAAGGCATTTGATACAGTAAACAGAGGAGGGCTGTGGATGATAATGTCTAAGTTTGGCTGCCCCAACAAGTTCATAACAATGGTGAAACAGCTACACGAAGGCATGTGTGCTCGTGTACTGGACAGCGGTGCAATCTCTAAAACGTTTCTAGTATCAAACGGAGTAAAACAAGGATGTGTACTCGCCCCGACTTTGTTCAGCATGATGTTCGCGGCCACGATGACAGACGCTTTCAGATCATTGGAGCTTGGAATACCCATAAAGTACCGCACAGATGGCAAGTTACTCAATTCCAGAAGAATGAAGGCCAAAACCAAAGTTGCTGGCGACATAATCAGGGAACTTGTATTTGCTGACGACTGTGCTCTAATGAGCAACTCAGAACTGAACATGCAGGTTGGAATGGACCAGTTCTCTGCCGCATGCGAAAATTTTGGCCTGACCATAAATGCCAAAAAAACAGAGGTCATGTACCAACCAGCACCAGGCATGCCGTACACAAAACCAGAGACTACAGTCAGCGGGCAGACGTTGAATGCCGTAGACAAACTCACATATCTGGGCAGCACGCTGTCGAGATCTGTCAGCCTAGACGATGAGGTGGCAAGCAGAATAGCAAAGGCCAGCACAGCCTTTGGTAGAATGCGCTCGATGGTCTGGGCACGTCGTGGCATCAGCGTCAAGACCAAATTGAAAGTCTACCGTGCAACCATCATTCCAACCCTACTATACGCTTGCGAAAGCTGGACTGTATACTCTGGACATGCAAGGAGGTTAAACCACTTCCACACAGGTTGCCTGAGGCGAATATTCCACATCCGATGGCAAGATCGTGTCACTGACATCGAGGTTCTCTCGAGGGCTAACATGCCCAGCATACATGCACTGCTAGAAAAAGCACGACTAGAATGGGCCGGACACCTCGTCCGTATGTCAGACGAGCGGCTCCCAAAGAAGCTTCTCTACGGCGAGCTGAGAGAGGGATGGCGCGAGAGAGGGCGCCCAAAGAAACGATTTAAAGACGGTCTGAAGGACTCACAAAAAAGTTGCCAGATAGACTTCGACACCTGGGAATGTCTTGCGAAAAATAGATCTGACTGGAGAAGTGCAGTCAAATCGGGTGTAGCTGCCGGTGAAGATGACCGTGTTGTGAAAGCCCAGAACAGACGCGAGACGCGGAAATCTCGAGCAGCGGGAACACCATCCCCTTCTACAAACCTCGTGTGCCCGATATGTAGCAGATGTTTTCGTGCTCGCATTGGCCTGTTCAGCCACATGCGCACCCACACCCAACAGGGAAATCTGTGACAAGGATGATGTCGGCGGTCCTCATCGACAACGATGGACAGCTATTACTTATAAGAGCAATTATTGCAGAATTTGTTCCACTTTTGTTATAATAATTACTATTCTCTTACCACTAAAATAAATTAAAGTTGAAGCAAATAAATTCATCTACCACACACAGAGCTCTTTGTGAAACAATCAAGTCAATGCCTAAGAGCATTTCTGTGTGGATAAGTCTGATGAGTCTTCAGACTATTTTGTTTTGGGAAGAGCACTCAACCAGCTGATAATGGATCACAACATTGAGATGTTTGTATGACTTGTGCCGAATGCGTGGAGGACGGGCATTGTCCAGGAAATACAAAGATCACGATTATGTAGAGCCTTTCAGAATGATTTGTTTATTATTTTTGGTATCGACATGAATTCAGATGTGGATGTAAAACATTCGTCCACCTTGTGTTTAAAGTGTCGTTTTAAAATTGTTAATTTAAAGAGATGACAAGAGTCAAACTTTTCTAAATCAAAACTAACTGCTTGTTGATAACAGTGTATGCATCTGGATGGAGTTCAACCCATACATAACTATCCAAGAATGCTCAGTCTGTAGCAACAAATTTCAGAAAGAACATAAGGAAACTGGTGCGAAGGATAATATCCAGGTCCAGTCTCTATCCAGCGAATGTACATATTCGTCTGTCAGTCATCACGACCGAAATCTGCTCCTCTCATCTACGTTACTACCTTCAAGACTACCCAGCTTAAATGATATAACAATCAACATGTGTGCCACCCACACACGCCATTCTAACAACATCCACACCATCCACACACGCCATTCTAACAACATCCACACACGCCATTCTAACAACATCCATACATACCATTCTAACAACATCCACACTACCCACACACACCATTCTAACAACATCCACACACACCATTCTAACAACATCCACACTGTCCACACACACCATTCTAACAACATCCACACACACCATTCTAACAACATCCACACTGTCCACATACGCCATTCTAACAACATCCACACTACCCACACACACCATTCTAACAACATCCACACACACCATTCTAACAACATCCACACTGTCCACACACGCCATTCTAATAACATCCACACACACCATTCTAACAACATCCACACACACCATTCTAACAACATCCACACTACCCCCACACACCATTCTAACAACATCCACACATACCATTCTAACAACATCCACACACACCATTCTAACAACATCCACACACACCATTCTAACAACATCCACACACACTATTCTAACAACATCCACACACACCATTCTAACAACATCCACACCATCCACAAACACCATTCTAACAATATCCACACCATACACATACACACACACACAATTCTAAGAACATCCACCATCTACACCTCCAAGACCTAGAAGTTTGAAGAACAGTGCTTCATCCCCCATACATTTTTCAACAACTGCATCTACATTATCATACTCACCCAAACTAAAAGACATCACTACTTCTCTCATAATGACAAACGCTTGCAAGTGCCAGCAATCACTAAACAAAGCTACACAAAAGCCCTTAACAAAAGAGGAATAGAGATTATGCAATCATTTGGTTCGGAGAAAGTTGCACATCAGCACACTCATCTATTGCAAATTTAGAAAAAAGAGCTTCTTGAATAAGAAATAATACGGCGAGATTGAGATGTAGCGTGGAGGCCCATCTTCTACAAGTCTCATCAGAACTACAAACACCCACTACTTGAAGCAAGAAGAGAAAACTAAGTTACCCGGTAGTTTTAAAGTGATAGAGATCAATATATGTGTGTAAGACCGACTCATAGAACAAAATGAAGTGTGTGTGTCAGTGATTTACGGAACAACATGATTAGATTAAAAAGTAACTTTACTTTGGATAAACAGAGCATCACTGAAAAAATATATTATCAAGTAAGACCATCTCATACGTTTCTTCAAGTGGATTTTTTACTTGTCTTTGGATACATTTGTAACTTGTCTTTAGATACATTTGTAACTTGTCTTTAGATACATTTGTAAAGGACGTCTTTGGACTAAGTAGTTTTCGGGTGGAATGTTGAACATCAATCATCATTTTCAGACCTTCTTTACATGTTCTAAACTCCAAACTTGGTGAGATGCTAGTACTGTGAAGTACAAACAGATTCTGTGGTAAAATAGTTAGAATTTTATGTGTTTAAATTGGGACTTCCTGGCATGACTTTAACTTCTCATTTTCAGTATATTTCGATTTTTTTTTTACAGTTTAAAAAAAAGGTGTCTAAAACATTTAAACTATAACCAACAGATAATTCATTCCCTCCTTTGTTCAATAAGAATGTTTCTAGGCATAGTGATTGGCTTCTTTGTTTATGCTAAAATACATTTTTAAAACGTGTATGCTAAAAGTCACAAACCAACATTAACTGTGAGTCCTGGTCAGGTATTTGACCTCTTGACCTGAATACGGGGTTAATGTGATTGCAGGTAGCGAAATTGAAACTGTCAGACATAAACAGCAGTGCGTCAACGGCAAGCTTTACTACTTCAGTTATTTCTGCTATCCATCATTTGGGTGGTCGGCCCGCGGCTTTATATCCATTGTATCTGTATAGCATTGCTTGTTGAGGGATACTATCTGGTGTTTGACGTGACGGAACCATTTGGTTTGCTGTCTCTTGATGAATTATAGCACTGGTGTGTTACCTATTTGTTTCCTAATATATTCATATCTGGTTCTATCCATAATTGTTACTCCAAGCATTCTGCGAAGACTAAAATTGCATCTACAAGTATGTTGTTACATTGTCTCTTTTATCTTTGCTTGTCAATGTTCAATTTTTGCACTAGTAGCACAATGTGGGTTGAAATATCGTGTTGAATAGTGTTCTGTTTGTATCCATTGTAACGTGTTTACATTGTAATATCGGGAACATTTGCCCAATGCTTTGACTTACTTTATAACATCTGTGTTTGATTTAAGTGAGTCCTTTGCCATTCACCACGATTATATTACCTAAAATACGTGACATTTTCCGCCTGTTTTTACTTGTTGGTTTTGAATAAATATATTTGTTTTTGTTTCTTTTCTTGCAATCGTCAGAACTTCGGTTTTTTCAATGTTGATTTTCATACCGTAATCTATACAGACCTCATCAAGATTGTTGATAAGTTCCTGCAGTTGCTTTCTGAGGTTGCTGTCACTGCTTGGTCATCAGTAAAGAGGAGTTCATTTAAGTGATCATTAAGGTTGGTTCCCTCGTCAATTATTGTTGGCTTTCTTACATATTGTGTCTTTATTTCTGATAAACAGTAAAGGGAATAGTACACAGCCTTGCCATACCCCGGTCCTAATATTACATCTTTTCGGAATGCCCTTGGTATGTTCTCAATGTAAATTGTCTATTCACATAAAGACTTTTTCATAGATTGACACACAATTTGTTTTAAAAACTCCACACCGTTCTTGGGCGTAGTGTATTTTTCCAATATTTTACAAAATATCTTTCCAGTATGGCTAGGCAATGATATTCCTTTATTCGTGTATGAAACTTTGAAATTTTTTTTTAGTTTAGCAACATTTGCAAAACGGCAACCTTTTACAATTTAAATATTGCGTAATATCCTCCAACGACCAACATGGTACTCTCCGTGGCTACATTCTTGAGTATGTCGGTAAATGTATGCGCTAAATTGTAAGTGCAGTCGTGGCAAAGGAAATAAAAAGTAGGGGCTGTTCTGGTTATGGCTGACAATGATATAGAAATTACAGAAATGGAGAATATAAAAGTTATCAAACTTGCCACGTAATATCCGGTCCTACAACTATTAATATATTTGATTGTTTTATGTTCAGGTATGGCTTATTTCGAATGTTCGATTCACCTCTTTTCCGCTTTGCGGAAAATGGATAGAAGACAAAAGAGTAATACTTAGACGACACCGGCTTACAACGACCGACGCGACACACTTGGTCCAAGAGCGACGACTTATGCTCCCCAAGTCGCTGTCCGATTTATGGAGCACCCAAGAAAACACCAGAACATATTCTACAAGAATGCCCTACTTATGCAGACAAAAGAGAAGCAGTCTGGCCAGGGGTAGCTACCATGCTCGAAAAGCTGTGGGGGACAGGTGAAGACCTGGAACGCACAGTCTTCTTCGTGAACCTCACCGGACTAGAAGCACAGCATCAGTTAATCATATACCTCACCGGACTAGAAGCACAGCATCAGTTAATCGTGAACCTCACCGGACTAGAAGCACAGCATCAGTTAATCATATACCTCTCCGGACTAGAAGCACAGCATCAGTTAATCATATACCTCACCGGACTAGAAGCACAGCATCAGTTAATCATGGACCTCACCGGACTAGAAGCACAGCATCAGTTAATCATGAACCTCACCGGACTAGAAGCACAGCATCAGTTAATCATGAACCTCACCGGACTAGAAGCACAGCATCAGTTAATCGTGAACCTCACCGGACTAGAAGCACAGCATCAGTTAATCGTGAACCTCACCGGACTAGAAGCACAGCATCAGTTAATCGTGAACCTCACCGGACTAGAAGCACAGCATCAGTTAATCATGAACCTCACCGGACTAGAAGCACAGCATCAGTTAATCGTGAACCTCACCGGACTAGAAGCACAGCATCAGTTAATCATATACCTCTCCGTACTAGAAGCACAGCATCAGTTAATCATATACCTCACCGGACTAGAAGCACAGCATCAGTTAATCATGGACCTCACCGGACTAGAAGCACAGCATCAGTTAATCATGGACCTCACCGGACTAGAAGCACAGCATCAGTTAATCATGAACCTCACCGGACTAGAAGCACAGCATCAGTTAATCGTGAACCTCACCGGACTAGAAGCACAGCATCAGTTAATCATATACCTCACCGGACTAGAAGCACAGCATCAGTTAATCATGGACCTCACCGGACTAGAAGCACAGCATCAGTTAATCATGGACCTCACCGGACTAGAAGCACAGCATCAGTTAATCATGGACCTCACCGGACTAGAAGCACAGCATCAGTTAATCATGAACCTCACCGGACTAGAAGCACAGCATCAGTTAATCGTGAACCTCACCGGACTAGAAGCACAGCATCAGTTAATCATGAACCTCACCGGACTAGAAGCACAGCATCAGTTAATCGTGAACCTCACCGGACTAGAAGCACAGCATCAGTTAATCATGAACCTCACCGGACTAGAAGCACAGCATCAGTTAATCCTGGATATATCTAGCAGAATATGACTAGCACAAGTGGATGGACAAACTGAACTGAACTGATGTGCGTTCTTCTGTATTTTGTCCCTAATGATCCAATGTCTCTGACTTTAGTGCGCATTTTTTTGTTGCTCTTGAATGCCCACAATGAGTATATTTACTCTTTTGTGCGATCTGAAAAAAGGGTTAGGTGGCTGGTGGCAGTAGCTTTCTTCACATCCCGAGGGTACTGGTAAAGGTGGACTCGGCTCTTCAGGCTGTCGTACTATGCTTGACTTTATCCGCGTGTCGCTCACTACTATGGGGATCACGTCGATCCACAACTCGTTAGCCAGACTGCTTTTAAAACAACCTGTTTCCAGGGAACGCGGAAGGGAAGAAAACGACCTCCTGGTCAGTATGTTGTGCTTGACCCCAACGCGACGTCCCGGTAAGTATGTTGTGCCTGACCCGACTAACGTCTCAGTTTCCCTGCATATTATTTGAATAGGACATACTTTCCAAAGCGATAAGACCTTCTGTTCAAGATTCCCGGCAAGTCTGCAAGTAAAGTAGACTGCGAAAAATGATAACCAACGAAGTACGAAGTGAGAAAGGTTTGGAATACCTCATATGAATATAGAGATGAGCTAAATAAAGGATGTATTGCTGAATGCACTGACCTGTATGTTGATGGATACCGGTACACGTTTGCCTCTGTCCTTGTGATGTCCCACTCACCGTTCGGAAGTAAAGCGTCCAAGTTAATGACATCTATCTCAGGTCCGACAGTCAGGGTTCTGATACAAAACAAGCAAACACATTTTAAATGATTTTCTTAATACACAATTCATCCAGTTGGGACCAGTTGGCAGCATGAGCTGCAGTGGTCAACGACCCATAGCTGACTGCTAGCGTCAGAGCTGCCAAGACTATTCTACACCTCCACGCGGTGATCCTAGGATAACAGGCTGCAGCAGGGCAGACTGGCTAAGGAGAAGGGATCGAAGAGGGAATGCTAACTGCTAACCCGGTACTCAAAAAATGCTTGCTGAAGTCGGATGTGTTGGACCGAAAGGTGCAAATATCACAGTGAAGCTATAAACTGCGACACAACGCATTCCGTTCTCTGGACTACATTCTGCTACTTAAGCCCTTTCAGGGTTTGGTAGCGGGAGATTGAGAACGAACGAAGCCAAGCCAAGCCATCCAGTTGTAAATATGTACCTGACTTTGGAAATTAGGTAATGTAATGCTGTAATGAAAGGAATTGGTCACCTGATATTACAACACGTTTTTCAGCATGAATTACATTTGGACTACCTTTATCTACGTCCCTCGACATTTCCAAACAAAATTATGCAAATCACAGTTTCATTTGTATGTTCATTGATATTTCGTCTTCAACTTTATCATTCCCATAAAACAATATAGGGTGTCACTAGACCGGTTGTTGTTGTTGTTGTTGTTGTTGTTGTTGTTTAATACCCACAATGAGCCAGACGACAGAACACATGAGTAAATACTACTGACCAAAGCCCAAACAATGTGAAGCAGCTAAACATCATTCCGTGAAATAAAGATGAATCCTGACCATCAATAAGAACAATGCAACGTACCCAATCTTTACACTTTAAAATAAGGCAAATTAAATCACACTGAAACTAAATGGAAACAAACTACCAGAAGAAAACATTCTCGAATGTTTAGAAATAACAACCGGCAGCAGACACACATGGAACAATCAACTGCAAAGTCCTTTTCAGGACTTGGTAGGGGGAGATTGAGAACGAAGAAGAAGAAGAAGAAGAAGAAGAAGAAGAAGAAGAAGAAGAAGAAGAAGAAGAAGAACAATCAAACTGAAAAGTGTCAGCAAAGAGCAAAAAAGCGAATTAGTCTACTAAAATAATTAGCGAGAACTGCATAGACCATCAAATACTGAAATTGTTGTACATAGGAAATGTCAGGACATGTGATGCAAATATGAGCAACGCTCTAAAAATCCAATTTTGAAAGAGAAAAAAAAGAAAAAATTCAAAACAGGCAGAAAGAATTACTACAAGAGCTATGAAATCAACACGAATAAATGAAATGAAGAAAATAACAAAGCTGCAGCCTATGACTGACATAAGAGATCGCAGAGTACTACAGTGAACTGAAAATTCAAAGTGCGCCCAAATTATTCAATGAATGCAGTACTGAAAGGAGATGGTCGAGACAGACTCCACTGAAGCTGCTGTGCACAAAAGAAAAAAGAATTGACAGCCTTTCAGTGCCAGACTTCGCACAGATAAAGACAGTCTCTAATGTCAAGCCTAGCACTTACACATGGAAAAGAACACACAATTCCCAGACCTGACAGATAACATCAGAATTGACGAAAAAAAAGCGTCCAAACATATATATATATATATATATATATATATATATATATATATATATATACATTTATATATATTCTATATATCCTTGTGATATATTCAAATACGTACCCAAGCATAGAATGGACCAGCATAAACACAGACGGACCCAAGCAACGAGAGCTTTGGACAATGGAGGGGATGAGGGCGTTTACACAAAATTAAATATTGGACAGGAAATCCATATCTCAGTGGCCATTGGAAAATTCGCTAATAACTCCAGATTTGAAGCTGAGACACTAAGAAAAGCTGCAATAGCCATCACGGAAAACAAGAACCATACCAGAGGCAAAATAGTTTTTCTTACATATTTCCTATCAGTCATAATGGCCCTCAGAAATAAGAAAAAGGATGAATCGGGCAGCCTGTCCCAGGCACTCATGGATACCAGTTAAAACATCAGCACAGTGAAAGTTCTGTGGATTCCTGCACACTGTTAGATACTCGGAAATGGGGAGACAAATAGACTGGTCATAAAAAGGGGAAACAAAGCTAACACTTAAGAAATAAAGCCAATGATACGAATTAACCTTAAAGGCAAATGGCATACAGAACTCCTAGGCATTCTACTGCTTGCCAACAAGTGACAATATTCAGACTGCGAACAGGCCACTGTAAGTTACCAACAAATCATCTGTGCCACGAGTTGACAATTGGGCAAACAGACATGGCGTCGAGAGAAGCATGAGGGGGACCTCCAAGGTTATGAGGGAAACATATTATTTGACGAACAACGACAACGAAGAGGAAGATAACGAAGAAGGTGAAGAAATAGATGAAGAAGAAAAACAAAGAAAAAGAAGAAGACTCTTTTATTCCTGTATCATACATCGAGATTGTCTTCTAAAACTTCCTTTTTCAAACCAAGAAAGTTATCCTTCCCTAAGCAGGTGTTAGACTTGATGGAGTGTGCTTTGTCACGAATTGGGGAATCTTCTACCCTAGATAAGGTAAATTGCACTTTATTGCAATATGATCTCATTGGGGCATTCGTCTCATTCTTATCACGGCCCCTTTATCTCGACCCTCGTATAAATCACACGAACAATTGGCAGTTTAAATAAATTATATCGCAACCAACAGTTGCTAACCTTCCAAGACCAATGGCTTCAGGAATCTTTGTATAAATTACCTAACAACATAAGCCCAGGAATAATGGCTGACAGAATTTGCAGATTGGGATACATTGAACATGGGATCAGACGGTCGTCGATGGGACATCCGGCAAGATATGGATACAACGATTGGTCTATGCAGATATTAAGGCGCATCTGCAGACACGTCTCATGTATAACTACGCGCTACGTATAATCCCCTATCCTAGTCGGAGTTAAGTTGATGATCCAAGCAATTATTATTTCGCGTCTTCGTTTCGCTATCTGCAAAGCTATCTAGTCTGGTCACAGGCACTTTTCTGGTAAACAAAATAAATAACTTAATACTATTTTGTTATTCTCGTACTCTCTTCTGCTTGCCTCACGCAGGAATACATGGAGAAGAGGAAGTGAACTGGTCACCCCCCCCCCCCCACCCCCCAACAACAAAAAACATGTTTATATCTACTACAGTGAAGTCCCTTCTTCTTCTTCTTCGTTTGTTCTCAATCTCCCGCTACCAAGCCCTGAACAGGGTTTTGCAAATAGCAGGATGTAGTCCAGAGAACGAAATGCGTTGTGTCGTAGTTTACAGCTTGACTGCGATATTAGCACCTTTCAGTCCAACGCATCCGACTTCAGCAAGTATTTTTTTGTACCGGGTTAGTATTCCTTCTTCGATCCCTTCTCCTTAGCCAGTCTGCCCTGCTGCAGCAGGTTATCCAGGATCACCGCGTGGAGGTGTAGAATGGTCTTGGCAGCTATGGTTCGCTGGCCCTGACGCTATCAGTCAGCTATGATTCGCTGGCCCTGACGCTATCAGTCAGCTATGGTTCACTGGTCCTGACGCTAGTAGTCAGCTATTGGTCGCTGGCCCTGACGCTAGCAGTCAGCTATGGGTCGCTGACCAGTACAGCTCATGCGCTGCTCAGCATCTTGATTCCCCCTTGAGGTATGAGGGTATCTTTCCAACTCTGGCACATCATCATATGCAGCGACTCCAAGAGTGCATCGTAACAGTGCTTGATCAGGTCAAGTGGGATCTCATCGCTGCCAGGACAACGTTGTCAATGGCTGTCTTAGGATCTCATCGCTGTCAGGACAAAGTTGTCAATGGCTGTCTAGGGATCTCATCGCTGTCAGGACAAAGTTGTCAATGGATGTCTTGGGATCTCATCGCTGCCAGGACAAAGTTGTCAATGCTTGTCTTGGGATCTCATCGCTATCAGGACAAAGTTGTCAATGGCTGTCCTGGGATCTAATCGCTGCCAGGACAAAGTTGTCAATGACTGTCTTGGGATCTCATCGCTGTTAGGACAAAGTTGTCAATGGCTGTCTTGGGATAATCGCTGTCAGGAAAAACTTGTCTATGGCTGTCTTGGGATCTCATCGCTGTCAGGACAAAGTTGTCAATGGCTGTCTTGGGATCTCATGGCTGCCAGGACAAAGTTGTCAATGGCTGTCTTGGGATCTCATTGCTGCCAGGACAAAGTTGTCAATGGATGTCTTGGGATCTCATCGCTGTCAGGACAAAGTTGTCAATGGCTGTCTTGGGATCATCGCTGTCAAAACAAAGTTGTCAATGGCTGTCTTGAGATCTCATCGCTGTCAGGACAAAGTTGTCAATGGCTGTCTTGGGATCTTATCGCTGTCAGGACAAAGTTGTCAATGGCTGTCTTGGGATCTCATCGCTGCCATGACAAAGTTGTCAATGGCTGTCTTGGGATCTCATCGCTGTTAGGACAAAGTTGTCAATGGCTGTCTTGGGATAATCGCTGTCAGGACAAACTTGTCTATGGCTGTCTTGGGATCTCATCGCTGTCAGGACAAAGTTGTCAATGGCTGTCTTGGGATCTCATCGCTGTCAGGACAAAGTTGTCAATGGCTGTCTTGGGATCATCGCTGTCAAAACAAAGTTGTCAATGGCTGTCTTGGGATCTCATCGCTGCCAGGACAAAGTTGTCAATGGCTGTTTTGGGATCTCATCGCTGCCAGCAAGAAGTTGTCAATGGCTGTCTTGGGATCTCATCCCTGTCAGGACAAAGTTGTCAATGGCTGTCTTGGGATCTCATCGCTGTCAGGACAAAGTTGTCAATGGTTGTCTTTTAATCTCATCGCTGTCAGGACAAAGTTGTCAATGGCTGTCCTGGGATCTCATCGATGCCAGGACAAAGTTATCAATGGCTGTCTTGGGATAATCGCTGTCAGGACACAGTTGTCAATGGCTGTTTTGGGATCATCGCTGTCAGGACAAAGTTGTAAAGTTGTCAATGGCTGTCTTGGGATCTCATCGCTTTCAGGACAAAGTTGCCAATGGCTGTCTTGGGATCATCGCTGCCAGGACAAAGTTGTCAATGGCTGTCTTGGGATCATCGCTGTCAGGACAAAGTTGTCAATGGCTGTCTTGGGATAATCGCTGTCAGCGTCAGGACACAGTTCTCTATTGCTGTTTTGGGATCATCACTGTCAGGACAAAGTTGTCAATGGCTGTCTTGAGATCATCGCTGCCAGGACAAAGTTGTCAATGGCTGTCTTGAGATCTCATCGCTGTCAGGACAACGTTGTCAATGGCTGTCTTGGGATCTCATTGCTGCCAAGACAAAGTTGTCAATGGCTGTTTTTGGGATCATTGCTGTCAGATAAAGTTGTCAATGGCTGTCTTGGGATAATCGCTGTCAGGACACAGTTGTCTATGGCTGTTTTGGGATCATCGCTGTCAGGACAAAGTTGTAAAGTTGTCAATGGCTGTCTTGGGATATCATCGCTGTCAGGACAAAGTTGTCAATGGCTGTCTTGGGATCTTATCGCTGCCAGGACAAAGTTGTCAATGGTTGTCTTGGGATCTCATCGCTGTCAGGACAAAATTGTCAATGGTTGTCTTGGGATCTCATCGCTGCCAGGACAAAGTTGTCAATGGTTGTCTTGAGATCTCATCGCTGTCAGGACAAAGTTGTCAATGGTTGTCTTGGGATCTCATCGCTGCCAGGACAAACTTGTCAATGGCTGTTTTGGGATCTCATCGCTGTCAGGAAAAAGTTGTCGATTGCTGTCTTGGGATCTCATCGCTGTCAGGACAAAGTTGTCAATGGCTGTTTTGGGATCATTGCTGTCACAACAAAGTTGTCAATGGTTGTCTTTGGATCATCGCTGCCAGGACAAAGTTGTCAATGGCTGTTTTGGGATCATTGCTGTCAGAAAAAGTTGTCAATGGTTGTCTTTGGATCATCGCTGCCAGGACAAAGTTGTCAATGGCTGGCTTGAGATCTTGTAGTGATTGTTCTACGTCTAGCTTCTTCCTTCTAGAATGACCTTGAACAACACCAAGGGAGTGATTGTGCTGGTGAATGAGTAAAGCTCAAAGCAGTGCTTTACACATCGCTGCATCTGTCTTCCTTTGTCAGTTATTTTCTCGCCAGTGATGGATTTTTTTTTTGGTGTTCGCCTTGTTTCTTTATTCCGCAAGGCGAGTGTGCGTTACACTGCGGTTTTTATTTTGCGCCCGTCGGCCCAGTGCATCCGATTTCGGCATGCATTTTACGTAAGGGTCTGGTTCCTCCTGCATTTTCTAAGGGTTTGCTTTTCATTGATCTGAAATCAGTACTCATTTACTCAGCGGTCAGCTGTTTGTTGAGTTTGGCTCCTGGCGGACTTTAGAGTTTTAGAGTTTCTAGAGTCTAGAAATTAACTGCATTTGGACGGTGCGTGTATTTACTCAGGGCAGCCCGATATGCCTCAATGGCGGTGGCCATGTCATTCATTTTGGTTTCGAACCAGTCTCATGAGAATGCACCCTCATCAATTTCTACATAGCTTATAATGCTGGTAGATCTGACTACAGAGCATGGGGGCGGCCGCGAGATATGTGGATAGATGACATTAGAGTGATTGTGCAGCGACAAGGGCTCACATTGACCGACGCAACGCACTTGGCGCAGGATAGACGACTAAAGCTCCCCTCATCGCTTAACGGCACAAGTGGAAAGAAAAATAACTAAACTGCCAGTCATCTAATTTAGCAGTTATTCTTCCAAAGGTAGCAAGTGCAGTACTATGGATGTGTATGTGTATGTGAGTGTGTGTGTATATATATATATATATATTTATATACACACACGCACATACATACATACACGTACACTCCACAGTTACCACATAGGACATGTCTACTTGAGTGGGAGCTGAAGATGCAGTACAGTGAATGAGCTGACAGCAGTCAGCAACTCATAGATTTTTCCTTGCATCGGGGTCAACGAACCAGAGCTGACTGCTTGCATCGGGGTCAATGCACCAGAGCTGACTGCTTGCATCGGGGTCAACGAACCAGAGCTGACTGCTTGCATCGGAGTCAACGAACCAGAGCTGATTGCCTGTATCTGGGTCAACGAACCCGAGATGACTGCTTACATCGGGGTCAGGGAACCAGAGCTGACTGCTTGTATCGGGGTCAGTGAACCCGAGCTGACTGCTTACATCGGGGGTCAGGGAACCCGAGCTGACTGCTTACATCGGGGTCAGTGAACCCGAGCTGACTGCTTGCATCGGGGTCAACGAACCAGAGCTGACTGCTTGTATCGTGGTCAGCGAACCAGATTTGACTGCGTACATCAGGGTCAGCGAACCAGACATGACTGCTTGTATCGGAGTCAGCGAACCAGAACTGACTGCTTACATCAGGGTCAGGGAACCTGAGCTGACTGCTTACATCGGGGTCAGCGAACCATAGCTGACTGCTTACATCGGGGTCAGCGAACCAGAGCTGACTGCTTGTATCGGGGTCAGTGAACCCGAGCTGACTGCTTACATCGGGGTCAACGAACCAGATCTGACTGCTTACATCGGGGTCAGCGAACCAGAACTGACCAAGACCGATCCACCTCTACTAGTATAGTCTGGCTAAGATAACAGGGATCACAGTGGACAGACAGAGGAGACAGGACTAACGTCACTTTCATGTAGTTCTCCCCAGAAGCAGGCTGTTTCATGTCAGTCTGGATACAAGGGGGGGGGGGGGGGGATCCACGTGATCTCCCTAGTAGTCAGCGACACGCAGATGAAACCAGACATTCCATCATCAGTTTGGAGGATCCTGGTTTACTTTCATTAGCACACTCGGGATGTGAGGAAAGCTACTGCAACCCATCTCTTAACATCCTTTTCGTGGTGCACAGCAGATTAACATTACTAATAGTAAGCATTCAACAACAACAACAACAACAGTGGGGTGGCAAACTGATACCAATAAACGTCAGATGAAATCGATTGTATCGGACCAAAATGTGCTGAATATGGCAGCCTCGCTGTAAACTAGAACACAGCGTTTCCAGGACGAAAGCTGAATATGAAGAAGTAATGGGTCAGCAGCACCCGAGTGACACCTAGAGGGAAAACAGTCAACATCCGAGTGACACCTGGATGGAAAATAGTCAACATCCTAGTGACACCTGGAGGGAAAACAGTCAACATCCGATTGACATCTGGAGGGAAAACAGTCAACATCCGAGTGACACCTGGAGAGAAAACAGTCAACATCCGAGTAACACCTGGATGGAAAACAGTCAATATCCTAGTGACACCTGGAGGGAAAACAGTCAACATCCGAGTGACATCTGGAGGGAAAACAGTCAACATCCGAGTGACATCTGGAGGGAAAACAGTCAACATCAGAGTGACACCTGGAGGGAAAACAGTCAACATCCGAGTGACACCTGGAGGGAAAACAGTCAACATCCGAGTGACATCTGGAGGGAAAACAGTCAACATCCGAGTGACTTCTGGAGAGAAAACAGTCAACATGCGGGTGAAAATTGGGTGGAAAACAGTCAACATCCGAGTGACTCCTGGAGGGAAAACAGTCAACATCAGAGTGACACCTGGAGGGAAAACAGTCAACATCAGAGTGACACCTGGAGGGAAAACAGTCAACATCCGAGTGACACCTGAGTAAAAACGTATAGGCCAACTGAAAATTTCAAAGCGTGCTGTTAAAAGCGGCTGAAGATGGTTGTGTATGGGGCAGTAACCTCATCTTGATAAACGATGGCTACAAATATACGTCACAGACGTACTTAAACCACGTCATACACACAGTGACACCCTACGTCACACACATATATACACACACACACACTCACCACATCGCAGACAATCACACATTCTTCATAACAAACACACTCACGCCACATCCCATACACTACGACGACAGACACACACGGACATAATCACACACTCCCTACATCGCGCGCGCACACGCACACGCACGCAGGAACGCTCGCACGCACGCACGCACACACACTGCATTTTAGGCATTTCAACATTACAGTAACACAATCCCACTCACACACACACACGTACGAACACACACACACATTATACCGCATTGCAAACAGACAAACCACAGTATGAATACCTGCACTATTTTAGAGACACAAACACAAATAGCAATTGACCATTATCTGTGGTAACAGTGTGCCTCGGTTCGAATCGCGTCAGGAGACTAAAAAAAACTCGGGTAGTGATATTAATTGGGGACCGCTTCTCCAGTCAACCCAGCTGTAAATGGATACCTGACACATGAGTTAGGGAAACTAAAAACAGCAAGGAAGGTCACTGGTCACCCCACCTCTCACAGGTTGTGGCTTAGTACAATGCAATCTTCAAAAACTCAATTTCCAACGAGCGGTTAATTCTGCTGAATTTTCACTTTCGTTTTTTTTTTACAAACACACATACACACACACACACACACACACACACACGCACGCACATGCACATACACACACACACCCACGCACACGAACATACACACACGCACACACACACACACGCACATACACACACGCACATACACACACATACACACGCACACACACATACACACACACTCAAGTCATATCACGCACACCACAATGACAAAAACACACACACTCACACACCTCATCGCGTTATACACACCACATCACAGACACACACCACACACTTGCAACCACACGTACACACACATACAGACCTCATCGCAGATATACACACACCCCACACTTGCACACACACGTACACACACACACTTGCACACACACGTACACACACACACGTACACACACACATTCACACCTCATCGCAGATATACACATACCACATAGACACACCACACACTTGCAACCACACGTACACACACATACACACCTCATCGCAGATATACACATACCACAAAGACACACACGCACGCACACACACACACACACACACACGCACGCATGCACACACACACACACCCACTTCACCGCAGATAAATACACATCACATGATAGACACACAGCTAACCTAGAACACATAATTTAGCCATATTTTCTGAACGTAGGTCGCCAAGTAAAGTCTCAATATCCCGCCAGCTATCTCCAACTATGAATGCAGACACCGCTGACATTTCTTCCAACAAAATTCCCCGCAATTTATCCCAGGCAGAACAATGCTCAAGAAGGACATGCAATATCAGCCTAACTCGCTTTCTCCCTGTAATATTCCATGCATTACAAGCATGCAGATCACGTTCAGATTAGAGACGCTAAATTCGCTAACAGGTCTGGAGGGTACAAAAGCATTAGTTTCGTTTCCTTGCCATCCCCTAAGACCACCATCCTCAGACTCGTAAATTTTCTCGTGTTCGTAATATCAAGAGGAACATTATTTTTTTCTGTTTGCTCTTCCCATCCCAGTAGCATACCCATGCACGCAGAAAACCAGTATTTAATACCCCTTCTATAGGATGCAGGAAAGCGGGACATTTTGGAACGATAGGCTCCAGTTCGCGACCAGCATCTGGCAGCGGCGCCGTTATGGTAACCATATAAACAGAACAATCTATATCTAGTTGTTGCCATCGCGTGCAGAGTCAAAGTTAAATGTTATGCAATTTCTTTTTCGTAGGTCTTCCCACCTTTCATTCAGTCACATTTTATGTTTTGTTCTCGTTTGTAGAATATGTGATGAATGTACCGCAGGAAAGTCGGTACTGAAGCACAGAGTTACGCTTCACATTTATTATCATTTTACATCTTACTGGCCGTTTTCGTTGCATTAATGGTACTTATACAAATAGTTTTACATTACTTTTTTAATCCAATGTCAAAATAACGCAACAATCGTCATAAGGACATATTTTGTTACTGTTATTAAACCTGTTATTAGTACTATTTGTACTATTAATACTGGGGCAATGATAAAAATTGGTTTTGACAGAGAAGACGAATGCGAAGCAAACCAAAATTTAGAATATAATCAAAAGCGAAGAATGGATTCATGTAATCAATAAATTGAGAGATTGCTAAGGAGTACTCTCATCACCCATGTCAGAGACGTGGGATGGAAAGTGTAGCTTGTGGTCAAACAGCTGATAAAGATTAGTACATGTGAGGGGTCGGAGTGTGGTTTGTGACAGTAATGCTCTTGTTGTTACAGATATATATATATATAAATATATATCGATTCATCTGTGAGGTGTGGTAAAAAAAATCAGGATGGTGCGTCTGTGTCTGTATTAGAATTATAGGTCTTTGTCGCACGTAACTGAAAATATATCCAGGTAGTATGAGAATGGAGACTGGAAATTACATCAGTTCTGGGGAAGGAGGCTGACGTCAGGCAAAACTATACTGATCAGACTATGTTAGTCAGGGTCAGCTGAAACACACTGATCGGATTATGTTAGTCAGGGCCAGGTGAAACATACTGATCAGACTATGTTAGTCAGGGTCAGGTGAAACATATTGATCAGACTATGTTAGTCAGGGTCAGGTGAAACATACTGATCAGACTATGTTAGTCAGGGTCAGGTGAAACATGCTGATCAGACTATGTTAGTCGGGGTCAGGTGAAAAATGCTGATCAGACTATGTTAACCATGGTCAGGCGAAACACACTGATCAGATAATGTTAATCAGGGTCAGGTGAAACATACTGATCAGACTATGTTAGTCAATGTCAGGTGAAACACACTGATCAGACTATGCTAGTCAGGGTCAGGTGAAACATACTTATCAGACTATGTTAGTCAGGGTCAGGTGAAAAATACTGATCAGATTATGTTAGTCAGGGTCAGGTGAAACATTGATCAATGTTAGTCAGAGTCAGGTGAAACATGCTGATCAGACTATGTTAGTCAGGGTCAGGTGAAACATACTGATCAGACTATGTTAGTCAGGGTCAGGTGAAACATGCTGATCAGATAATGTTAACCAGGGTCAGGTAAAAATTCTGACCAACACCTCTTCTCACTCCCATGAGGTGCTCCCTGGTAACAGATTGTTCTAGTCTGGCTAACTAGAGGATCACCTAAATAAAATGACGAACACATCTAAGGTAGTATTGTTGTGTCTTCGTCTATTTAAAAAAATGTTTAAACAGTTACGTCTTCTTCAGTGACTGCAAAATAGTTGTTACAGCTACTATACTCAACAGAATTATCAATTAGCTGTTTTAACATCTCCCTTATTATTATTACAATCTTTTCATTTTTTTAGCATTATCATTTTCCACTTATTTCCAATCTCTCTCTTTGTCAAGGGAAGTGACTACCACTCTAGATGGCACGTGACAGGAAGTCTGCATCAAATCATTTTGTGTTTTCCTACAGTGGTGATTTGTGTAGAACATTGTTCTATATGTTGAGATTGCTAGTCTCATGCACACCCCTCTGTAGTACGACATGCTTTGTGGTGAAGTAGAGTGGTTCTATTCATTCCTCTTCAATAATAACTACATGAGTCAAACGGCGTACTATCGTTACATCTCAGAATATTAGCTGTTAAGTATTGATATAATTGCATTCATTTGATCAATCATTTTTGCATAAGCTGTGCACAATATGAGCTAATTATGGACAGGATATGCGCATCTAGACATCATTTTTTATTCATTAATTTGTTCTGCAAGGGTGATACATTTTTCTTTTGCGTTCACTTTATTTCTTTTTTCCCCAAGGCGGTGTGCGTTGCACTGTTTTATTTTGCGACAGTTGGCCCACTGCATCCGACTTCAGCATGCATTTTATGTAAGGGTCTGCTTCCTCCTGCATTTTCTAAGGGTTTGCTTCCTCGGGGTAACGGCCGATGATGGGATTGAGGAGCGAAAACAGCACCTTCGAGTTGAGAGCCGTGTCACTTAACCACTAGGCCACGCCGTCCCCGGCCAGCCATCGAGGACGGGTACCCTGCAGGAAATCTGCGCTAAATCATGTATATGGGCTTGTATAATGTGGTTAATGTAGCATTATGTTATTTGTGTTAAGTAACATTAGTCCCTAGCTCAGTCATCCACAGTTGCCATTTACGACCTCCGTAGTTGAGTAAAGTCCACTCTATTGGAAGTCCGTAAAACATGGAGGACAACAAAAGCACTTATGATAAAGGTAAAGACTTTCGTAAATGGTTGCCTGTTCACAGTACAAGGGTGGGAAAGGTACGACCAGATGGGACAACGGGACAGACACAAGTGGAGTATGGCACACCGGGGAGGTGATAGTGCTGGATGTTCCACACATTACGGAAGGCAATTAATAATATTACAAGACAACCTTTGTTCTGGAATCCACAGAGCAAGAGAAATAGAGGAGAGTCAAAACCCTCATGGAAAAAGAGAGTTGGATGACCATGTTAAGGCAGCAGGCAAGATATGGATAGAACTGGCCCAGATGGCTCATGAAAGAAAGACGTCCGTTATTCGTTGAGGACCTATGCTCCACAGGTAGTGATTAGATTTGTGATTGATTGATAGTTTAGTCAGTACTTGAGTCGTACTTGGGTGGGAAAGAATTAATCGATTACAACATTTCAAGCGTGTCGTAAAAAGCGGCTAAAGAAAGTTGTTCACAGGCTATCAACCTCATCCAGTAAAATCACTGCCATTGGAACTGCAACAACAAATACTCGGGATACATACTTCCTGTAAAGAAACCACATTTAGCAGTGACCCTTTGCAATACTTCTCACCGAGGTGCAGTGGACACGATGGCACTGTTACCACCTCCCATCTAATTTATTCGTGTTTCATTTCCTCTCCTAGCAACCTTCACCAAACACTTCACATACAGCTGATTCGCATTTCATATCTTCTTATAGCAATATTCACCAAACACTTTACATACAGCTGATTCGCATTTCATTTCTTATTATAGCAACCTTCACCAAACACTTTACATACAGCTGATTCGCATTTCATTTACTCTCCTAGCAACCTTCACCAAACACTTCACATACAGCTGTATCGCATTTAATTTCTTATTATAGCAACCTTCACCAAACACTTTACATACAGCTGATTCGCATTTCATTTACTCTCCTAGCAACCTTCACCAAACACTTCACATACAGCTGATTCGCATTTAATTTCTTATTATAGCAACCTTCACCAAACACTTTACATACAGCTGATTCGCATTTCATTTACTCTCCTAGCAACCTTCACCAAACACTTCACATACAGCTGATTCGCATTTCATTTCTTATTATAGCAACCTTCACCAAACACTTTACATACAGCTGATTCGCATTTCATTTACTCTCCTAGCAACCTTCACCAAACACTTCACATACAGCTGATTCGCATTTCATTTCTTATTATAGCAACCTTCACCAAACACTTTACATACAGCTGATTCGCATTTCATTTACTCTCCTAGCAACCTTCACCAAACACTTCACATACAGCTGATTCGCATTTCATTTCTTATTATAGCAACCTTCACCAAACACTTTACATACAGCTGATTCGCATTTCATTTACTCTCCTAGCAACCTTCACCAAACACTTCACATACAGCTGATTCGCATTTAATTTCTTATTATAGCAACCTTCACCAAATACTTTACATACAGCTGATTCGCATTTCATTTACTCTCCTAGCAACCTTCACCAAACACTTCACATTCAGCTGATTCGCATTTCATTTCTTATTATAGCAACCTTCACCAAACACTTTACATACAGCTGATTCGCATTTCATTTACTCTCCTAGCAACATTCACCAAACACTACATATATTATACTAGCTATTCCTGTCTCATTTCCTTATTATAGCAACCTTTGCCAAATACTACACATGAAGCTGGCGGCAAAAACGAATATAGAAATCCAGATTACAATAAGCTCACTTGTTGGTATGCATCCAAGTTAGAAAGCGGATGTCGCAGATCTGGGTGTCGAAGGGGTACTTGCCGATGTTGACAGCACAGCTGGTCTCTGTTATGATTCCAGGCTCCCAGTGAATCATCCCCGAACTCTTGACGCTGATCAACATCTGGTTGTTGCCAAGCTCACGATAATGCTGGGCGCTAAGACAAAGTGTGAACTGTTAGTCTTGACGAGAGTTCTTTACATACAACATGCAGTAATGTTAGTGCTAGTAATGGCTAGGGTACATACAACGTGCAGTGATGTTAGTGCTAGTAATGGCTAGTGTACATACAACGTGCAGTGATGTTAGTGCTAGTAATAGCTAGTGTACATACAACGTGCAGTGATGTTAGTGCTAGTAATGGCTAGTGTACATACAACGTGCAGTGATGTTAGTGCTAGTAATGGCTAGTGTACATACAACGTGCAGTGATGTTAGTGCTAGTAATGGCTAGTGTACATACAACGTGCAGTGATGTTAGTGCTAGTAATGGCTAGGGCACATAGAACATGCAGTGATGTTAGTGCAAGTAATACCTAGGGCACATATAATGATGTTAGGGCTAGTAATGGCTAGGGTACATATATTGATGTTAGTGCTAGTAATGGCTAGGGTATATATAATAATGTTGGTGCTAGTAATGGCTAGGGTATATATAATAATGTTGGTGCTAGTAATGGCTAGGGTATATATAATAATGTTGGTGCTAGTAATGGCTAGGGTATATATAATAATGTTGGTGCTAGTAATGGCTAGGGTATATATAATAATGTTGGTGCTAGTAATGGCTAGTGGACATGCAGTGATGTTAGTGCTAGTAATGGCTAGGGTACATATAATGATGTTAGTACTAGTAATGAATAGGGTACATATAATGAATGATGTTAGTGATGACTAAGGCGACCAAAAGTCGAGGTTTCGCAATAAATGTCCTTCTCAAACTCAAACGCGATCTTCCTATCAAATATAATCATTGTGATGTCAGGATTTATTTATAGAAACGCCAGAAACGACAATTATAATTTTTTAAACGCTAACAAACAATGGCTAACAAGTGAAGAGAAAGAGAAAGTATTACAGTGTTATGTAGAGCAAACATTGTTTTATGGACGTAGATTTTGTTGATGATTCGTCTTTTTCCTTCAGAATATCCTTCTTCTTCTCTTCGTTCATCTTCAGATCAAGGTTCCGTTTTCTCTTACATAAGACACCGTTGTTGTTAAGGCTGTTTTATCTCCACACAGCTTTTCTCCCTTGTCTGCCTCAATCGGGAGGCCAGTATTGTTCTGTCGTTTCCTGTGTGAGCATGCAGCTTTGTAGGATATGTTCCGCTGTCGTGGTGTGCTCCCCAAACTTGTCATATGTCCCAATCCTAATTTTGTTGTAAAGATGACCCTTGAGTCTGTTATGTCCAGTTCTCAGTCTGAAGATGATGACTTGCTCTTCTCTAGTTAAATTAAAGTAAATGTCTTCTTTTCGGAAGTCGGGGTGTGACTGTTGCGGCATAGCGCGAAATTGTACGAGTAAGGCACGCAACTGAAAGAAGGTTAAATCAATGTAATGGTCTCCCCGTGCCGAGTGCAGGCCAGGGCCACTGCTACAACTGCCGCCTTGACAAGAAAATTGTATCTTATCATTGGCAATGGTGGTTTCAATAGGAATGATTATGTTGCTAGCACCCTCTTTGCTCGCATCGTACTGTACGTTTTGAAGGTTATAGTTGTCCTATTCTTTTAAGTCCGGGTGCCTCTCGAGTGGGACGTCTTGGACAATGAAAACAAACACATTAGTTCAAACATTCCCATCTCTTGTTTGACCTATTATGTCCTAAGTGGCATGCCGTACTTAACGGGCACGGCCACTCTAAAGCTAAATTTGTATACTGGCTCATGTTTGTTTAGGTTGTACTGTCTACTGGCTTTGCTTATTTTTTGATTGGTGAAGTGTTTTCGTATGTTCTTTGTCCCTGTCGAATGTCCTTACGTGGGTTGGGTTTTGTATTTGCCCCAGTGCAGTAACTCAGCTATACCCGGTAAATGTTGTATCGTTAAAGAAGGACAGAACATCCCTAGCCGATATATTGAAAAGGTCACTGGTAGGTGGCCAGGTACATTAAGGCGTAGCTAAATAACATCGAGAAGATCAATTACTGTAAAGCAATATAAAAACTACACTCTACACTAGTAACTTGGGAAGTAAGACTAACAACTGGTCAGGCAAAATATACTGACCAGACATGTTAGTCAGGCTCAGGCAAAACATACTGGACAAGACCGACACCTTGGCTTCCGTGTAGCCCTCCCTGGAAACGGGCTGTTTCAAGGCAGCCTGGCTAACACGGTGAGGGATCGCTGTGATTCCTAGTAGTGAGCGATACGCAGATAAGGCCAAGCATAGCACAACCGCCTGGAGGACCCCAGTCAACCTTCATCAGCACGCACTGCATGTGAGGAAAGCTACTGCAACCCACCTCTTAACGTCCTTTTCAGGGCACACAAAAGAGTAACTTACTCATTCTGTGCATTCGCCAACAACAACAACAACAACAACAACAAAAACAACAACAACAACAACAACAACCAACAACAACACTACTAACTTAAAAAGAAAGAAGACAAGCCGATTTATTGGACGCACTCTAAAAAAATGGATTGAAAAAAAACTGTAAGAATAGGGAAGATCAAAAACAGGAAATGATGGGCAAAACCAAGAAATAAAACTAGGAATTACCGCGACAAACTGGCTAGCAAAACATGACACAATATGATAGTGGTGGTAAAGAAAAGGCAGATAGCTAGGTCCGGCGCTATATTTAGGTTCCGGCATAGGACGTAGACTTCAGGGAGGGAGGTGGGGAGGAAGGAAAAGGAAGGGGGGGGGGGGGAGGTGAGCAGTTCTGACCTATAAGGAGCAGTTTGACGTAGATTAATTTTGTAACTTCTGTAAAAATTAAAATTGCTGTAGATAATTGCCACAACCGTGCGATGTAATAGACTTAATTATGGTTTTTGCGAAAAATGTTAATGTTATCAATGTATCTTTTGATGTATGCGTATTTGGTTTTTTTGGTTTTTTTTTTGTGGGGTGGGGTGGGTGGGGGTGGGGGGGGGGGGAGAAAACATCTTTCATAGTTCTTAGTTGGCAACACATGTTGTTTATAGTTGCGTACCTATTGCCATTTGAGGCGCGTACGTAGTTAACCTCGCCAGGGACGCATAATAGCCTGACACTGTTATTGAATGCCAATTTATGTGACCAAGTCGGATTTGTCCGATCCAATCGCTCTCCTCAAAATCGAGCGCCCTACAGACTAAAAAAACAAACCATTTAGTTTTATTTAAATTTAAAAGCAGAGGAAAATTGGAACCCATTATGGTAATAAGAAACATTGAGGTGGAATGTGATAGAAACTGATAAAAGACAGTTGAACATGACGGCATAAATTAAGACCAGCAATGCATTTATCATCATCAAATGTCATGACGAGTGGCGTTAACGATCAATTCTCTCCACAACCATCTGTCATTTTTACATTTCCTCCGCTCAGATGTTGTACCCCCGCTACCAAATTTGTTATCCCATCTTAGATCGTGTTCCTCTGTCTTCCCATTCTTTTCTTGCACTTAATTTGTCGCGCTGTCACAATATTTTTCAGACTCTCCCAACAAAGTAATTGTCCAATGAAACTTGTTCGTCTACTTTAGCAGTGATCCTCTAATAGTGCTTTCTTGTCATTCTCGTCAATCTTTGTTGAATGTTTCAGCTGTTCAAAGTGAATGTAGCATTCTTTTTGTTTCAGCTGTTCAAAGTGAATGTAGCATTCTTTTTGTTTCAGCTGTTCAAAGTGAATGTAGCATTCTTTTTGTTTCAGCTGTTCAAAGTGTATGTAGTATTCTTTTTGTTTCAGCTGTTCAAAGTGTATGTAGTATTCTTTTTGTTTCAGCTGTTCAAAGTGAATGTAGTATTCTTTTTGTTTGAGCTGTTCAAAGTGTATGTAGTATTCTTCTCATGTTTCAGCTGTTCAAAGTGAATGTAGCATTCTTTTTGTTTCAGCTGTTCAAAGTGAATGTAGCATTCTTTTTGTTTCAGCTGTTCAAAGTGTATGTAGTATTCTTTTTGTTTCAGCTGTTCAAAGTGAATGTAGTATTCTTTTTGTTTGAGCTGTTCAAAGTGTATGTAGTATTCTTCTCATGTTTGAGCTGTTCAAAGTGTATGTAGTATTCTTCTCATGTTTGAGCTGTTCAAAGTGTATGTAGTATGCTTCTTATGTTTCAGCTGTTCAAAGTGAATGTAGTATTCTTTTTGTTTCAGCTGTTCAAAGTGTATGTAGTATTCTTCTCATGTTTGAGCTGTCCAAGTTGTATGTAGTATTCTTCTCATGTTTGAGCTGTCCAAGTTGTATGTAGTATTCTTCTCATGTTTGAGCTGTCCAAGTTGTATGTAGTATTCTTCTCATGTTTGAGCTGTCCAAGTTGTATGTAGTATTCTTCTCATGTTTGAGCTGTTCAAAGTGTATGTAGTATTCTTCTCATGTTTGAGCTGTCCAAGTTGTATGTAGTATTCTTCTCATGTTTGAGCTGTCCAAGTTGTATGTAGTATTCTTCTCATGTTTGAGCTGTCCAAATTGTATGTAGTATTCTTCTCATGTTTGAGCTGTCCAAGTTGTATGTAGTATTCTTCTCATGTTTGAGCTGTCCAAGTTGTATGTAGTATTCTTCTCATGTTTGAGCTGTCCAAGTTGTATGTAGTATTCTTCTCATGTTTGAGCTGTTCAAAGTGAATGTAGTATTCTTCTCATGTTTGAGCTGTCCAAGTTGTATGTAGTATTCTTCTCATGTTTGAGCTGTTCAAAGTGAATGTAGTATTCTTCTCATGTTTGAGCTGTTCAAAGTGAATGTAGTATTCTTCTCATGTTTGAGCTGTTCAAAGTGAATGTAGTATGCTTCTTATGTTTCAGCTGTCTTTCAGTAGTATATGTGTTGTTTTAAAAAAAAATGTTCTAGGACTGAAATCAAATCCAGAAAGCAATATTGCTTCCAGAAACCTCCACAAGACTTTCACTCTCTCTACCTCTCTCTCACAGACACAGACTTTGATCGTCAGGGATCTGTTAGTGTGGTTCTCATTTTCATTTCCCTTCTCCTCCTTTCTCTTCTTCATCATCTTCTTCTTCTTATTCGGCGTTAGTCCTGAAGAGGACGACGTGTCATAGTTTACAGGAAGACTGCGATGTCTGTGCCTTTCGGTCAGAAACATTCTGTAAGCTTTTTTGAGTTCTGGGTTTGCCCTCCTACTGCGTCTCTGTGACCCTAGCCAGACTCCACTAGTGCGTCCTGTTTCCATGGCCACCGCTTGGAGGCGGAACATCGTCTCGGTAAGCTCTGGTTCGCTGACCCTGATGCAAGCAGGCATCTATCAGTCGCCAGCTACTGCCAGCTCATTCACTGTGGTGTATTTTACGCCCAATTTTTATGGATTCTGCTTTCGCTAGTGCAATTTTGTGTTTGTTATTAAGTTATATATTTTGTGTACGTAAATTTTTGTAATGACTTCTTGGTATCTACATTGTTTTGTTTATTTTAATATCACACCATTCACGCTAATCTTATATTTAATCTGTGTTTTTATCTTCTGTCATTGCCGTTGTTTGTCTTGTAGATATTTAGCCTTAGTCTGTTCTTCTTCATTTGATATATTTTGAGAATTTAATTCTTGTTCAGTAATTCGCTCTATATCTAATACATCTAAGTCGAATCCACAATTGGAGCGAGATATGTTTTTGTTCGTAAAGGGATCCTGGTTCGACCCAGGTTCCAAAATTGGGCACCAGAACAAGTCTGGGAAATAAAAGCGGCCGGTGTGAAGCTGGCCGCCTCCATCCCCTAGAATGCTGTTGGTCAAGTAAATATGAGCCTAACTTATATGGCCCACAAGGTCTACACGGGATCTTCAATTTTTAAAGCTTGTGTCACCTGCATATGACAGATTATTACTCCTCCTTTTAATATTCCTGACAGATCTTCAATCGTTTCTTCTTACCCTTGAATCCGACCTCGTAATCTCCTCATGACTTTTTCACTGTTTACAATAAAACGATCTTTTTGTGATAGGACGCAATATTCTGTGGCGTTTCTTTCGGCCTTCCCCTCTTCCTGCTGCCAGATGGTGATCGACCACATAAACGCTTACAGATGGATTCTATTGCTGTCCATTCTAAGAACTCGTCCGATGTATAACCCCCGTTTTCTCCTAATGAGTGATGACACATTGTTTACTGGTGACTTCTCTAATTGTTTTGTTAGTTATGAAATCCTACCAGCCAATGTTCAACAGTTTTGTAAGTCATGTATTCTCAAATTCATTTATCCTCTTTTCCAATGCCTTTGTTATTTTCCAGGATTTACATTCATAAGTGGGTATTAGTAATATGTTGAAGTTAAGCCACCTGAGCTTGGTGGACTAAGTGACTGTGATTCTCAGATGTGCGTTAGTTGGCTAAAGACACTTGGAGTTAGAGCAATGATAGGCACACTTTGTTAGAATTCGAGGTGATATGATACAGGTTTATAAGACAATCAACGGAAAGGATAAATTAGACTATACCAAGTGTTTTTCAAAAATGAGCGGCAAACTAGAAGAAGAAGGTGCATCCACAAATTAGTTAAAGATTAAAGCAAACTTAAGGTTTGAGTTAACGCAACAATATGCGCCTAACCTGGTCTCGGAAGATCTTTCGTTAAGTCACGTCCTTCTTTAAACATCGTTGTCCAGTTCTTCACTGTTGTCTTCGACACACTTTTGTCACCATATACTACCTGCATTCTGCGATGAATGTCAACTGGTCGACATCTTTCAGCTGTTAGAAGCCGAATCACCGCTCGCTGATCAACTCTAGACGGATTCCGTATCACATCTGCCATGTTTTCAACGTTCTGCCGAGGAAACTATCAGCCGGAAGACAATTAAATTTTGCAAACTTGGCGATTGGTATGTGCTGTTTACATCAAATGTGACCCCATCATACGCATCGTACGTATGTTCACTTGCTGCAGTTTGGTCCGGTTTCATTTGAATACGCCTCGTACATACTCTTATCGATGTTCAACTGCCAAGAGTTCTTTGATGTGCACAGCGAGAAGACACGGTAAATGTGAGCGTTTCGTCAATCTGCAACAAGACTAGGCGCTGCTGTGACCTCCCTCGAGACGCTTGAAACTATTGGGATTCTAAATCCCTGTCAAATATGCAACCTACCTGCCCAAAGGATTGCTTAACCGTATTAAGTAGAAATTGCAAAATGAAGAATGCGCTATGTATAGCAATGTGGATAGTTATTTTGGTTGTTCCGTGTTAAATCTCGCTTAATGTCCTAATCATGGCTATCCTATTGAGTCGTTTTCCGATATGGCCCATGGTACTCACTGTTCTATATTCTCTATACTTTGTCGTCTTGTTTGTTTGTTTGCTTGCTATTACTATAATACTTAATCTCATCATATGATGGAATTTGTCTTGTTCACAAATGTTGTTTAGATAGTTTGTTACAGCACTCAGAAGTCTTCCACAATCTGTATCATTTCACAAGTGATGTTGTCTGGGCCTGTGAGGACTTTTTTGTTTCATGTCCTTGAATGCATTATCTATTTCAGATTTACCGACTGTTAATTATTGCATGCTATTAAGTAGAATGAACTTTCTCTATATCTTGGTTTGCACTTACTGCGTGATGTTATCTAATACCTATTCAGAAATTGATGGTTTCAGTGACTTCTAGTGCCCCACCATGTCTTTATGTTTATAAATGTGTTCTGGACCACAAACAAATATTGTTCGCCGAGAAATGAAATCATTGTATTAAGCTATGTACTGATTTTAATTAGGCAAGACATAGAAGGCAGGTTCATGTTACGTCGAAACGATGGTCGATGGAGCACGGCGACAGCAGCCTGGTATCCCCGAGGTAAAAAGAGACCGCGGGGAAGATCTCTAATGTTTTTATCAGATTCCCTTGCTGTACACAACACCATCCGAGATGCCTCTGGAGGAGTACTTACCATGCACTGGACTTCTATGGCCCAAGACAGGGCCCGCTGGAGACGAAGTTGGGACCCACATCTACGGCGAGGAACGGGTCATCAAGATCAAGATCTGATTTTAATTAAGTCAAATCTATCTTTAATGTTGATTGGTACTGTCTTAAACTTGGTCAGCCGAAATTAAGTCGCACAAAACAGGCATGCTATCCCTGTCACAGTGAACACAAGTTAAGGTCTTTACTAGCGGCGTTGCAAGTCAGTGTCTCTTATCTAATATTATGTAATCGATTTATTTCTCTTCTCGCATCATCACAACTTTCTTCCTTAAAACTCAAAACCGTTTCTACGATAATTCTGGCACTCAGACTCGGACTTCTCTGGCGAGACACAATTCTTTTCTTACTTGTCTTGAAGAAAGTCATGCTGTTACTTTTCACATCACCCAGAGCAGACCCATTTTAAGTTCAGCTGTTCTACTTTGTGTTTGTCCTCCCTAGCCGGGAAGATGTATGCGAATTCGATGTTTAAATAGTGAACAGATTATTAAACAAGCGGTAGTAGGCGATTCACGGTGTGAATATTTCGATTTTCAACAGAAGAGTTGATAGCTACAAAGATCACGCCGTAACAGGCTGCGGGTTTACATTGCTTTGCTGTTTTAGTTCATTATGAATGACGCCAGACCACAGATTTGCATGGAATGCACACTAGTCGACGACGTACACTTATGTTCACGGAAACGTATTGTTATTTTTCATTTGGATTGGTTAATTCATTCATTTTTTGTGTGTTTTCTTCCATCCGAATATCTTGGAATAGACATCGGCTACATGAATAGCACTATGAAACATGTGTCGTATTTCCTACAGCTGAACTTCACCAGATTGTCACCCTTCTCCCTAGCTGCAAACAGTGTCGGTTTTGTGTGTGAAATGTAGACACGACTATAATGGACTGGAACACAGCACAGGGGAGATGCTCAACTCACTCACACGCTTATGATGTTCCTCTTGCGGTTATTGTAAGGCACAATACACAACGTTAGATATCATCCTCACTCCGCTGCCTTGCGGAATACCTGTTTACAGGATATGCATCGGGAGATAACACTAAGGACAAATCTGCATCCTGTGCTATCTCAAGTCGTCTCGATAACATCTTACCATTGGCCAAGGATAGCTCAGGACCAGAGAGTAAGGTTGACAAAAGGCACAGTTTCTTCCTCACTTTAATCCAAATCACCGCGCAAGTCACCCATTTCAGCAGACACAGCAAGATAAAAGAATGTTCTGTTTCTAAGAATCGACGTCACTGCACTCCTGGCATACCCATAGGTGCTCAGTCTCTCTCATCAAATGGCGTAAGGTATGGAAGCTGATGATCCCTGTAGCTCGCATGTAGCAGAATGCTCACATGGCTGAACAAAGAGAGTCACCTTCATAACATGTGATGGACGAACATCAATCAATTATAGCTACACATGTAATACATCGTTTTGCAGAGACACGCCATCCGCTGCCTGTCAGCACGAACAGGAAGAGGCAGACAGATAGAAACATTCACATGTTCTCATATTTCAAAAAGCTGCCGACGCAAGATAGGGACTTTGACAGACTAAATTAACTCTCAAGACGCTACAGTGCTACAGTGCCCACAGGCGAATCAAACGGAATCTTCTCTTTCTGGTCTGGTCCAGTTAATTGGGCCTATCCTAATCCGCTGCTTACTTTGGCTTGAATGAGCCGGGGAACGATTTACCGCCGCTATTAGAACATACTATACACATCGAAGCACGCAACCCCTTATAGTGAGTGGATTGAGTGTGTGTGAACATGTGTGCGTCTGTGAGTGTGTGCATGTGCATGAGCGTGCTTGCGTGTTGGTACGTGTATGTATACGGGTGTGTGTTTGTTTGTGCCTGCGTGTGTGTGCGTGCGTGTAAATATAATATATATATATATATATATAGGGGGTCTCTGTGGTCAATTAAGGCACTCGCCTCTCACAGCTATGAACGGAAACGGTGGGCGATCGAGTCCAGCAAGTTTCAAGCGACCCCTGGTCTCACGGGAGGTAAGACCAGAGTGCCTGCATCCTGCGTTACCTCCAGTCGTTTCAACCTATTGTCTTGCCACTGATCCAACGTAACCCGGGATAAGAGTGAGATTGATGACCAGCGCATAATCTTCCTCGCTATAATCCAAATACAGCGCACATCACATTATTAAGACAAACCGTCTGATGTGGTTGGTCATCTTTGCTTCGCGATAGGCAATAAAGAACTATATCTAATATAAAGGAAAGCCGGGCTTTGTCTTTGGTTTCTGTGTTATTTTAAAATTCAATAATTCATTAACTTGAAATTAGGCCAATAAAATATTTTGCACATATAAAAAGACTCGACACAATGCTAAAAAAAATCATTTTAAAAAACAAACTCGACGGTAGGTAGACAGGAGGAAAAAATCGCTATAAGTGAGAAGCCAACATCAAGAGACGGACTGACAAGAATCTGTCGAAGCGTACCCTACATGCAATAGACAAAGTATGTTGGAGATCCATTGCAGTTAATCTTCGATGCGGAGTCGGCACATGACGTCGTGGTCATTATGAAGTAGTGAAACAGTAGGATCTAGGTAGAGACAACTCTATCGAAGGACCGGATCAAAGCCTATATTTTTCTGATACCCAGCGCCTAATTCTGACATTCTTAGTAAGACTAACTTGTTGATCATCCACACGCTTCTGCAAATCGTCCAGATAAGATGGATAGGACATGGTGTTGGCATGCCTGATGTGCGCATCCTCAAGCAGCTGGTATACTGTGAGATCAGAACAGGCAGCCACTTATTATGGGGACAGAAGAAACGCTACGGAGATTCCTTGAAAGTGTTTCTGATAATCTACAACATTGATATCACCTACTGGGAGTTACTCGCCCAAAACCATTCCAACTGGCGCGTTAGCATCCCCAACGGTGATCAGATCGTAGAGTCCTGCTGAAGTCGGATGGGTCGGACCAAACAGTGGAAATGTCGCAGTCAACCTGTAAACTACGACACAACACATTCCGTTCTCCGGAAAACATCATGCTACTTGCAAAGTTCTTAAAATACAAAAGAACACTACACCAAATAACAAGAGACAGCTGAAAAAACAAAACAGAAAGCCTCAATTTAGATAAAGAAGGGAACAAACTATGGAAGTTAGTCAGAGCCATGAATGACGAAACACCATCAAATAAACAAATAACCATCAAGCAGGGCGACAACATGCTTACTGGAAAAAAAGCAGCAAACGCCTTTATACAACATTATGCCAGAACAAACCACATTGATGTCCCTACAGACAGGCATACAGACATTAGTGAAGAACAAAAGAGCCACGACAACATCAATATGGCACAAGAGGAGCACATGATGGCAAAACTAACAATGAATGAAATGGAAGAGGTCATGAGAACTTTAAAGAAAAAGAAATCGCCCGGAAAAGATGGGGTAACAAACGAAATGCTGATGGGGTTGGGCCAAACAGTAAAGAAGAAGTTACTATCAGTACTGAACCAAAGCTGGAAAAGGGGAATTATACCTCAGGCATGGAAAGACGCTGTAATTATACCAGTACCAAAGAAAGAAAAAGATAGAACAGATCCAAATGGATACAGGCCTATGAGTCTACTGAGCTGTGTAGGAAAACTGATGGAACGTATGATAAACACTAGACTGATGTGGCATCTGGAAGAAAAACACATACTAATTCCACAGCAAGCAGGCTTTAGACAGCACAGATCCACTGAGGACCAGATCACTCTCATAGCCCAGGAAATAGAGGATGCTTACCAGGAGAAAAAACACACAGTAGCGGTTTGGGTGGATTTAGAGAAGGCATTTAACAAGGTGTGGAAAGAGGGACTTAAAGTCAAGCTACGAAGAAGTGAAGTTTGTGGGAAAATGTACAGCCACTACCTCAAAAACAGAACAGCCAGAGTTCAAGTACAAGGGCAGATGAGCAAAAAGGTGACACTTGAGCAGGGAGTACCCCAAGGGGGAGTACTGTCACCCACACTTTTCCTGGTGTATATAAATAACATAACAGAGAATATACCAAGAAGAGTCCACAGCTCCATGTTTGCAGACGATCTGGCTATGTGGACCTCTGAAAAAAATCTCACCATAGCAAGCAATCGGATGCAGCAGCAGGCCCCAACATCGTTGGAGGAGTGGGCAAACTCATGGCTGGTCAAAATAAATGAGGAAAAAACAACATGTACGATATTCTCGCTTTCAAACAAACCCCAAAACACCAACATAAGTCTTAACGGCAAATATCTGCGGCCAAACGACAACCAAAACTACCTGGGAGTCACATTTGATCGGCGCATGACATTGAAAAGTCAGATCGAGAGAAACCGAATGAGAGCCAGACAAAGAATGACAATCATGAGGAAACTTGCTGGCACAAGCTGGGAAGCAGACGAAAGTATACTAAAGAAACTGTACAATGGAAGAGTGAGACAAGTTTTCGAGTATGGCATTGTGGCATGGACAACAGCAGCAAAGGCGAACTTTGATAAAATTAGCAAACTTCAAAACCAAACCATGAGAGTTATAACAGGAGGCATGAAGTCAACGCCAATTGTAGAGCTTGAAAAGATTACAAAACTGCAATCCATGACCGACAGAAGAGACTGCAGAGCCCAGCAGCAAGCAGAGAAACTCAGAAGACTGACAGACCACCCAATGCATCAGAGACTAAATAGATTTGGAAATGGGAAACTAAAGCGGAGAAACTTTGCAGAAATAGCCAAAGCAAAGATGAGCGAAGACCCTATGAACACATTAACACCAAAGCCCATCCCTACTGTACGCAAACCTACCTGGAAGCAGCATATCATTCCGGAGGTGGTAGAAAATATACCAGGTATTTGAAACAAGAACAGCCAGACTGAAAAAGAAAGAAGAGACATAACCTTGAAGTACATAACGAAAAACTACCCAAGCAGGGACTGGGCCCATGCATACACCGACGATTATGTAACAAATTCAACACAGAACGGAGGGGCAGGAGTATTCCTGAGCCTACCAAATGGTAAAAAAATAACAACATCAGTGGCAACTGGAAAATACTCAAGCAATTTCAGAGCGGAGGCAGAGGCACTGCGGGCTGCAGCAGAAGCAATGCTGACAGGCAAAATAAATGAAAGCCAGATAGTCCTGTTTACAGATGCCCTGGCCGTAGTCAGCACTAAAAAGCCAGAAAAAATACTGAACTAAATGATTTAAGAGCAGTACTCTGTCAACTATGCCAGCAGTCCGAACCAAAAAGAGTAGTGGTACAGTGGGTTCCATCCCACTGTAATATCCAAGGCAACGAGGAGGCAGACAGACTGGCAAAAGAAGGTGCAAGACTACCACAACCAGATTATAGTGTGACCTACGAAGAATCCAAAAGGCTTATTAGAGCCAGATACATGGCCAAATGGAAAACAAAACATACTGGGTACACAAAAAACGATGCCTATTACCAGTTGAACAGAAGAGAGCAGGTCGTGGTCTTCAGGCTCCGCACAGGCCACAACAGACTGAGGTACCATCTATTCAATAAACTGAAGATAGGTGGCACTGACGAATGTACCTGTGGTACCTGGAAAATGACCGCTGAACATCTGCTGCAAAACTGCCCGACATACGAGGACCAGAGAAAGCACATGTGGCCATCACCAGTGGCAACACTAGACAAGCTCTGTGGCTGTGTCGACAGCCTCAGGATGACCACTGCTTTTTTCGAAAAAATACAGGTTGACGTTTGCAGCGTACGAAGAAAAAGAAGAAGAAGAAGAAGAAGCAAAGTTCTTTTCAGGACTTGGTAGCGGGAGTGAGAGAACGAATAACGAAGAAGGAGAGGATCACTGAGTGAGACTCCATTGTAGATGCTCAGAGTAGGTGGACGCACGAAATAGCAGAGCGCACGGCGATTCCACAGCCGTTTCGTTACATGAGTGCCCCGAGTGAGGTAAAGTATGTAGTGCCAGGATAGGTCTCTACAGCTATATGAAAACACATCTCGGAGCACATGTATCACGCTGTCGCCATCTTCACCTGCGATATGCAACTAGTATTACTAAATAGCAGCCAAGAACCCCCAAAAATATAGCTAAAAACAAGAATCTGTTATGAATACGGTGATCGCTCGACAGTTTAAATATTTTCTGAAAAAAAGGTGTTGGTCAACATATAAGCATTTGTCTTTATTTCGTCTTTTGTTGTTCCTTGTTTGTCATTTCTTGCTTTATTTATACAATTTATTTTATTGTTTAATTCTGTCTTTTCAGTGTACATATTACTCTTTGTTTAGTTTGGCCGTTTACTTAATAGTTTTCAATGTTTCACTTTATTTTCTCTCGCCTAGTATTTATTTCTTCTTAAGCTCTTTGTTTGGCTGCCACATTCTGTTGATTCTACAAATGATGTTCATTTTCGTTCGTTCTCTCTATTTGTGATTCATCGTTTCCATATTTCTTTCCCGTTTTCTGAAGATGGTTCCCTCTCTCATGCTTCTTGTGTTTTCCATTCTATAAAAAAAACATCTTTAGTTATGTCTTTTGTTTTCCATTTCCTTTTTTCCTATATCTTTCTCTTCATAGCACGTTCGTTGCGCCTCTTGAATTCTACATCTTTTCTTCTTATTCATTTTCTTTTTTTCTTTTTCTTGTTCTTCTTTTTTCACCTCTTTTCTTCTTCAGATTCCGTTGGAACACGACTGATTCACTGTTTTATTCTTGAGTTGGCGTATTGTTTTTACAGCTTTCTTTATAACCTCAATAGGGTTGAGGACTTTCCAACTCATGGCTTTGCATTGAATGCGATTTGGACAAGACAAGAGACAGCTGAGGGTGAAGTAACTGAGTAGATAAAATAGAAAGACGTCACACTTAGATATGAATTGTAGCACATTTAGATAGGAACGCTAGCACACTTAGATATGAATTGTAGCACATTTAGATAGGAACGCTAGCACACTTAGATATGAATTGTAGCACACTTAGATAGGAACGGTAGCACACTTAGATAGGAACGGTAGCACACTTAGATAGGAACGGTAGCACACTTAGATAGGAACGGTAGCACACTTAGATAGGAACGGTAGCACACTTAGATAGGAACGGTAGCACACTTAGATAGGAACGGTAGCACACTTAGATAGGAACGGTAGCACACTTAGATAGGAACGGTAGCACACTTAGATAGGAACGGTAGCACACTTAGATAGGAACGGTAACACACTTAGATAGGAACGGTAACACACTTAGATAGGAACGGTAGCACACTTAGATAGGAACGGTAGACCACTTAGATAGGAACGGTAGGACATTTAGATAGGAATGCTAGCACACTTAGATAAGAACGGTAACACACTTAGATAGGAACGGTAGCACACATAAGAACGGTAGCACACTTAGATAGGAACGGTAGCACACTTAGATAGGAACGGTAGCACACTTAGATAGGAACGGTAACACACTTAGATAGGAACGGTAGCACACTTAGATAGGAACGGTAACACACTTAGATAGGAACGGTAGCACACTTAGATAGGAACGGTAACACACTTAGATAGGAACGGTAGCACACTTAGATAGGAACGGTAGCACACTTAGATAGGAACGGTAGCACACTTAGATAGGAACGGTAGACCACTTAGATAGGAACGGTAGACCACTTAGATAGGAACGGTAGCACACTTAGATAGGAACGGTAACACACTTAGATAGGAACGGTAGCACACTTAGATAGGAACGGTAACACACTTAGATAGGAACGGTAGCACACTTAGATAGGAACGGTAACACACTTAGATAGGAACGGTAGCACACTTTGATAGGAACGGTAGCACACTTAGATAGGAACGGTAGACCACTTAGATAGGAACGGTAGCACACTTAGATAGGAACGGTAGACCACTTAGATAGGAACGGTAACACACTTAGATAGGAACGGTAGACCACTTAGATAGGAACGGTAGACCACTTAGATAGGAACGGTAGCACACTTAGATAGGAACGGTAGACCACTTAGATAGGAACGGTAACACACTTAGATAGGAACGGTAGCACACTTAGATAGGAACGGTAGACCACTTAGATAGGAACGGTAGACCACTTAGATAGGAACGGTAGACCACTTAGATAGGAACGGTAGCACACTTAGGAACGGTAGACCACTTAGATAGGAACGGTAGACCACTTAGATAGGAACGGTAGCACACTTAGGAACGGTAGCACACTTAGATAGGAACGGTAGACCACTTAGATAGGAACGGTAGACCACTTAGATAGGAACGGTAGCACACTTAGGAACGGTAGACCACTTAGATAGGAACGGTAGACCACTTTGATAGGAACGGTAGACCACTTAGATAGGAACGGTAGACCACTTTGATAGGAACGGTAGACCACTTAGATAGGAACGGTAGACCACTTTGATAGGAACGGTAGACCACTTAGATAGGAACGGTAGACCACTTAGATAGGAACGGTAGACCACTTAGATAGGAACGGTAGACCACTTTGATAGGAACGGTAGACCACTTAGATAGGAACGGTAGACCACTTAGATAGGAACGGTAGACCACTTAGATAGGAACGGTAGACCACTTTGATAGGAACGGTAGACCACTTAGATAGGAACGGTAGACCACTTTGATAGGAACGGTAGACCACTTTGATAGGAACGGTAGACCACTTAGATAGGAACGGTAGACCACTTAGATAGGAACGGTAGACCACTTAGATAGGAACGGTAGACCACTTAGATAGGAACGGTAGACCACTTAGATAGGAACGGTAGACCACTTAGATAGGAACGGTAGACCACTTAGATAGGAACGGTAGACCACTTTGATAGGAACGGTAGACCACTTAGATAGGAACGGTAGACCACTTAGATAGGAACGGTAGACCACTTTGATAGGAACGGTAGACCACTTAGATAGGAACGGTAGACCACTTAGATAGGAACGGTAGACCACTTTGATAGGAACGGTAGACCACTTAGATAGGAACGGTAGCACACTTAGGAACGGTAGACCACTTAGATAGGAACGGTAGACCACTTAGATAGGAACGGTAGACCACTTAGATAGGAACGGTAGCACACTTAGATAGGAACGGTAGACCACTTAGATAGGAACGGTAGCACACTTAGATAGGAACGGTAGACCACTTAGATAGGAACGGTAGACCACTTAGATAGGAACGGTAGCACACTTAGATAGGAACGGTAGACCACTTAGATAGGAACGGTAGCACACTTAGATAGGAACGGTAGACCACTTAGATAGGAACGGTAGCACACTTAGATAGGAACGGTAGCACACTTTGATAGGAACGGTAGACCACTTAGATAGGAACGGTAGACCACTTAGATAGGAACGGTAGCACACTTAGATAGGAACGGTAGCACACTTTGATAGGAACGGTAGACCACTTAGATAGGAACGGTAGCACACTTAGATAGGAACGGTAGCACACTTTGATAGGAACGGTAGACCACTTAGATAGGAACGGTAGCACACTTAGATAGGAACGGTAGCACACTTTGATAGGAACGGTAGCACACTTAGATAGGAACGGTAGACCACTTAGATAGGAACGGTAGCACACTTTGATAGGAACGGTAGCACACTTAGATAGGAACGGTAGACCACTTAGATAGGAACGGTAGCACACTTAGATAGGAACGGTAGCACACTTTGATAGGAACGGTAGACCACTTAGATAGGAACGGTAGCACACTTAGGAACGGTAGCACACTTAGATAGGAACGGTAGACCACTTAGATAGGAACGGTAACACACTTAGGAACGGTAGCACACTTAGATAGGAACGGTAGCACACTTAGATAGGAACGGTAGCACACTTAGATAGGAACGGTAACACACTTAGATAGGAACGGTAGACCACTTAGATAGGAACGGTAGCACACTTAGGAACGGTAGCACACTTAGATAGGAACGGTAGCACACTTAGATAGGAACGGTAGCACAGATAGGAACGGTAGCACACATAAGAACGGTAGCACACTTAGATAGGAACGGTAGCACAGATAGGAACGGTAGCACACTTAGATAGGAACGGTAGCACACTTAGATAGGAACGGTAGCACACTTAGATAGGAACGGTAGCACACTTAGATAGGAACGGTAGCACACTTAGATAGGAACGGTAGCACAGATAGGAACGGTAGCACACATAAGAACGGTAGCACACTTAGATAGGAACGGTAGCACACATAAGAACGGTAGCACACTTAGATAGGAACGGTAGCACACTTAGATAGGAACGGTAGCACACTTAGATAGGAACGGTAGCACACTTAGATAGGAACGGTAGCACAGATAGGAACGGTAGCACACATAAGAACGGTAGCACACTTAGATAGGAACGGTAGCACACATAAGAACGGTAGCACACTTAGATAGGAACGGTAGCACACTTAGATAGGAACGGTAGCACACTTAGATAGGAACGGTAGCACACTTAGATAGGAACGGTAGCACACTTAGAAAGGAAGTGCTCACACAGTTTGAGAAACACTGGATTACACTATCTAGGATTCACTAGCCTGAGGATTTGGACTTTTCTATTTTCGCACTAACTGGGTGCAGTTGCCAGAATAATCTTAGGAGATAATGAACTTACGTGTTTTCAACAAAGATATCGGGCAACCAGACGTCCTTCTGAAAGAGGATCACCTCGTCAATACCGCCGTAAATTGCTGGACTCCACTGTAGAAATTCATCACACCATTCCTGATCAAACAATAAAAAAGCTTATGTGCAAATTTGTAAAACAATGGTTGCCAATACGCATAGAACAGACAGACTATTGTATATAAGACGCCTTGCATTGCGCTACTTGTTGTCTGCTTTCTTTAGTACCCTTCAAGATGTAAGAGAATAATCATTATCATCATACATCCGTCCGGTTCCCTTTGGAACATAGGGCTGCAACATACGTCCTTCATCTGTTCAATCATATTCTATGCTGTCTTTTTGTTTTAAATCCGCTAACGTGACTCCTATTTAGCAGACTACCACTAATGCCGTTCGTCGCCAGGAGTTCCTTAGCCTTCCCACTCACCACTTTCTCTGTAGGTTCTAATTTATCGCTTGTCTGGTTACGCTGTCGGGGTTTTTTCCAAGAGTGTGTCTTTACGATTCTCACTTTCTATTCACAATTTCCCGCTGTATTCGTAGTTCTTTCACACAGATCTGTGTTTGCAATCGCCTCTGGTCATCAAACACGAGGTATGGGACGAAGGCACTTGTTAACGATAGTCTCCAGTCTGGATGTGATACCCTTAGTCCTATGCCATGTCTCAGAGCCATATAGCAGAACTGACTTTACATTCGCGTTAAACACTCTAATCTTATTCTCCACGGAGAACACTGCCAAGTTCCATTTTGAACGAATAAAGTTGACAACAAATCATGGCGTTAACATCTCAATTAGTTTCTCGGTATTTACCAATGTTATCTTGATCAGGCAAAATATACTGATCAGACATGTTAGTCAGTTTCAGGCAACATATACCGGCCAAGACCCTCACCTTCGCTTCCTCATAGCCCTTTCTGGAAACAGGCTGTTTTCATGGCAGCTTGGCTAGCACGGTGAGGGATCGACGTGATCCCTGTAGTAGTGAGCGACAGGTAGATGAATTAAAACAGAACATAACCGCCTGGAGGACCTCGGTCTACCTTCATCGGCACGCTCG